>JANSVA010000009.1:12654524-12666090 GCA_025504915.1 Erythroxylum reticulatum
GACCAAATTTTAAGCCGTATTTATTATTTTTATATTTTTACGTTTCAAGTTTGGATTGTTTGGTCTAATTTGATTTTTAAAAATGATTTTACTTTTATTGTTAAAAACTTAAATAATATATAATCGAATTTAGTTAAATTCGATTGTGTTCGAATTTAGGTAGAGTTTAAGCCTAAGTGAGTTTGAGTTTGACACTATTTATTGTTACCTTTAATTATTGTTTAAAACCGCAAATGATTTAATTGTTGCTTATAAAATTTTATAATAACAATATTTTAATTTGTTACCTTTTATATATTTGACAACAAATTATTATTAATGTTACCTATTAATATTATTAAAGGTCACGTTTTAAAAAACGTTGTATAATATTAGTTTGAAATAACATATTTTAAAATATTACAAATTTAGTGCCAGTATAAAGTATCTTTTTTGATGTAATGACTATTATAATTATTATTATTTACATTAAAGATGTCATTGATAGACTAATAAAGAGAATTATATCAAGTCACGATGAAATAAAAATTACATAGGATAGTGATAAGTAGTAGATCTCATTTAAAGTTTTATTAGAGGAATTATAATAAGTATCATTTTCTAATGAAAACTTGATTTATTGCATAAACTATCATTTATCAATATTCAACACTAACAATTCGTTTAGGTAAATTAACATACATGTAATGGCTATCAACCTCCTCTCTACATCACTTATTCTCTGAAGCCTCTTGGTCCTTTTCGATAGCTGTTTTTGTAAGATTTGACCTCTTTTATGGTATAGGTTGATTACCAAGTGTTGATTCCACAGAGACTACTAATATTAACTTTTCTCATATTATCTAACTAAAATATAATAGCGATAATGATTGATCAATTTTAAAATTTAAAACAATAAAATAAAACAAATTAACATAGTTGATTAACTAGAATAAAGATAAATCAAGAAACAATTAATAAAAATAATCATACTTGGATAATAAATTCCCTCATAACTTCTCACGCAAATAAGACTCTATACATTAATTTAACCTAAAGTTATTTGGATCATAGTAATTTCTCAATTACGTTAATATCTTTATCAAGATTATTAATAACTAATCTTAGGTTAATTACTTAAAGTCTCTTTCCAATTAAAACTCCTAGAATTGTATTAATCGATTTATGAATTCTTCTATTAGGCTTGACCATAATCTATAAGATTTATGTGAACATATCTTTAGATTTGCATGCAACTTTTTTTGATTATGCTAGATCAATTTATACAAAAGATTTCTTAATCTCAATTGCATGAAATCAAACATGAATCAATATACTAACACTTATTAATTCAAGAATGATAAAGAATATATAATCGACTCTCAACGAAACTAAATAATAAATTAAATTAAAATGAAATCACTACAAAATCCATCCTAGGGTGTATCATATATAGTTATCATAAAGATTTAGTTCCTAATCATGGAAGACATAATAATAAAATTAAATGAAAATTATAAAACTAAAATAAATGTAATGAAATCCCTTTTAATCTTTATGAAATTCATTTAAATTGATGAAAATCCACTCCAGATATGTCTTTTTGATTATTCTTCGCTATCTCTACTGCTTTAGATCGTCTGTTTTTGCACCTTTTGAAACTCTCCTTTACTTTTTTCTTTTTAGTTTTATCTTATAAAATTTAAAATTTAGATTCTATGGTGGAACACATGCAATTATATGATCATGTACCAAGTTGTGTACTTAATAAAAACACAAAATCCCATTCGAAGTGAACATGTGCACAAACACAAGCATAAAATGTGAACATGGATTCATTAGCATACAACACAAGTGTTTATCTTTTAAACGCAAGGGTCTATCACACAAAATCAATCAACTCACTTTAACTTTTCAAACTTGACCATGTAAGCTTAAGATTAAGAAATAATAAAAAATACAGGCAAGTACACTACTATCTACTAGTCCACGTTCTTGCCTTTCATCTTTATAACTTGGATGAAATAGCTCCAAATTGTTCCAAACTTATTTGAATTCATTGTACTAGCTCGTGTTCTTGCCATTCATTTTTGTAACTTGGATGAAATAGCTCCAAATTGTTCCAAACTTGTTTGAATTTATTCCTTTTGCTCTAAATAAGTAAATTACTACCTAAAAATAAAATTTGAATGAATTAAGTAATAGAAACAATTAAAACACTCAAATAAATAAATGAAATATACTAAATATATAACAATAACAAAAACATCACAATAAAAAATACACTGAGATGCGAGGTTTGGAGAGGTCCAAAAGTATACAATCATACCCTTAATTAATAGAGAGATTGTTTTCGATAGACCCATAAAAAAAGGAGAAAAGAAAAAGGGAAATGGAAAAAAGTTCTTGAGAACTATTTGAAGAAATAAAAGCCAAAAATATATGTAATTGTATAAATAATAGTAATGATAATAAAATAAGAATAAAAAATTAAAAACTAATTAACTAAAATGACTAAAGAGAAAAGTACTACGGATAAAGTATTAGGCTAAATATAAGACTTAAGAATTGAAGAAAAAAGTTTAAAAGACCTATGAAAAGAGAATGACCTCTTTACGTAAGATCCTTTACTCATATCTTAGCATGTCAAAGTTTTCTATCAAGAACTAAGTTTTCAGTAAGCTCT
Organism: Erythroxylum reticulatum; assembly: GCA_025504915.1. Classification (NCBI taxonomy): domain Eukaryota; kingdom Viridiplantae; phylum Streptophyta; class Magnoliopsida; order Malpighiales; family Erythroxylaceae; genus Erythroxylum; species Erythroxylum reticulatum. Next base: position 12,657,190 of record JANSVA010000009.1, read on the forward strand.
AGTAGAGTCATATCATTTCTAATCACCTCCCTTAAGTTCTTCTTAAGTTTTCCTTTTTTCTTTTGCAGTCCTAAAGTACAATCTTCTTGCATTTTTCACTTGGATGTTAGGATATCTTCTCTTAATATGTTTGACCTACCTAAAAGTTATCTCCCTTAATTAACCATCAATGTTAGCCACCCTTAATTTGTTCTTTACCACTATATTCCTAACCTTATCTCATCTTATAAGGTTACATATCCAACGAAGTATCCTCATCTTCACCACCATTAAAATTTGACTATATGTCTGTTTGATGGACCAACATTCTACCCCCTAGAGCATGATCGACCTAACTGCTAATAGTAGAAGCTACCTTTTAACTTGAGTGATATCTTTTTATCACATAAAACTACTAATGCACCCCTCCATTTAAGTCACCCTGTTTTGATCCATTAAACTGTGTCATCATTGATCTTATCATTGCTTTGAATGATAGATCCAAGGTACTTAAAATAATCTTTCTATGTTATAACTTCTACACCAATTTTTATCTCAACATAAAATTTTAGCCATTTTAATATATTTTGTCCACCTCAAACACAATTTAAAGAGGAATAAGGACTAGTGTATGTTCATTTCTTAGTTTGTAAATTTTAATAATGTTCCTATAAGGGAACACAAGTTTAGATATCATCTTAGCTCATTCTATGTTGCGATATTTTCTCTGTCACACATCTCCATTATACCCATGCATTTAATCTTATTTTCATCTTTAGGTGATAGACAAAAATTATGATTTCTTAATGTTTTGGCTTGCAATTCTCTCCAATTGTTGTCAAATCTTTATCCTCAAGCAAAATCTTCTCAATTTCTTAAAAATATTAAATAAAATGAGTAATTTAAGGTAATTTAAGATTAAAAATACAATAAAATTTATTATTTTTAATGAGTTGAGGGACATTTGGCACATAAATTGGTTTAGTAGGTTTTGACATGCTACTAATTTTATTCCTTAGAGAAATTACAGTTTTCAAAAGTTTGGACTATTCTTTCAAAAATATGAACGGTTGATGTTTATATGCACAAATAATGGTTAGTATAAATTGGTTAGGGATCTAAGTTTAGGATATGCTTAGTTGCATGGTAAATAATCACATAATGGGGATAAAAAATATTTTTCAGTGAATGCTCATGATTTATTTACATTATGAAGAGATTATTGGCCGACATTTATGATTTGTGACAAAACAAAATAAGAAAGTATAAGCATTCCACATACAACACATAAGAGACTTAAATTATGTCTCTAGAAAAAAGCAGAAATATTCTTATTTCAAACTGTTGGATTGGTTAAATATGGGGCCTAAAACTTATTGATCCATGTCTTATGGAATAAATCAATGAAATGATGATAAGGAAAATTTTTAGAAGATCGATGTAAGATCTAATCTCACACGCATCAAAATAAATGTAAAACTTTTTCATTTGACATTTTAAAAGCCAAGACCACTTAAATTCTATAAAATGATTGATGTAAGGACACTATGAAATATGAATGATAATTTCATACCTTATTATGTAACTTGAACCTCTCCTTATCATTTTCCTTACATCATTACTAAAATAGGCTTATCATAATTATTATAGCTGCATAATAGTTCAGACTCTAATAATATTCATAGAACATGTTGAGATAAATTTGTCAATAGTGTAGAGAGGATCGGGTAAGAAGTGTTACATCTTTTAGGGCTTAAGCATATTTGTAATAAGATTTCAACCTTTTAGTAATTTAATCTAAATCTAAATCTAAATATAATTAATTGTAATTAAATACCATGTGAACTCAAATAAAATCAAATATCTTATATTGATCCTTAGCTATAAATATTTCATGTTTAATTTAAAATTTTATTTTAGAAATAAAAAATGAATTAAGCCATAAAGGCAGTCAAAAGGTGTACAAGAGAAGTATCAACTTAGAAGCCAAGGAACTCCATTAAGGGAGCTAACATAATAAAAATATACTAAATGACTCATGACCTAATTATAACCTTTATCCCATTTCCATAAGTATTAAGAAATTATAAACTCCGTGCATTTCTAAAATAGTCAAGGAGTTAAAATTTATGCTTCGAAACGGTTATGTGGAGTTTGATTCTTTGTATAAGTTTCTTGTCAAATTGCTTCTTGTTGTGACTAGTATTAAAAAAAATCGTATCTTTCCCTCATCCCATATAATTGTGACAAAATAGGAAACTGAAAGATAGAAGCACCATTTGTCTGTGGCATTTGGATACTTAATGGTTAAATACCATTTAATTATCTCATTCCATTCCCTATGAGCTTTTACACTTGTTTAGCATCATTCTCCATCTCTCTTTTGCAAAATCATAGTGAAAAAATAAATGTTTATGCTTTCTTCTGCTCTTTTGTTTAATATGCACTAGTTTGTGAGGTTTGGGAACTTTGCTAACCTATCAACTTTTGGCAATTTGTGTTTCATAACCAACCATAATGTAGTGGATGCACAAGGCAGTAGATGTTTGAACCAAACAATCCTAATTCATAGGATTTAGCCAAGTTACCCTAGAAAAATCTTCTACAAGTGCGATTGGTAAAGTTTCCATTATTAGTGTGCTTCCATATTATGACGTCGTCTTCATCTTGGAGCTAGTTTCAATGATCTCTGAGCTAATGGAGTTAGGAATTGGTGCCTATACGAAGATTTCCTTATTTGAGATACCTGCAAATATTGTCAACTCTTGATGAATCAGAGGTTTGAGAGTTGTTACAGAACTTAGGTTAGCCAAATGTCCAACTGACAGCTAATTATTATAGTAGAACTTAGTTGTTTCCATTTCCAAATAGGTATATAAATTTTGAGTTGACCTTGTTTTTGATTTTCATAATGGATGTCATTGTAGATGAAGCAAAGGATTTGAGGTGGATATTCCATATGCTTTTAACTTTCATGTATTCATGAATCTATTTGCACCATAAGGCCTATTTATCCTTTAGTAGCCTCCAAATTTTCTTTATGAGCATGACCATGTTTAATGTCCTTAAGTGGAATTATGCTCAAACCTCTTTCATCCTTTGGAACACATACGTCATTCCACTTCATTTTCGCTTTGTTTGAAGTTTCCTTGCTGCCTGACCAGAGGAATTTATTGAAGATTCTGTTGATAATTTTAAAATTTTTCAAACTTTACATGCAATTCTAACTTGATTAAAATACCCTGTCTTCTCTTCAACTATTCTTTGTGTGACGTATTAGGTTCTTAAATATGTTAGCAATAGATGTAAATTATAATCCTAAATCATATTCACAATTAGATAAATTGAAAATTTTAATTTATCCATAATTTTCTAACTAAATAATTTATATCCATAAACAAGAATAAAATCTAGCAACATTTCATAACCACCCAAATATTTAAAATGTTAAATTGATTTTGGTTTACCTTTTCATACATGATTTTTAACATAATTCAATCTTTTCCTCACACAATATTCCAATTAGATATAGAATATGAAATTAATATATAATATATTTTAGCCCAATCATGTTAGTTCTCTATCATTAGTAATTGATTCAATTGATAGTATTTGAAAACCATTCTTAAAGTGGCATTCAAACTATTCTTAAATTGAATTAATACTAATTGAGAACAACACCAATAATTTTCTTAATCACTTTAGTGGATGAATTCTATATTAATTACTCAACTATCTTCATATAGTCTATACTATATCAAATGATTATCGATTATGCTATTGCTGACTAAATAGGTTATAAGTTATATCAAAATATAACAATATCTATATGAGATACTTTAGAGATTTCAAGTCAAATATCATTTATATAATCATTATAAAGAGAATATATGTGTATATATTAGTGAACTTGTTCTCTAACAATTATTTATATATTTGTTTAAATATTTCTATACTTAAGTTTATAAGATCGGCTTCTTTCTTCATACGAAAGAAATATATTATATGCTATTCTTTTACATTTTATTAATATTCAATCTTAATATAATAATGATTAAGAATAATTTATAGATAATACATGAATACAATACAAATGTTGTAATTATAATATCATCATAATGTCATTATGAACATTATCATATGCATTTAAATATATCTACGATAAAAAATGTCTTTAAATAATTGTACCACTAAAAGTATAATCAACTTATTGACTATAGGTTATAATCCAATAAGAATCCCCACCCATTGTAGTTTTGCTCCTTGTTTGATGCTGAATTTTTGTTTCGTTCTTTTGTTCCATCATTTCATTTCTTTCCCTTTTTGGTTTCACCATTTTCGTCACTGTTTCCCTTTTTGGTTAATGTCATTTTTAGTTCAATTATTCAATGCCCCCTACGCGCGTCATTCTAAGTAAACCTCCCTTCTCTATTCAATGTCGTTTAATGCTTAGCTTGCATGTGTTTCACTTTGCTTTCCATTTTTGCCTACGTCGCTTTCTTTGTCCTCTGTACACATCTTGGCTCTGTATCCCTTAACGTTCGGATCCTATAGCAATGTCGTCTGTTCCCTGTAAACGCGTCATTTTACTTAGTCTTTCTTTGCATATTATTGTGTCGTTCTATTTCATGATTATGCATTTTGAGTTTGATTATTCTCTAATCTTTTTTTATTTCTTACAAACTAGTCCTTTCATAATTGCAAACACGTTCCTCCTTATGATTCATTTTTTCCAAATCATAATTTCCTGAATTTCTGAATTTGGCTACTACATTTTCCAAACCTTTTTTGGTGCCCAAATTTTAGTCCAAACCCCTATGTTTGTTGGTGATTGATTTGTTCTCCAAAGAATTTTCTTAACTTGAATTGAAAATAAAATAATGTTAATTCATTACTTTTAGGATTTTTAGTATTCTAGTGTATGTAGTATGTGCCGTAACCTGATTAGTACCATAATCTAAAATAGTTGAGCACTAACTGACCCAAGTGTTATATAGATGGGTCAGTTACACAGAAACGCTTTAATGCTTAAACTTCTTGCCGGAATAAACGATTTAGTTACCCATCAAAAGGAAAAGGGTGTCCACTTTTTCCTCAAACAAGGCCTGGATAGAGCAGAAATGGCCGCGGGAGAAGAAAAAAAACCAAAGCCTTGGTGTGTTGGTATTGCCAAAACAAGAAGCTGCAGGCACTTTAACGGCCTTCAGTTACTTCACATTTCTGTGAATATATACATGGGCCATGCCTAGCTATCTCTGTATGCTCTTGAGCGGCCAGCAGAAACAAGAAATAGACCAGTAGTGCAATAATGAGTTGGAAGAGCAGGGCTTGGACTATTGTAGGGAGTGCGGCGGCCATGGAGGAACTGAAAGATAAGAATCTTTATAAACTTAATTCAACTGCCAAATGTTTGCAATGCCAGCAAGTCGTTAACAAGATGGGTTCCAAGCCTACTTTACCATGTTCGTCGTCGGCCGCAAAAACAGCAGGTGTATGCTCAAGAACAAAGTCGGAGAAGCGAGGGAAATATGATGTTAAGCAATCAGAAGAATCGCTGAGAACCATCATGTATTTGAGTTGTTGGGGTCCCAATTGATGATGTAAACACTGAAAAAATAAGAAAGAAACAATGGGATTGTCTGGTTAAACGCTTCTATTCATCTTTGATCGGCCTAAAGAAAATAAGAAGAAAGTACTTCTTGAGTAAATAAATTTATATAATCTCATACTCAAAATTCTCTGTGAACTCTCAATCTAAATATGTGCTTAGGAGACAATATCACCATCAAAATCCTACTCGAGGCCTAAATATCGTCATGCTTCGTAGAACTAAACAAACCAACGTATTTGTTTACATAGTTTCAGAGAATATATGAATAAGAAGAATATGTAGATAACATGATTAATGAATTATATTGAATATACATTAATATGCAACAATGAATGTGATAAGGGTACTATAGATACTAAAAGTAATAGGGTCCACAAGTTCTTTTTGCTACAGTTACAACCATTTACAACGCAAGCTACAATTGATCTTATTATATATAGTTTTAGAACTTGAAACTTTTTTGATAAGTTATCTCGATTAAAATAACTTGTTTGAATTGGTTAATAGGTCTCATAAACTAAATTCTGTCCCTTATACCTAAGAACTATAAAATATTTGAGTTGATGGTTTATTATCTTTTCATTCTATAGCGATATTTCTAAAGATTCTGTTATGAAAATGCAAATCCTCAAAATAACAACTTCATACATGGTTTATGTAATAATGGTAATTTTTTTTATAAATCTGTGTAGCTTTATACTTTAGTATATTGAAATTATATTTCATTTTTATTATTTTTAAATTTAACCGATACAAATAAAATTTACTGGTTTTTTGTGAGATTAAATGGATATATTGTTTTGAATAAACAATTTATATCAATAATAACATTTTAAAGAAAGCACTTTTTTCAATTAAATTCAATGTTTTTATAAATAAATTATATAAAAATTTAAAAACTATTTGTAAACTATTAATATATCCCCAAACACTTACACATCTATTTTATCATTAACATTTATTAATAACAAAGTTAATAATAGTAATATAAGAGGCTGTGTATGCATTTCATACATATTAATAGTAATAATTATTGAAGATCCATGAATATTGAGTCGATACAGTTAACTGCTAGAAGTTCTGGTTGTCAAGGTGATATGCATGGACCCGTTTGCTCCGTAGAGCTTCTTTATCTGTAAGTAGCCTCAAAACTCTCTTACTTAGTAGTACCTTTTGTGTAGCTGAAACTGAAATTATACCTAACCCACCTTGTTTCATAGAAATGATTTGTTCGCTCCATTTAACATTTACCTTTTTGGAATTTTCAATTGTCCCACCCTAAAGAAAAGCTTTCACAATTCTTTTAATCACTTTTGTGATCTTCTTCAAAAGAACAATATGAGCTGACTAATGTATAAGTAAACTTCCAAGAACATAGATGATAAGCATGTTAGAGAAGTGCTTTAAAGGCAACCGTCGTTAACACTTATTGTACAAATCTTTATGATTAATAAAAAGAAATTTTCGTTAGTTTGATGTTAATGTTCTTTATGAATTGATAATGATCTTGAATCGAATTAATGAAGTCTTTGATACATTACATAGCATGAAGGAAATCATAATGAAATCATGATAATAAGATTCCTATCATGTGTAATTATGATAATATCTAAATTATCCCTAGTCATAGGATTAATGAGACAGGACATTATTAATCTGGACAGGCTAACACATGATATACTCCTTAATTAGATCAAGTAGTAAATCTCATAATCTGTAGGCATGAGTTATTTAGAGTTAACATGTGGATACTTACTAAGAGTAGTACGTACATTGGCTGACCTACCACGAGACAATTATATGGATAATCTATTTAGTGTCAATGATAGTCTCATTATAACAATGGTGTAAATATCCTTATACTTGAGATGCTTAAGGATATCTTAGAATCTGATCCTGTACTTTGACTACATTCCTTGTTGTCTCTCAGAGGTTGCTCACAGGGTGCTGATTGGGTACAGATTGAGGTATTTGAAGGCAATTGAGTGGGTAGTAAAGGATGCACTACTCCTAATATAAGGAGATGATACCTACGACCTCTTGTCGGGGTCATTACTCAGAAATCTTTAGTAAGGTAAAAATGTCATGAATATAGTCTTCAATGACACATCCAATTGAGTAATGAGCCTTGGGGACAAGAACTAACATCATTTGGTCTAGATGTGACGTAGTCAATCTAGTGGGAGTTGATATTTTAACCATGCTCTGAACCAGGTATGGTATAAATGATAAAAGGACAAATTGCACGAGAACATTGTTTATGGAAGGGTTCATAGTCAAACCACTACTTTTCGATCAATTGGGGGTTATGATATGTTGCTAGATACCGCTTATGACTTGCTTGAATTAAGTGTTAATTCAAGTGGCTAATATATTCGGAAACCTAATGGGTCATACGCATTGGAGATGTCAAGAATGAGTAAAATGGGTTTGGATAGTGAGCCAAGATATGAGAAAATGTTTTGAGATTGTATTGCGATATGATCATGATAAGAAACGTTACAAAGGAATGGAAGAAAGCAAATGTTGTATGGTTGCCAGCCTGGAAAATTTCCAAATTTCCAGCAAATGTTTCAGGCCAAATTAAGTGGCATTCATGGCCACTTAATTCCCATTATTCCTCCATTCATGATGGGGTTAGAGGAAGCTAAAATTTGGAAGAAACTCACTCATTTTCATGCATAGTATTGTAAGAAAACTAGTGAGAAATGTGAAGAATTCATCTTACAAATACTTATTCTCAAAACTATTCTCTCAAGAACATACATCAAAGCTAGCACTTTATGTGTTCTAACCATTCTTCCTAAGAGGTTTCAGGCTTTAATCTTTATGTGGATATCATTAAAGATGTCCTCTTTTAGTCGTTGTGGTTTACAACAACCTGAAGAGGTGAAGACAATGAAGAACGAAGGAGTCTGTAAGGTACACATCTTAAGTTCATGTTTTGTTTTTTACTACATCTAATGGCACATGTTTGATTTTGTATTTTATGGGTTTCATTTAATTTTCTGATATGTGATACATAATCAAAACCCAACAAAGTATAAGTTTAATAACACAGGACAAGAATCTATTTTGTTAAGTGTTCACTCTGGATTTTATCTTTTCCAAGAGAGGAAGACAATCTAAATATTTTGGCTTTGAGATCATGATAGGTACAATGAGGTATCTAAATAACAGAGGTTGAATGTGCAAACTAGTGATACTGCTTATGTAACATCCCATCACCGATGAGAAGGGTAAAATAGTAAATTGGAACGGGTTATGAGTGTGTAAACTCATCTCGGCACGAGCAAGCATGTTATGGCCTC
>JANSVA010000009.1:12666190-12688047 GCA_025504915.1 Erythroxylum reticulatum
GACTTCAGACTTTTGGATGACCTAGTTAGGAGTTGTTGTATTTCTTTTGGTATAGTATCTGTGTTGGGATTGTCTGTCTGTACAGACTGTACATTTGATGTATAAAACTGTTGTTTTGGAGTAATGAAAAGAGAAATTTGATTTAAAAAATCTTGTAATTTACAGTTACAATTTTTATTATTCATATGTATGTGATGCCATGTGGAGTTTTGTAGTGATCGCACGTAGCACTCCCTTATCTTAGGCTATGTATCGGAATGACCTACGGGTGTCCCGGTGCGTACCCTAGGGTAATGGGGTGTTACAGCTTAGCTCTTCCTTGTTCCTCACGTCTGAAGGCATATATAAGCTACTTTTATTTGAGTTCGAAAAATATTCAAATATCGAAGCACAACATTGATCAAGTAGTTGTCTACACCATAAAAAATCATAAGGTCATTTGCAAAGATCAAATGAGTTAGCTTATTATGTAAGCATTTATGGTGGAATTTGAAGTTTCCATTCGAGGAAGAGAACTTGTTTAATAACCGAGAAAGTCCCTCCGTTACTACAGTGAAGAGATATTGGGATAGGAGATCCGCTTGCATTTTTTAGAGGTTTTGATGGTATGCCATTAACGAGCACATTAAGAGTTGTTGATTTGACATAGGTAATGATTCACTTAACAATATGATCAGAAAGATCTATCACTTCCAGGTAAAGTTGTATAAAATCCCAATTGACTAAGTTGAAGGCTTTGTAAAAGTCAATTTTGAGTAAGCAACTACTATTCTTCTCCCAAATAAATAATCTTTCAATAGCTCTTGAAGGAGTAGAATGTTGTTGTTGACATTTCTGTTCAGAATAAATGCTCCTTAAGAGGTATCTATAAGATCTTTAAGTAAAATCTTTAGTCTTTCAGCTAAAAGCTTGGCAATGACTTTATAAATTGTGTTATAACACAAAATTGGTATGAAATCCACCATCCTTAGAGGATGAAGCTTCTTTGGCACTAAAGTGATATAGGTGTGGTTTAATTCTTAGAGTATTTTTGAAGAAATAAAGAACTTTAAGACAGTTTCTATAAATAACTCACTCGTAATCTCCCAAGTGTGTTGAAAGAACAACGCTGAAAATCCATTGGGTCCTGGCACTTTGGATGTTGGATCCCAAATTTTTTTAATTTTTATTGATTTATTTTTTAAATTATTTTTAGGGTTGAGTTAAGGTATTAGATTATGGCCCAAGGTAAGTAGTCTTTGGATTAAATGAAGGAGGGTTATTTTTAGAAGGGCAAGTAAAATGAAGGGGAAAATTGGAAGATTTGACTAAAATGTAGTATTGAATTAGAAGAAGAAGTGAGAATGTCGTGGGTGTGAGAAGAAAAGAAGAAGAAGAGAAAATCAAGCTAGGGTTTTAGAGTTCTTAAAGAGTTTGAAGCTAAACAAGTAAGTATAAGCATTAACCCTTCTTGATTGTTGGATAAAACATGTTTAATGATAGTTAGCAGTGAAAATGAAGATGAATGTGTGTAGGAAGTTGTTGATGAATGGTATATGAAAATGTTTTAATCTTTTTGGTTGATGAACAAGTATAGCTTATAAATTGATTTGTGAATGATTTTGAGTGGAAATGAAGTTGAAAATGAAGTAGAAAGGATGATTTTTGTATAAGATGTGTCACGTGTAAGATGTTGGGGGTGAGAAATATGGAAAATGAGACGAAAGGGCTGGAAATTCGTAAGTTTCTGTGGAAGTTCACTGTGGTGACGTCGAATTTTCCTACACCATATATACTTTGGTATTTTGAACATAACCTTTTCTTTAGTTATCCAAATGGAGTAATTTTTTATTTGGAGTAAAGTAGAGACATAGAGCTATAAGCTGTTTGAAGAAATCAAGTTTAAATTTAGTCTATAAGGATTCCAATTTTTGTAAGGAATTTGAGCACAAAATATTGTTTCAGTATAAGAATAGTCCAAAAATGTTTGAAGTATAACTTTCAGACTACTGAACCAAATTGAATGTTTTAGGTGTCATGAGAAACTTAAGACAATGAGGAACATTTATCTAGAAGAAATTGTTATCAAATTTCTTCGTTTACCTTATTAAAATGATCAAGGAAAATTGAATCGAAGGTCTAGATTTTTGGAAAGGTTATAGTTCAATTTTAGCATTTTTTATATTATTAAAGTTTTATGAAATTTCATTTGAATTTAGATTGAATGAGAAATTTTTTGTGTTTAGGCAATCAAGAAAACCTTACCCAAGAGTAAGAGGAAAGGCAATTTTAAGCTTGGATTTCAAGCGAAATTAGGTGGATAGCATATTTATGGTTATAGTGTAATTGGACAAATTCTTACCTATGTGTGTATGTTGGATTGATTGGATTTGATTTGTTTGAAATGGACTTGTTTATAAATGTGGAAAATGCATGATGAATTATGACTATGTTATACCTCAAAAGAGGTCATGACATTTTGTATTAAATGGAAAGAAGAAAAAGAATGAAAATATGAGCATATGATAAAAAGAATATGTGCTTTTGTTTGGGTAAGAGTGCAACCATTCTATTCGTCACATGCACGTTGACAAAAACCTTCTCTTGGCTGCCCATTTGTAGCATATGAGCTTCGAAAATGGACTCATTCTGTTTATGGTGTAAACTTTAGTTTCTCCATTCTGTTTCCATGAAACCCTCGAGTCATTTGTTTGTGCATTACATCTTTAAATTGTCAAGCATGATGTATTTGTGTGTTATGCTTAATGGTTAAATCCTATGTTATGTATTATACGTTAACTTGATTAATTATGAGTTTTTGAGCTAAACTGAGAATGCTTAAATTGTTTATATATATATACGCTTGAATTTGTGGCAAGTTACCGATGGCTATAAATATATTAGCCACTGAGCTGTGTAGCTCAACCTACTATTTTTCTACTCCTCAGGTGCGGAACAAGATGATTGTTGACCCTTGCAAGGCATCAGAAACTCCGGGATAGTTAGAGACTTTTGTACTAAGTTAGTGACTTATTGGATAGCTTTATAGACATATCAACATTGAGCATCATTTTGTATTTGTGTTAAGCTTTGATATGTATGATGTTATGTAAGTAAAGTTTGTTCAAACTCTTTGGAATTAGTAATGAAATGAAGAATTGAAGTTTCTTTTGTGTATGATTATGTTTAGCTTATGGTTAAGTTTGGATGGTTAGATTTGAATGTATGTGTTTGTTTAGAATGTTAGAATGTTGGAGTCTAAGTTTCGGATTCCGAGGGTTTCGTCACAACGAACCTTTCTGAAGTCGACTTTAATGTGGTGAAGAATGACTTTCGTCGCGATGTGTTTGACCCGAAGGGGCTAGGAGATTACTCCCAGGTGTTCGCCGCGGGGAACTCGCCATGGTACACACTACCACTTCTCTTTGTTATTTGAATCCTTTCGACTCTCCTCTCGCGTGATCCTTACCCAACAGCCCTAAGAGGTCACCTCGGGATAGGGAATGGGACTCAGGCCTAACATTGTTTGGTATAAGAGCAAGAGTTGGACCCCAGAAATACGGGGTAATGAAGATCACATTTTATGACTCCGAATGTTGGGCTCCGAAAACGGGGTCTAACATTAGAGGGGTGTAGGTTAAACAGAGTTCTCTTGACTTCATTTTCTGAAAAAGGTAACACTAACAATTCTTTTAATCCCTTTCTAATAGAACCTTCCATAATTCTTGTCATGTTATAGGTGGGTAACTCATTACCCTCTGATCCCATCAGCTAAACAAAAGAACTCCTTGCCAGCTTTAGAAGGCTTGCCTGATCAGTATACACATTACCCCTTTTATCTTGTAATCCAACTATTTTGTTCTTGTTTTGATTGGAAGATAGTGTAGAGTGGAAGAATTTGGTATTGAAGTCCCCATCCCTCAACCAATTAAGTCTTACCTTTTGTTTAAGAATCAAATTTTGAAGGTTCGGTAACTTTTTATATTCAGTAAGAAATCTCAGCTTTGAGCATCTCAAATTTGAATCATAAGGTGAGTCATAGCAATTTTCTTAAGTTAGTTTTAGCTTCCTCTTGAGGACGTTGAGGTCATCAAGAGTTTTGACGTGTAAATCTTTTGAGAGCAACTTTGACTATTTTTAGTTTCTGCATAAATTGATAGGCTTTATACCCCTGCACTTCGTGTTGCCAACAGCTACAGATTAACACCAAGAATCCCTCCATCAACATATAGGAATGATCATAGAGTATATTTTCTCCAAAATACACGTATGAGTGTGAAAAATGTCAAACCCAAGTTGTATTTACTAAAGTTATGTCTAGTTTTTTCCTGATGTATAGGCTACCTTGTTGCTTGTTTGACTAGGTGTACAGTTGACCAATTGAGTTTAAATCCATTAGATCCACACAACTAAGAAAGTTTGTGAGCTCTTTAGTGTCTCCTAATGTGTATTTTCCCCCTTTCCACCTCCTTTGAGCTGAGAATACAATTGAAATCTCCAATTACCAACCAGTGGGTGGAAATGGTATTTTGAAGTATGCTAAGATTAGCCCAGAGTTTGCTTCTATAAAAATTGAAGTTAGCCGCATAGATTAAAGTAAGAGAGCAAAGCTTGTGAAGACCTCTCAAGTGACAACTAAGGTGAATATGTTGTTCACTTTCTTCAATCTTTTAAGCATCCATCACATCAGTATTGTAAAAGCTTATGGTTCTCCCGTTATAGTGGGATTGATGATTGTAAAATGACTTCCATTGAGCACTTAAAAATGTTGGTAGCTATGCAAAGAGGTTGTTTTATTTTAGTTTCAAGCAAACCCACAAGATAAGCTTGCTTGTCTTTGGCTACCTCTTTTACCGTTGCCCTTTTAAAAGGGGCATTAAGCCCTCTTGTGTTCCATATTAGGACTGTCATATTGAGGAATATCCCCTTTTTTTGTTATTCTTGCCTTTTTTCCTAACAAATCTTCGTCTAGATTTTGCAAATTCCCCTAAATCTTCAATTTTCAAAGTAGCCTTCTCTTTGGCCGTCATACTAGAAATTTTTGTATTAGTTTCACCTGGAACATGCTCACTGAATTCAAAGCTTTTAGAAGTAGCCTTATAGATGCTTTGTTCTGAATTCTCTTCATAAACTGGAAATGAGTTTGTGGGTTCACCGAGAAGACTCATATATGCTATAATGAGTTTGTGGGTTCATCGAGAAGACTCATATATGCTATCTCTATCTTGTTATATTGGCTATTAGAATTTTCTGAATTATGCTCCACTGTCAGCTCTCCTGTTAGTTCAGATTCTATAGAAGCAAAGGTCTGATTCCCATGTACTTTCATCACCTCTTTACTTTGTACTATATTTAACATTTCCATGAAAGGGATCGATTTGAATTCAGACTTAGACTCTCTTATTCCAGCTTCGTTTCCTTCATTTTCTAGATGGTTGTTCTCTTGTAGTAGAAGTTCATTTGATTATTTCATTCCAGTGAGCTCAAAGTCTTGATATTTAGTGTCTTTTTCAACTATTTGGGTTTTTGCAAATTCTTGTCCTGTAATTTCCTCTTGGTTGCCAATTTTGAAGACATTACCTATTAGCACCCATTTTCTGGAAGAGTTGTTGGGTTTTCGTGGGTAGGAAAGCGTAATCTCTCTATTTACCAAGTTGCCATTTTATCCAAGGCATATGACAGACACACAATCAAACAATATGGATTTTTTTTTGAATTTCGATACAAATTTTCACATATCCCATCCACTCCATACTTGAAATTTGAGAATCCATACTAAGTGGTTTCCCTAGAGAGCTAGCTAGGAAACTAAGCCTTTCTATAGTCCAGAATTCAAGGGGAGACTATGAAAGCACACCAATAATGGAATGGTATCAAATTTTCCACTTTCTGTTTCCATACTTGGCCTCCATCATTAAATAAACAAGAGCTAGTCACCTACATGTCGTGGCCTTTGTTCCAGAATATCATTCAATTCATCGTCTTCCATAAACTTAAATAAAAATGTTCCATCCTCTCTTAACATAGTCTTGTCTAACCCCTTTGAACCCTACCAATTTTTTGCCCAAACATTGGCTACTGGGATTCTGAATTGCTTGAGAGAGACTTTTTTAGTTTGGGTGAATAACTTCTTCTTCCAAGCTCCAGAAAGATGAGTAGCATCAATTACAGCCTTATCTCTTATAGATATGTCAGAGCTATTTACGGGTTAAAAATTGTAGGCTTATGGAGAAGTTTTTCTCTTGGGAGCATTCGGAAATCGTCCTTAGCACCAGAAGATTCCCCAACCTCAATAGAGGAGATTTTGGCCTGTAGGAGGCCCTCCATCTGGGTAGAACCCCAGCAAGGGGTTGGAACTGGGAAGTTATCAAGTGGGCCAAAATGGCAACAAGAACCAGTCTATTAGTTATTTGCATACACATCTTTATCATTTTTTATTCATCTTATAAATTAGTGTTTTTGGCTAATTAAGTCTATCACATCTTTTCCAATGTCTTTTGCTGATTCATTTCCTTGTCTAACTTTTATATCTATTTGTGTATAAATCTGCTTCTTTTTTGTTTCCTCTGCTTCTTTTGAGTTTCAATATATTTTTGCTTTCTATTGTGAAATTATGATGACAAAGAAATTGGTAGATGACGGCAAGGGGACACAAGATAACAAGTGGGAGACGGGAGACGGGAGACGGGAGACGAGAAGCGGATACTGAAGAATAAAGAAGGCCCAACAAAGGAGAGAATTGCAAGAGGAAATTGACTATACTCAATTTTTGGGACTTTAATTTTTGCCTTCTTATTATGTTGAATTTACCAGTATTTATTGTATTTATGGTTATAATATGAAACTACTACAATAATAATATTCAGTAAGAGTCCCGCTAAAATGCGAGATTTGGAGAGGTCTACTAGTATGTGGCCTTAACCCTGCCTAGAAGATATTGTTTTTAATAGTTTCACACATAATGCAAAATATAAATAAATATGTATAAATAAAAATATAAAAATATGTAATGCAATACATGATATAATACATACAAAACATAGTAAAAATTAACAATAAAAGATAAAAATAAGTAGATAAATACACAAATGACAAGTACAAGAATAAATCAAACTAAATACTACAAGAAAGTAATTAGACTAAGTAAGAAATAGTTTAGTCTCAATAACTAAGAGGGAAGTACTGCATAATCAAAATATTAAGGCTAATAATAAAATGAAAGACTCAATGGAAAATGTTTTAAAAGACTTGAGAGAACAAGAAAGACCTCTTTATGTGAGATCCTTTATATATCCGTATCCTAGTACGTCAAAATTTTCTATTATGGACCATGTATTTAGTAAGTTCTAGAAGAGTCATATCATTTTTGAACATGTTTCCCCCAATTCTTCTTAGGCCTTTTTTTTTTCTCTTACAGTTTCTAAGTACTATTTTTCGCATCTTCTTACTAGAGCATCAAGGTATCTCATTTTAATATATCTGAACTACCTAAGTTTCGTCTCTTTTAATTTTTTATTAATACTGACCACCTTTAATTTTTCTTTTACCAATATATTCTTGACCTTATTTCTTCTATTAAGGTTAAACATTTAACAAAGTATCTTATCTTCGTCGCCATTAGCTTATGACAATGCACTTGTTTAATAGGTCAACACTTTGACCCATATTGCATGGCCGACTTAATTGCTAAATGATAAAATTTACCTTTAAGCTTGAGTGTTATCTTCTTATCACATAAAACTCATAATGCATTTCTCTATTTAAAGCACCCTAATCTAATACGATGGACTTTGTTTTCATCAATCTTTCCATTGCTTTGGATGATAGACCCTAGGTGCTTAAAGCACTCTTTTCGTGGTATAACTTCCAAACTAGTTATCTTATGGTTTGAAAAGTTACATTGTAAGTACTTAGCCTTAGTCTTGCTCAATTTAAAGTACTTTTTCTTAATCTTGCTCAATTTAAATCCCGTCGACTCTAATGTATCCCTCCAACGTTTTAGCTTGACATTGACATCCTCTTTTGTCTCATCCACTAAGAAAATATCATCAGCAAACAACATACACCAAGGTAAATCTGCTTGAATATTTTTGGTTAGCTTCTCTATCACTACTAAAAATAAAAAAAGGCTCAATGAGGAGCCTTGGTGTAGCCAAATATCAATAGAAATTTTTTTTATATCTCCTCCTATCGTCCGTACTCTAGTCTTTACCATTTCATAAATAACTCTAATAACCCATATATAGGTTAAAGGAACTCCCTTAACCTCTAAATACCTCCATATAATTTTCCTACATACCTTGTCATATGCTTTCTTTAAATAAAAAAAGTGTAGATTACTTTGTCTTTTTCTGTAATATTATATTAATCTTCTTAGGAGATCTAAAACTTTTATTGTGGACCTTCTTAACATAAAGCCAAATTGATTCTCCAATATAGGAGTATCCTTTCTCACTTCCTTCTTAATTACTTTCTCCTACAACTTTATGGAGTGACTAAGTAGTTTGATGCCTCTATAAGTATTACAATTTTAGATGTCCCTTTTGTTATGTAAAGAGGAATTGACATATTAAATCTCCACTAATCCATCATGTTGACAGATTTAAGGATCACATTAAAAGATTTGGATAGCCTAGTAAGACCATCTTTACCTAGGCTCTTCCATAACTTAATGGATATCTTATCAAGCCTTATTGTCCTTCCGCTCTTTATCTCCATCAAAGCTCTTTTAATTTCTTTCCTTGTACTCTACCTAAAAAAGTCAAGTTACAAAACATCTCAAAAATACTAAGATCACCTAAAGAGATGTTTTCCTTTATGTCTTCATTAAAAAGGCTATAGAAGTATCTCAGTCATCTTTTCTTGATATCATTTTTAACCATAAGCACTTGTCTTGTTTCATCTCTTATACAATGAACTTGATCTAAGTATCTTGTTTTCTTTTCACTAGCTCTTGCCAACTTAAAAATGTCATTTTCTCCATCTTTAGTTTCTAATCTTCGGTACAATTTCTCATAATCTCTAATTTTAGTTATTGAGATTGTCTTTTTTGCCTCTTTCTTAGCTAGTTTGTACATTACTCTATTAGCTACTCTCTCTACCTCTGTGGTGCTATCTAATGAGCTTTATAGGCACCCTTCTTGATCTTAACCTTTTCTTATACATGTTCAGTCCACCATTAAGACTCCTTCTTACTACCTTTATGCCTTTTAGAATTCCCTAAGATCTCTTTAGTTGTATTCCTCAAAAGAGTTGTTACTCTTTTCCACATCTAGTTAGCATCTTCTTCCAATTTTCATTGATCTTCATATATTACTCTACCCCTAAGTTGTTTCACCATGTCCCCTTTCAGATTCAACAATCTGACTCTAATACACCTTCTAAGGCTTCTCTTCTTGTTCCTCCATCCCTTAATTATAAGATCCAAAACTAGCAGTCTATTCAAGTTGACACGTGAGCGTTTGGTATCACCTCACAATCTTTGCACCTAGGTCGATCGCTCCGCTTTACGAGGAAGTAGTTAATTTGAGTTTTTATGATTCTGCTCTTAAAATTCATTATGTGCTCCTCATTTTTCTTGAAAAAAGAATTAGTTATTATTAACTTAAACGCTACCACAAGATCCAACAAAGCAATCCCACTATCATTCCTATCCCCATGCTCGAAACCTGCATAAGTCTAGTATAACCAAGCAAGGTTGCCCCTAAATGACCATTAAAGTCTACTCTTAGAATTTTTTTCTTGTCAAAGTTAAATCACGTCTTCTAGCTCTTCCCAAAATTAGCGTTTAAGTTGTTCATCCAAAATTACTTGAGGTGCATATGCACAAACCACATTGAGAGAAACACCTTTCAATACTATTTTTACAAACATAATCCTTTCCTTAGTCCTATTTACCTCTACAACATGGTTTATAAGTTCCTTAACAACTAAGATACCTACCCTATTCAATGGTCTTCAATACCTTGAGTACCAAAATTTGAACCCATTAATCTTTTTTACTTTAGCCCCCGTTCACTTTGTCTCTTAGATGCATGTTGTATGAATTTTATATTTGTCTAGAAGCTCTAGTAATTCCAAAGACTTTCTTGTAAGAGTCCTGATGTTTCAAAAACTATCCGTAACTTGTCATTCTCTTTTCTCTTTGAACAAAAACTCACTGAACGATTAGCCCTTGCTCTATCATTGGTAGTCAGAGCCATTACTCCTATCCTAATGCCCAACACAAGCTAAAGAAGATAAGTCTCATAAGTCTCTAAATAACTCATAAATATGTTCTACTGATTTTAAAATAACATTGTTTTAATTCCAAAATTTTTTAACTTATATACTAAATGAAAGAAGCTTAATCGAATCACCCCAAAATGACATGAGAACTCAGATTGTTTGTACGAGTTCCTTAAACATAAGTACAATCCATATCTTGATAAATTTAAACCTAATATATTAAATTCAAGACATGATTAATTTATCAAACTTACATAAGATATCCTCAATACTAGGTATAATGAAGGGGCCAATCTATTTTATTAAAAAAAGTTACAATAGTTTAGTTTATGATACAAATCAATCTCAAACTTAAATATACTTCTATATAAATTTTCAACCTCATAATTTTAATCTCAAATAATTATAAGAGTTAAATTCAATGAGTTTT
Organism: Erythroxylum reticulatum; assembly: GCA_025504915.1. Lineage (NCBI taxonomy): Eukaryota > Viridiplantae > Streptophyta > Magnoliopsida > Malpighiales > Erythroxylaceae > Erythroxylum > Erythroxylum reticulatum. Next base: position 12,676,827 of record JANSVA010000009.1, read on the forward strand.
TTGGTTTAACTCTTATTTATATTTATGTTATATTTTAAAATTATCATTTATTTTTTTATTATTTAACTCTCACATAATTTTTTAAGCTGTATGAATTTGATTAAAACTTACATAATATTAAAATTATTAAAATTTAATTTTATATTATTTTTAAATTATAAATATAAATTAATAAATATAATAAAATTATGTGATAAAAAATAATATTGTAAGAGTAAGCAATACCTACATTTCGAAAATTGAAATGAAAAGAAATCATACCACCAACTCTTGTTAGCTGTAATTAATCCAAACAATACAATAATGCTGTAGAAGATAAACCATATCATCAGAATTCTGACGTCAGGTGGGATCAGCAAGTCCGATTAAAATCCTCCTGTCGTGGATTCAACCCAACGAAATGGGGCAATAGGGCGTCAGTAGGCCCCAATTGTTTTAGGCTTCACTGACAAACTCTCAATCATAAATCAAAGGTAATATGAGCAAAATGGAGAGCTTATGATCGAACCAGACTTATAAGGTAATTCAAGGTCTCTACAAAGTTTTGTTTCGGGCCATCATCATGCATGTGGAGACGCAAATGATGCCGCTGATTCCATGGCTAGATTAGGAACCTCTCCGTCTTATGTGGGAGGATTCTGTGACTATGAGTCCATGGTTGATTTATGGGGTAAGGTGATAAGAACGAAGAGTAAAGTAACTTTTTTTTCTTTAAATTTTGGTAAAGTAACTTTCCCAAAGACGCGGCAATTATAACATTTCTCTTTCTTTTTCTTGGTCCAATTAAAGTTGAATTGTTGTGGATATGACAACAAACAGTAAAGGAGCATTTAGTGGGTAAAAAGCCAAGGCAGGAGCGTGCTCTCACATTAGACATTATAACGCCTAAATCATGTTGTCTCTCCCTTTGCTTCAATCTAATCTTACAAATTGTCAAGTTGCTATCAGAAGTCAAGCGAGCACCAACGATCTAAGAGTCCAAAACATCAGAAGAATGTTTTTTTGTTTGCTTCCGAGAAACAAGCCATCTAAAACGTTCGTGAAGCATTGGTAATAAAGTTGAAGTACAAATGTATTTGTTTTAAGTAGGAGTTACGGTGAAACTAATTCCAAAGTAGAAACATGCACGAAAACGTGGTAAGCTTGCTTAACTTTGCAAAGTAAGAAGATTACAAATATCAAATTGGACTTTGAGATCCGAGCACACTGTCCATTCGCATAACCCAATATCCCATGAAACGTGAAAATTGAAAACCGGGGGAACTGGCGAGGTGGGGTGGGGTGTCTGCATTTGCTGGGTTTAGAATTTTAATATTCACAAGGACTTTAGTATAGATACACCTAATTTGAAATTTGGGTTTGGATTAAGTTACAGCTGAAGAATGAAAAAGACTCAACGAACGACTCTATAATATTTTGATTTTTATTAAAATCTGTTAAATAAAGAACATGACATAACAGCATCCCTTCTTTTGAGACACGGGATGGTTGTTAAATGAAGTGAAAGAAGGGAAGGGGACTGGATAGAGTATGAAAAATGCCGATTTGGCAAACGATCAATGCCATTTCTTCCTCTTCTTCATCTTCAACTTCCGCTCCATCCTCTTCTTCGTCTTCTACGTCTTCAAGTTCTATGACGAGTAACAATGGCAGTGGCAACATTTCTCACCAAAGCCAGAGTCACCAGATGGGTGAGAGATCCAACTCCTATTCCACCAGTACAATGTCACTTGTAGCAAAGTCCCTGTTACCCACAAGAAGAAAACTCAGGCTTGATCCTCCTACCAAGCTCTTCTTTCCTTGTATGTCTGTTTCTCCTTTCTTTTCGACAATTTTACCATACTTTGTTTCCGTATTTGAGCTCTGTTTTTGTGAGCTTATATTTTTGTATTTGATATGGTTAGATGTGTCGTGTCTTTGACATAAACGTGCTTCTTTCTACTTGATGATCAACCATGTTTGGTAGATCCTTTCGTGGCCAACGATCTGCGGTTTTGTTTGCTGGTGTTGATATGGAAAGTTGCTTCTAGTGCTCTCGTTACATCAATTGGTGTGTTCATTTGTTAGTTAATAATGGGATTGTGTGTTAGATGCCACTCAAAGGTAAATGCCATTTAGTCGTTCAAATTACTGACTTTATTCTTCAATAGATGAAGCTTACTGTGGATCGGATGTTTCACACGTTAGTTATAGTTCTAAGACATCTTCCTTGACTAGTCTCTGAAAACGAGGTTGTTTCTTCTTTGATATCTCTAACTATTAACCTCTACAATTGTTTTCTCTCAGAGATGTGATGATATGACAATCATCGCATGCTTTTGTTATTTGAATGACTTACATTTAATGAGGCGATATGTGTTTCTGTCCTGACCAATTTGGTTTTTCGTTTTTGCAGATGAACCAGGCAAACAGGTAAGGAGTGCAATCGCTATAAAAAACATTTGCAAGTCTCATGTGGCATTCAAGGTACGGAACATATACTGATTTTATTGTTTCATTAGTGGTCTGCACATTCTTGTATGACCAGTTGTCTCACATGGCCTGCCAACTCCTGTAATGCCTTACATACGTCTGCTTCAATAATTCCTGATTGCCAACGAGGATCAGCTGGGGATGACCAAACTTTCAAGTTATCAGAAAGTGTTTTCATTCTCAGTTTTGGAAACATGACAAATCTTTTGCCAGCTATGACGCTCTTGGTCTCATGTATATTATTAAATTCCTACTGATAATATGATCTCTTGAAAAATATTTTTCTGTTTTCCACTTTCATTGGACAGACACACGTTTAGTGCTTAGGATTGTAAGCGTGGGTGAACTGAAATAGGAAATAGCGCGCTGCGGTTCATGCATCTCTAATTGTCCTAGCTTGTCGACAATGTTATGGAACCCATCTCGTTTTCTAGTTGGTGTAATGATAAATCCGATATTTTTTTATTGGAGATAACCAAATAGTCATTGGAAGTGTAACATCTTCATTTCCTCCTTTTGCCAATTACTGTGTGTATCACCTTGACTTTGTTCTGTTGCCAATTATTTGTTTGATATAAAGTGTGACGTATTGGTTACTGTAGTTCCAAACAACCGCACCAAAGAGCTGTTATATGCGACCCCCTGGGGCTATACTAGCTCCTGGTGAAAGTCTTATCGCAACTGGTAATTGATTTAATTTCCCGTATCTTTCTGGTTCAATATCTCATGATGCATGATGTCCTTTGCTGTAGTCATTTCAAAAGTTAAACATAACTTGATGAACAGTATTCAAGTTTGTGGAGCCTCCAGAGAGCAATGAAAGACCACTGGATCAAAAGAGTAGGGTAAAGTTCAAGATCATGAGCTTAAAAGTTAAAGGAGAGATGGAATATGTTCCTGAGATGGTACACTGTTTGATCACCTTATTCCTTTTACTTTTTTTTCTACGTGATGTTTCACGATTCGGATACATGACCAATGCTTCTGATCAGCAAAAACTTGTGTCTCAGCTGGGCAAATAGATAACAGGCTGCGTCATTATCTGTTGCTATTTTTAATGCAGTTCGACGAACAGATGGATCAAGTGTCAGTGGAGCAAATCTTGAGGGTCGTTTTTCTCGATCCGGAGAGCCCTAGTCCCGTGAGTCACACCAAATTTCTTCCAACAAATATAACCAGCACTAATTGTGCCATAAAGGAATGAATCTGGTTGACAAATTTGAATTGTTTATACTTTATAGGCACTGGAAAAGTTGAAAAGACAATTGGCTGAGGCTGAAGCTCAGCTTGAGGCTCGCAAGAAGCCACCACAAGACAGTGCAGGTGCTCGTGTTGTTGGTGAAGGGCTTGTCATAGACGAATGGGTGAGAATTTGAGAACTTGATGGCTGCAGTTTCTTTATCTTCATAGTATTCAAATAGTTCTTTACTTACTGCTCCTCACATTTGGATTCTTCTGTATCTCTGAAATTTTATTTCAGAAAGAGCGCAGGGAAAGATACTTGGCCCAGCAACAGGTTGAAATTGGTTCTGTGTAGATTGATATGAATCGTGTCTCCTTTTGTTGTAAGCTATTATTTTAAAAAGTTTCCTTCCATGTGAGTTGAGCTTTTTGCCTCTCAGTTGACCTCTACGTGAGGTGAACAAGAAGAGAGGAATAGACCTCAATATTTTGTAATTACATCGTGGTTGATCAGTAAACAATTGTTTGGTACCTTAACAAGCGATATAAAATAACTAAACAAAAACACAGTACTTATGAGAGAGAGAGAGAGAGAAATGTTTATTTTGATGAAAATATTAGGACTATCATTACTCTAAATCCCTAGCCTGTTAGGAAAGCTATCCAACCATAGCTTCTTGATAGACCACTTGGATTCTAAACCATGTGGACATCACTTAAAGTCTGCAATCTTAGAATGCAAGGTTCATAACAGAGAGCTTCCACAGACTCTAAATCAGAAAATTTGACTCCTCTTTTCTTTTCTTCCATATCAAGTGTTTCTATATCATTTACTAGGGATAGATCCAAAATCAGATACGAAAACAGCACCAGATTTAAGAGGATATATAACAAGCAACAATCAGCCCCCCTCTCATCAGAATTGTTTGCGCACCAATTGTATTGAAAATCGTATAAGTTGTTTACAAAATTTGGAAGGCAATTCATTGAATAACTATGAATGGCTTGCACAACTCATTTGATTAGAAGCTTCCTGCCTCCACTAGATAACAAATGAGATTGCGACCCTTTCATTTTGCGTAACGTCTATAATATTGCTGCAGATAACCTTTTTGATGAACGTGATTCGGGAAGACCCACGTATTTAGCACGAGAATTGATAGCATTTACACCTAAGGACCGTGAAATACTTGCTCGTTATCACGAGGGGCATTAGAACTTCATGAAAGAGATGTATGTGATAGAATACATATGGTATAAACAAGTGTTGTTTGCGTATCATCATGAAGTGTCTAATACCTTACATTACAAGAATGTTTGGATTTACTGACGGTTTTCTCCGTCGGTAAATCCTAATATTCCGTTGCTATTAATAGTTACTGACAGAATTTAACGGCTGACAAAATCGTCGTTAATCAAAGCGTAGTTAAATTTAACGACGAAATTTCAAATATTTGTCCGTTGGTAAAAAGACGTAAATATACCGACGGATTAACAGAATCGGTCGGTAAATGAAATGGGTAACCTACCGACGATATACGAATTTCCGTCGATAATATGTGAAAATGTTTTCCGACGGTGTCCTTATTTCATTGGTGATATGTTAACATGTTTGCCGACGGTTTTCTAAAATCGGTCGGTAATTGGTAGCTAGAATTTTTTGAAAATTCCTGACATTAAATTTTGTTTAATGATCTTATAAAAAATGCATAATTTAAGCAGTTGTGAATTATCTGTGCATATTAATTTACTTTGTGTATATATTAAATTTGTTGAAAAAGAAATTGATTGATAATATGAAGTTCAAAATTTGTTAAGTTATAATAAAAACATTGAAGTTTACATAACATATCTTTGTATTTCAAAGCAAATGACTACAACAATCCTAATGTCTTGGTGATGGAGGGTGCTCAAAGGTGCTACCCTTCCCCTTCAGTTGCTCAAGCTCCTGTCTCAGTTGAGCTATCTGCTCCATTTGCTCTTACAAGTGAGTCATCTGGTCCATCTTCTCTTGCATGTGAGTTATCTTCTCCATCATCATATCCAATGTGGCCCGAAGCTCGGTGACTTCCAACGATTGTAGTTATCTGGTAGACGTTGCTATATTAGACGTAGAGAATTGCGAATAACAAGTATTCGCAAATGAACCTAGCTCGAATATTCGTCCACGACGGTCCCTACCACTAACAACATCAAAATAAGTCTGAGTCTCATCAACAGATTATTCCTCCTGAGACTGGCGTTGAATGGTTTCTTGTATTTGATCCTATTAAAAACCAATGTTTACGTTAGTAAGAGCTTATTCATAATTGTAAAACTAAATGATTATAAAAGAAATAATAATAAGGCATTAAGTTCACATACATTAAGTTCTCTACATCGGCTATTGAGGAATGTTACACCGTCATGCTTCTTAGTATAAGTATGCAAAAATAGCTGAGTAGGTGTAGGAGGAAGACCCAAAGACTTTTCTTACATATTTAACCTAAATGTTTAGATGTGAACTATGTTTAATAAAAATTTCGACAGAGTTTCCCCTAATTTTATGATATGCCCCCTGTTGAACAAATAAAAAAACTCAACACAGCCATATATGGCACCGGGCATTTGTACTAATACCATTATGTATAATACAACAAAGATAAACATGTACCAAATAAGTGTGAGGTTTAGATACTTACAAGTTTTTATGCATGTTCATGGTGGATTATTGATCCTCCCATATATATGGGAAAACTCTCTCCTTCTGGGTCTCTACGTCTGTCGATGGAGTTACGCCTTGAGATTGTCATTGCCGCAGGGTTTCTCCAATACTCCTACCATCGACTCTATATTTGCTCCGAAATAAAATGCGGTCGTACACCAGCCTTCCGTACTGCACCAATGAAGTCGTGGTAACGCGTACGAGCTCTGCTCTCCCATTGTCTATAAATGCTGGTGTCCAAACCAGAATCCCAGAAAAATTCTTTCTAAAATAAGAAGGAAAACATTTAAAGTAATATTATGTCATAATATTTATGTAATTAGTGTATATAAAGCAATACAAAACAAAAGTAAATGTTTATTATACCTAAAACTCCTGAAAGTAAAATTCCTTTATTGCCTAAGAGATATTCTTCCAGACATAACCCTCAGGATAAAAAAAAAGATAGTATAAAGAATAGTATAAAGATATAAAGAAACGTAAAGGTCGCTTCTCCGTCGAAAATCTAAAAAAAAATAGATTTGATCCAACTCAAAATAAAAAAATATATTAAAAGAAAAGATCCAAATCGAAATGATTTTCCAATTGGATTTCGTAGTGATTTATATAGTGATTAGCTACGTGTGCAATGAAACATGCTAGCACGGCTTGGGGAGGGATTTTTTTTACCTATTTTAAATCCATTTTCTACTCCATCCGACTAGTTCCAAGTTCGAGTCCCGGGCAACCCATTATAACTATCTATTGAAATAGTATGAAATCCGATATGATTTGTCTATAACTATGATATGTCTAGAAATATGAATTCTTTTTTTAAACTCATTTCAACTTCATTTTTTTCTATTAAAAAAGTTATTATGAATAATTCAAAATTTTGAATTATTTTTGAGAGAGATAAATTGAACAAGTACGGCCGCCTAAAAAATAAATAAACTAAGAGATAAGAAGAAATACGCCCTCTCCCTATATATTTTATATCCTCCCCTAGAAAGAGACTTGTAATACCTACCCCATTGATAATTCCATCAAGCCCTCATCTGTTCTTTAAATTTGGAAGTCATATTTCTGGAATATGGTCCAAACGGAAGCTACCTAATATAAGAAGTAATTTGATAAAATGTCAAAACTGACAAACCTATAACTTAATTATAAAAAAGTAGTCATTAATGTGATTTCACTTACAGAGGGCCATTAATTACCATGTACTTTCTTCCGTCTGATCCCTGATCTCTAGGCTTGCGGATGTCTCCGCCTTCCGATAAAGCAGTATTAGACGATATATGAGTTAGGGATATGGATATGGATGGTGTAGTATGTCTTGTAGTAGGTGATGCCTTATATAGTTGTAGGTTCGGGAGGGGGAGGAGGTGAGCTACTGGGAGCTGCAGAATGTGATGATCTACCTATATAGTAAGTGCTGCCAATCAAGCCTCTAAACCTAGGCCGCATAACCTCACGCTGTCTCTTTGATCCCATATGATGAACCTGACAATCATTGTTGATAGAATTTTCTACTTAAGTAATAATTTGAATTCAATATTTGATACAATATATGGAAAAGGAAATAAGGTGTTATTTAATGTCATATCCAAGTAAAAATGACGAAAATGACAGTTAACAATTGTAGAACAAAAACAATAACAACCCTCATTCACTAGGGCATAGGATAAATTCTTACACATACAACAATATATCAACGTTTAGTTGCTTATGTACTATATTGCAACGATAAATTAAAATGATATAATTATTTTGTTTGATTCTATGTGACATGGGATTTGGTAAAGGTAAATGAGTCCCCGATGTCTGGATTCCTGAGAAGTATCCTGGCCTGTTCAAACTCACCAATTGAAACAGTGATACTTCTTCTTTCAGGTGTACGCTTTTGAATACCTTCTTGTAACAGTGTTTCTGCTATAGCTAAACTTGTTGAGGATACACTTAACAAATTTAGCTTGTGGGTTAGGTTCTTCTTCAAGAATTTCCCTATTTTCTTCAAAGGTATAACCGACCCCATCATAAACCATTCGCATGTACGGATTTTTTGATTGTTCCACATAATTTGTTCTAAATCCAATCCCCCATTCATACTCATTTAGGTTGACAGATGATTATGGTTGATTATCCTTTGAGGTGTTAGAAATGCCTGGTTTCCTATGTCGTGTCCAATCAAAATAATTGAGGACAAATTCTTTTCTCAGCAAATGCCCATTAACTTCATCAATAGTAAGGAAATATTTGTGTTTGCACTTTTTATATGGATATCTGATCTTTGCCTTATCCATAAATGCAGGTTGAGAACATGAATAATGAATAAAAGCTTCCACTCCCTCAACAAATTCAGGATTAATGAAACCATCAACATTTTTTCGTCTATACATCCAAGATCTACCCTGAAAACTTAATTATGGACAACTGTTAATTTAAAATAGTGAATCCATAGTTAGTATTGGATCATTGTCTCACAATAAATTTCATAAGATCTAACATAAGACATGTGAATGAAGATAACAAGTTCTCGTTACTATGGATCAAAAGTTATGGGTTGAGATCTAAAACAATTGTAAACTTAACATTTAACATATATGTTTGTAATCATATATGTTTGAAGATAATTAATGTTAAAACTCCTATATTAAATATGTAATAGTCTCAAAATATGTACTAGTCTGAAATTTCATAAGTATTCATAACAATATGAATATTTATTTTAATAAATTGTTTTAAAATATACAATTTTAAAAAGATTTACGTGTAATACTTTGCATATGAAAAGTACAGAAATACCCAAATAAATGTAAGTTCAAGAAAAAGTAGTAATAAACTAAATCACTAACCTCATCCAAACAGTAAAAGGATCTTGCTGAAGTACATGAAGGAAGATGATAAGAGGCAGACCTAGAATGAGAAATATACAAACTGATACAAATGTCATTTTTCAATATGTGTTAGAAATCATTCTTCGAATCTAGACTTATAAGGATATGAATGTCATTTTAATACCTGGTAAAGTTTCTTTTCAATTTCCTTGAAAATATCAGTATTGTGAACAATTGATATCCTACAACCTATTCCCAAAAAACGCTCACATTAGACAAACCGGCGTATAATAAAACAATTGCCATGAAATATTATAATAATTCAAAGTCATGAGCTATACGAGAAGCTTATTGAAAATTCGGCAGCATTTGTCCTATAAAATAGACATCCCCTTTTTCAAAAAAAGGTCAATCCTGCAATAAAATTACACTTCTATATTCACCAGTAATCACAACTCAATTTAGGTCTTCAAACTATATGTCATTACGTTTATTAACTTTAATTAATTGATAACCTAAGAAATAAGACTTCATTAATTAAACTAAAACAGAAAACAAAAAACTAAATTAGTCAAGACAAATCAATAATGTTAGGACTTCATATTGAACCCCCTTAAAGCATTTAGTTTTTTTAACTATTTTCATTGGATCGATAGAGATAAAGCTTGTTTACTCGTGCATAATTGTCAACTCTATAGACTTTTATTAATCCTGAATTTGTTGAAAGTATAGTTGTCATACTCATTTAGACTAGTTGTATTACTTTTCAGTATCTACATATGTATTACTTAATTTCCTCATTACAATATAAATCAATCTTCACAACCCCAATTGATAAGTTACATAATCCAAAATTGGACTCCATGAGTTTGATCCGCTTTAATTAGACTAATTATCAAACTCTTGATACTTAGGAAATAAATCAAAATATTTCTTTGTAAACTCTTTATATAGACTATGAAAAAGCACATATATGATACATTTGTTTATATGCAATAAGTTGGTTCTTAAAATAATAAAAAAGGATACACATCTTCTTTATACTGAGTACTTATTCTTTAAAGAATTATATATTTTAATACTTTAAAAATGGTTTCTAGACATTATTAAATAGATATATACACTCCAATTAGTTTTTTTTTATTTTTCAATAAACTGATAAATATTGTGGTTTTATTTTCATTAACAATTTAACCAAAAAATAAACAAAAGGATGTATGTCTAGTTTTAATAAAGTATGAAAATTTTTGCCTTTAGAATAATGAATTATGAGATCCTTTTTGGAGAAGAAGAAGATGCATACCTTTTATTTAAATAAGAGGTTCATATTCTAATATCATTGACTTAAGTAACAATCTTTACATTACGACCTAGACTGCCCACTAACAATGGCTTGGGTGCATAACACTCTTCACCTTTTTATTTTGATAATTTTTATTTCGTCTAATAGGATAAACTATTGACTTTTAAGAATTAATAAAATAATGCTTTTATATATCATAAACTTTTATATAAATCATGGGTATAATTTATATCATAAATTAATTACTCAATATTTTTGCAAATATGTATAATTAAATATAATATTTTAAAAATATTATTCAAATCGTGATCAAGCCATTGTAATTTGTAAAATATCAACAATCTGTACATTCAAAATATAAATTTTTTAATCCAAATTTAAACATATATTTACCTACTTAATAATTTATTACTTGTACTTTATCAATACAATGAATTAAATATAAAATATTAGATGGAAATGCTGGTTCAATTATAATAATTACAAATTGGTAATTAATTATTAATTAAATGTAATAAAAACTATAAATGATATTTACATTTTAATAAAATGTATTAAATTCGAATAATATGTTTATAATATTATATTTAATTATACATATTTGCGATTATATTGAGAAATTAATTTATTATATGAATTATACCAATGATTTATATAAAAGTTTATGATATATAAAAGCATTATTTTATTAATTCTTAAAAGTCAATAGTTTATCCTATGCTTGTTTTCATTTAATTACTT
>JANSVA010000009.1:12694904-12712783 GCA_025504915.1 Erythroxylum reticulatum
TTTATTATTCATGTGCATATATGAATGCATGAATATATCTGAAACACTTTCAATGATTCTAACCCATTCAAAATGACAAAAATACCCTTTCCAATTGGTGAGGGGATGTTACAACTAGTATACGGATATAAGTAAAATCACCTATAAAGAATAATATGAGATCATCTGCAAATGCAAAATGAGTGATGCCAAGTTGTTGACATGTCGAGTGGAAGTGAAAAGGGGAGTTGGCAGTTCTCACTTTTAGCAATCTTGAAAGGTACTCCAAATAAAGCAGGAAAAGTGTAGGTGACATATGATCACCCTGTCTTAATCCCTACAAACCCTTGAACATACCATGTAGTGTGCCATTGCCCGAGATCAAGAAGGATATAGTTGTTACATATTCTATAATCAATCATACAAACTTATTAGGGAAGCCTAACCTTTTCATCATATCTTCAAGAAAGTCCCATGATATTATGACATAAGCTTTTATGATGTCAATTTTTATCATGCATCGTAAGAAAATACGTTTTCTAGTGTAACCCCGAACAAGTTTTAGCGCTAGAAAAATATTATCTAGCATACTTCTACCTAGCACAAATGTAGCTTGAGTTGGGTCTAAAATTTTTCCCATAACCAAAGCCATATGCTCCGTCAATATTTTTTTGATCACCTTATACACAACATTCATACAAGTTATCGGTTTGAAATCTGTTACTCTCAGTACTGCCTTCATATTTGGGATGAGTGTGATGATGGTGTGATTTAATTGTTTAAGCACGGACCAGTAAGGAAAATTCCTTCACGGCTAAAGTCACATCTAATCTAACCCTATCCTAATGTTTCTTAAAGAAGGAAGACGTATATCCATCCAACCCCGGAGCTTTGTCATTGCCTATATCAAACATGGCCCACTTGATCTCCTCATCCATAATCGGAGCAATCTGTGTTTCATGTGTCTCCACATCCAAAACAAAACCATTTCTTACCACACTTAGGTCTAATTTGTTAAGAGGGGTTGAAGTGCCAATGAGCCCTTTATAATAACTTACAACGCAATCTGCCACTTCTTTCAATGATGTAGTCACAAATCCATCCTCCTTGTTGAGATGAGAAATAACATTTTGCCTTCCTCTCTTCCGGGATACTGCATGGAAATACCTCGTAGTTCTATCAGCCTCTATAAGAAGCTTACATTTAGCCTTTTGTTGAAAGAATTGTCCCTCTTCATCTAGCAAAAATCTAGCTTGCTTCCTCTCAATGTTAGCCTGATGTTTTAGCGCTACATCATCAGGCCTACTGAGAGAGGCCTTATATGTGAGTTGAAAATTCTCTTGTGCCTTCTTAGCCTTGCTAGATATGTGACCATATGCTTCAGAATTTAGAGCTTTCAAAGGGTACTTTAATGCCTTCAACTTCATACAAAGAACGTATTGAGTTGTCCCAATTACTACCATCTCCCAGCTATTAGATACTATGTATTAAAATTGAGGGTGGTTAAACCACATATTAAAGAACTAAAAGGGTTTGTTACCTCGAGAGTCCAATTGATTGAAGGCCACCATTACAGGACAATGGTTGGAATATGCCAACATATCTAAGAAATGAGTTGAACAAGCATAACCCAAAGATCCCCACGCTTGATTGAGGAGGACCTAATCCAATTTAGCCTATAGATGATTTTTGTGCTAAGTAAAAAACTGCCCTTAAATGGAGCATCCCCCCTAAATGGAGCATCTTGAGTGAAAGATGTAGGATGAGGTTCATTATCGGAGTTGGTAATGGTGGAATAAGTGATATAGTTAGAGAAAGTGTGAGGGATGCATGTGTGATCACATGTAGGTGTGATTATAGGATGTGGTGTTAAAGGCAAAAAAGTAGGAGGGAGAATATAATAAGTTGGGTTTAAAGCAATGATATCCTTTATATTGAGAGCAATCACTAACGGAAATACATGGTCTTATTTTGGTATTAGTTTGTCAGAATAAGTAGAATCTAAAAAAAAAAGAAACAGGTACAACCAAAAACATGAAGATAATAAAGATTTGGTTTGTTATGAAGAAGTATTTTATGAGGAGATTTATGGTGAAGAACAAGAGCAGGTAACAAGTTGATGAGATAAATAGTAGTAGAAAAAGCTTCAAACTAGAAGGTCTTAGGAAGAGAGGAATGGAGGAGAATACGGAGGCCCATCTTAATAATATGATGATTTTTTCATTTAACAAGACTATTTTGTTAAGGAGTATGTGCTCAAAAGATTATACCATAGGTCGTGAAATAATGGGCAAAGGCACCTTTGATAAGTTTAGGAACTCCATCAAATTAAAAGGTTTTGGTAATGGTAGAGAAAAATTTTTTGGTGACAATTTTGAAATTTTGAAAACAAGACAGCATGGGGTTTATGAGCTAAGGAAAATATCGATGTATATTGACTAAAGTTATTAATAAAAATGTACCCAAAAAAAGGATAGCGATGATGGTCCTCAAATATTACAATGCATAAGTTGTAAAGGCTTTGTAGAAAGGCGAGATGATTAAAAAAAGAGAACATGAGAATTAATAGATAAAAAACAAAATAAACTAAATAGTATAGACCAATATAGATGGCCAAGATATTGATGCCACAAATCGATCAAAGTTGGATTGACTTTGAAGGCAATTGGACTTATGAAGTAAAATGGAATCTTTATTGGGCATAGATTATTGTGGATGGAACCCATGAGAAGCGATATCTTGGTTTTGAGATCCTTTACAATATAACCAAAAGATTAAATTCAATAGGACAAGAGTTGTCTTTAACAAGTTTGGCTACAAATAATAAGTGAAAAATGTTAGAAGAAATAGGAAGGGTATGCCAATTCTTAATAATCACTTAAATTGGACCTTCATATAAAGTTATAAATTTCACAAGACAATGATTGAGTTTCATGTGAGTTATGGCATTAATGTTATTTACCATTCAACAATGTTACTATAAGTAAGTTATGAAGTATCCAAATGATCTTGAATTATGGAGTATCTAAATGATCTTGAACATTCATGGCAGAAAAGGCTATAATGAGAGTATTAGGTTTAGCTGGGGGCCGAAATGACAATTTCGGGATTAAAAAATATAGAAAATAACAACGTGCAACAATGTGTCTCCAAATTTGAAAAATATCCAAAACAACAATATGGAGTAATGTGTCCTCATTTTTAAAAAAATTTGACATTAGAGGAGATGATTTATCATAATTGGAAATTTGAAAAGTGGTTTGTAATTGGTAGTGAATTTGGGTTGGATTATTTTGATTGGTCCTTAGAAAAGTGGTTGGGTGTTGGTTAGAATGATGGGCTAGATTGAGTTGAGAGATGAAATTAGTTGGTGAAGAAGAAGTTAGGCTTATTGACTTATCTAATGCTTCGACTATCTAGTGGCCTTTTGAATTAGGACTTTGTCGCTAATATTTCTTTGTTCACTAGATTGGTACGTCCTCTAAAGCCAGCTCTCCCTTTGTGCAAATTTTTTTCATCGATTCCACTAGAGTAGGAAGTAGTAAATGCTGCCTTAGGGGGTTGTGGTAGATGGTATGACATTAGTCACTGCTTATGAAGAAAGAGCTTGGCTCGGAGATCAATGAAGGAGATAATGCAGTCCTGGTGCTCAACACCGGTAATGAAAGACTCATATTTGTCAAGGAGGCTATTCAACATGAAAAGAATAGGTCATTATATGATATATGATTTCCAATGGTTGTGAGCTCATTAGCAGTGGTGGAGACAACAGTTAGAAAATTAGTGATAGCGGTTGAACCCTTTTTGAGGGTATGAATTTTTTGACGAAGAATAGAGCATTAGGAGGATAATTGTATAGGTAGTGTCGCTCAAAAGCAATATAGAGATCGTGAGCTATGATATAGCTGAGAGCAAGATGTGCAATAGAGCTACGCATAATAGAACTTAAGAGTGAGGCGGTAAGAAAACAATAAAACAAACAATCAAAAATTTTCCATTTAACATGCTTTGGATGTAAAGGATTTGAGTCACTTGTTAGTGGTGGAAATGTGTCATCAATGTAGCTATGAAGATCAAAGGCAGTCAGAATAGTCTGAACTTGATTACGCCATATGAGGTAATTCGTTAAATCTAAAGGTGTGATGAGAAAGTTGGATAGTTGATTGAATGGTAAAATAGGAGAGGTGCTTTTTGCCATTGTGAATTGAATAACAACGTGTGAATCGTGCTGATACTATTGCGTGTGGTACTGATTGATGATGAATAAAGGTGAAAAATCATAATAAATGAGTGTTTGAGGGTTATTGGTTTGATGTATTGTAGTAGTGGAAATTTAAAAGAAGCCAGATTTTGATAGATAAGTATTGGTGTTGGCTCTGGTGCCTTGATAGAATACATATGATATAAAGAACTGTGCTATTTTTCATATCATTATGAAAGATCTAATACCTTATTATATATACATATATAGATGTAGAAGATAAAATCAAATATATAACAGAAAAATTAACATATATTCAAGAGAATATTGATATATTTATCATTAAAAATTATAACAAATAATTGTTATAATATTGTGAATATTACATGTCCTCAACATGTGCATGTCAATTATCAAACTTGAAATCATCTTCAAATAAAATAATAATCTTGACATGTCAAATATTTGAAAAGAAAGCTGTGAATAATAGAATCCATTATTGTTTCCATCAATAAACCTCAAAGATTGTTAGTAAAATTCGAAACAATATCTTAATACAAAATTTTATCATTTTTAGGTTTGGTATCAACTATTACATATGAAATGCATACTTTGACACAAACAATAATAGATTCCCTTTAAAGATTATTTTTCATAATTTAAAACAAAAACTAAATAAAGTTATATTGAAATTTAAGGTACATCCCAAATTTATGAACACTCTAATATTGTGCAATAGATGCAATATATTACATAGAATGCCAACCTACAACTTGTGGAGGAGTTTTAAAATAGTAAAGAATATACAAAAACAACATATGAAGCAAAGTAAAATTAGATATAATTTACGAGAATATGAAATTAGGATTAAGTATGATAACAAATACTCAAGTATTTACAAGGTTTACCAATATTTTTAATTTTTTTTTAAAATTGAGATAATGTGAAGATTATAGGAAAGATATTTAAAGTATTGTCAAAGTCATAAGAATCTAAACTTACGACATTGTTCAAACCTATTTCCTTTTATCAAATAAAGAATTTCGAAATCAAAGCCTAATTGAGCTAAAAAGTATTACCACAATAGATCCAGAAAATGATCTTAGGTCACAATTACTTTGATATGGTTAATTTAGGAGGTGTTTGTTCCTCTTTTATTTTTACGTTTCTTGTCGCAATTTTAATAAAAAAGGAGATAACATGTTAAAACATGTTTAGTTGTTTCTGTTGCAATATGTTGTTTCTAAAAATAAAAACAACAATAGATTCACGAAAATATAAATCAGACATTTTTACTTTTTCACAATAATTTTCATTTTCGTTTTTATTTTCACTTATTCCTCTTATAAACTTTTTCAAGTGGTGAAACTATCATCTTTCTCTTTTAACTCCCATACTCATCTTTTTTTTCCTCTTGTTTCTTTATTGATCTCTTCTTTCTTAAGTCCCTAACTCATCACCTCTCTCTTTCTTTGTTGATTTTTCTGTTTTTTTTTTGCATTTTTGATTTTTTGGTTTACACTTCTGCAATTCCAAGCGTTTTGTAGTTTTGGTTTGTTGTTTTCTATAAATTAGACGCAAAGTTTAATGACGAATAAATCTTATTTAAAGACGTGATGAGAAATTTAGTCAATTTGAAAGTCACACCTTTTATTACTAGTTTTAAATTAACAATGTTTTAATTGACGTCAATTTGAAAGTCACACCTTTTATTACTAGTTTTAAATTAACAATGTTTTAATTGACAATTTAAAACTAGTAATAAAAGGTGTTGACAATTAAATTTTTAAGCATATTTTTATTTTTAATTTTTTATTACAAACAATTAAAACATTGTTAATTTAAAACTAGTAATAAAAGGTGTTGACAATTAAATTTTTAAGCATATTTTTATTTTTAATTTTTTATTACAAATTTTAATTAGGTTTCGTTTTCAGCTCTTATATTATAAATTTCGATCGAGTTCTTCTTTTTATAAAAAATAAAAACTAAGAAAAAAAAAGTAAAGTGAAACCACTGTCTATTTTGGAAGACTGAGAAAGACAGCGACCCAGCGGTCCCTCCAGTACGCGGGCCCCAACTCACGTGAACTCCCCAAAACGACAAGGCCACATAAAAGACAAAATGATAAAAAATAAATCTTTAGACAGAGGTGTCAAGCTAATAGGGGGTTCCAGCTGAAGACTTATCATCGTCTCTTCCTTGGATAAGGTTGCCACCTGCCCTGGAATAATAATAATACATTCGCTATCATCACTACCCCAATAACTGCGAAACCCTACAACACTCCAAAACAACCTTGGCCATCCCGCCCGCTATCCACTTGTGCCTCAATCAAACCCGCCTCTCGTAAACCATTCTCTGTTTCCTGTTTTTATAGAGCCCTTTTTCTACCTCTATATCTGTGTGTGTATGTACGGATCCTCTGCCTATTCTGACCAAGCCGTTTCTGCTAGTACAACTTGTGAAAGCAATTGGGAAGAAAGTTTTGAGAATGAGTTACTTGAACCGTGTTTGGATGGCGACGAGCGTGGCCGTGATTCAAGGTTACCCTGACCAGGGTAGTAAACTGAAGTCAGGCTTCAGGTCTGTGCATCACGCCAAAAGGAGGCTATTTTCTGGAGGAGATGCGGCTGATTTCGGACCGCCGTCCGGAGCAGTTGGTGGAAGTCATAATGGAGACCAGGAAATTAGACAAAACGATGAGTCACTCCGACGAGTCATGTACCTTAATTGTTGGGGCCAGAGCTGATGCCAGATCCATAAACCTTAATATGTAAAGAGATTGACTGGGGGGTTTGACTGGGTTATATCTAAGGAGTTGTGGTTAGCATACAGATTTTCTGTATCTGTGGTATAAGATCTCAAATCAAATCAGTAAATGCTAACAAGTGTACATTAAGAGGCATTATGAAATGAACATGCAAATAATGTTCTTGGTTAATTTTTTATCCAGCGTGATATTGTTCTGTTATCTTGTTGGTCTTAAAAAGTATTGAACAATGCAAGGGCTGATTGAAGTTCTGGTCACAGTTCAAGATTTTCCATTTGTCGGCTCCAGGAGCGCTTACACAACTTAAAAACTGTATAATTTTTGTTCACCTTAAAAAGTGGGGTTGTCTCTCCATTATACTTGGATATTGAAGACTATGAAATTAATTAACAAAAACTGTATCTTTTAACCAATTAAACAAGCAGAAGTAAGACATTCTATATGTTTACAAATTTCATCTGGTGTTCATTCTTGTAGACGTATTGTTCTATGCATATTTTTCAATTGCTAGCTGATGCTTGTTCACTTCTTCTTCACTGTAGATCCTCTTGTTTCTTTCTTTTCATAGAGAATAGATAGTTGCTGTGAAAGATGTCTTGTAAAGTACTCCATTTTGATGATGATGTTCAGCAATCTTGATAATCCAAGCAAAAGTTTCCATCCAATTATAAGAAGGACCATATTCAGTCAGTTTGTGCAATATTATACTTTGTACTAATTTGAAGTATTTTTATTAAAAGAACGAGTAATTCCTATTCTCTTTTGCTTCTTTACACATTACACAGAAGGGTGAGCCAAACCACCTGTTCTTGGTTCTAATTCTATTTTTGATGACAAGCCAAGTAATCATTAATGCTTTAGAATTCAGGGAATTCTTCCATAATAGATTAAATCAAGGTACAATCTCACGTCTATCTTGAAGGGTCTTATAGCATAACTTATTAGTGAATACTCCATTGGCATCTGGAATCCAGGTGATGCTGTCCTCACTGTGCCAGTAAGTAATATGGGGTAGATACTCTAGTAAGGAGTTGAATTCTCTGAAGTTGCCTGACCACATTCCATTCTATATGAGTGAAGAAACTCTTGCATTAAGAGGAACTTTATTCCTTAGTTGAGATACCTCATTTCTTTGGATGGAGGGTTGAATTCTGGCCAATTATGACACCACAACCATGTGTTTTCACCATTCCCCAGCCTATATTTTATCCAAGGGTATACAACATTTCTCAAATTCAGCATGTGAGTGAAGACCAAAGAATGTTACCTGGTAAATGGCATTTGCCAGAAACTTTGATTCCTGAGATATGTTTGATGTATACACTTGATCCAAATGGCATTCTTATCTATATTTAACCTTCATATTCTTTTACACAACAACATTTTTTGCATTAGAGGCATTGAAATAATTCCCAATCCTCCATGTCTTTTTGGAATTGTCACTTTACACCATTTGACTTTAGCTCCCTTTGAATTTTCTGCTTTGCCTGACCATAAAAATGCTCTTATGATGCAATCAATCTCTTTGATTACTCTTCTTGGCAAGATGATGTGAGATATCCAGTGAATGTACATGTTCTTGAGAACTGAAATGATTATAGTAACTCTAGCTGCAAATGATAAGTATCTATTTTGCCAAGCATTAATCCTAGATTTGTACTTCTCAATAAAAGGAATGCAGTCAGAATATTTGGTTGTGCAAATGAAATAAGGACTTTTAAGGTATTTAAAAGGAAGGGATTGAAACTGCAGACCTGAAATCTTGCTTAGTTCAACTGAGCTTCTCACATCTTTAGAACAAAACATGCTGCTTTTCTCTGAGTTTACTCTTAGCCCTGACCAGTCTAAGAACTTTTTAAGAATATCCATCAGAATCTTAACAGTTTGAACTTTAGCACCACTCAATAGAATGAGGTCGTCTGCAAAAATCAAGTGAGTTAGCTTTTGTTCTCTGCATTTGTAATGAAATTGAAACCTGCCATTGCATCCTGCAAGTTTGTTGAGAATTTTGGATAACCCCTCCATTACTAGGGTGAATAGCTAAGGGGATAAGGGGTCCCCTTGTGTAATCCACCTAGCACATTTCAAGGGCTTTTTAGGGGCTCCATTAACAAGGATACTAATTGAAGAGGACTGAATACACATCATGATCCAATGTGTGAATTAAGTTGAGAATTCCAGTGCTTCCAAACATGATTGTATAAACTTCCATCCCACTGTGTCAAATGCCTTACAAAAGTCAAAATTTCAAAGACAACTATTGATACCTCTACCTGAATTGTATTCTTTCAACACACCTTGCATTAGGAGAATATTGTCCCCTATTGATCTTCCAATGATGAAGGCTCCTTGTGTTGGATTAATAACACCTTTTAAAGCTACTTTTAGCCTGTTAGCTAGGAGTTTAGCAGCTACTTTTTATGTTGTATTGCGATAGGGTATCGTTTTATAATCCACCAAAGTGGAGGGATTATGTTTCTTTGGAATAAGGCAAATGAAGGTATGTTTAGGCATTTTTGAACTGCTTCTATAAACAAACTTCTCGTGATCTCCCAATTTTTTTTTGTTGAAAAAACTAAGCTGTAAACTTATCTAGCCCAACTTTTTTTTGGCATGCTTTTAAAGGATGCAATCTAAACAATGATTCTTTAAGTTCCTAGTTAGTAAACGGGGCAATCAATGACTCCTTAATTTCTTGATTTAAAAAACTAGCAAAATATCTTTTTATGTTGAAATCGTATTGTGAACCCTCTTATGTACCCATCAACTTCATGAAGAATTCCCTGGTAAGCTTTAACAAAGTAGGTTGATCAGAGAATGGAGTTCCAATATTGTCTCTACGTTCAACAATCTTGCTCGTATTCCTTCTTGCTAATAGATAAGGATGAAAAAACTTGGTGTTTGAATCCCTATCTCTTAACCAATCAATTATAGCTTTTTGCTTGAAAATGGAAGTGTGCAAATTGCGAGTCTCCTAGTGTTCTCCGAGTCTCTATGCTTCTGTTATTCTCAATTGATTATTGTAAGGATATTTGTAACAATCTTCCTGAGCCTTTCTTAACTTTGGCTTGGTCTCAATAACCTTCCTGGTATGATTGTTTATAAAAGGGCTTGAGAGCTTGTTTCACCTTCTTCGGCTTTTATATCAGCTGAAATGATTTATAACCTTTAACATTTTGATCCCAACAGCTACTAACTAGTTCAAGGAAGCCTTATTACTGTGTATGTCTATTGAAAAATCTGACTGGTACTTCTGACATTCTTAGAGAATTAAGATTTTGAATGTGGATATAAGAGTGATCTGAATGAATTTTCACCGAAGTTAGCAAAATAGTGAGAGAACAAGTCTAACCAAGCTTGATTTACCAAGGTTCGATCAAGTTTTTTTTTTTTTCCCCTTATTAACATATTTCCTTGCTGATTATTGGACCAGTAAATAGCCTAACACTGAATCTGAGATCAGTAACATTCACTTTCTGGAATAAATATGATAACTCCCTTCCTGTTGCTGCATTAAAGCCCCTTCCTTCGTCTGATTCATGATCTATGTGTATGCAGTTGAAATCTCCAATGATAAGCCAAGGGTTTGAGTTTATATTTTCAATGGTTTAGATATTATTCCATAATATTCCCTTTTAGAATTGAAAGTTTGAAGCATAAACAAGTGTAAGCTCAAAGACTGAGTTCATCCCATCCAACAGGAATTTTAAATGCATGTACAGATCACTTTCCCCTATTACTTGCACTGAGATTTTATTAGAGATACAAAAACACAAAATTCTTCCATTGTAATAAGGATAATGATTAGAAATGGCTTTCCATTCTGCACCCAAAAATTTAGGATCACCCTGCATCTGAGTTGATTTTATTTTTGTTTCGCAAGCCCTACTAAACAAGGCCTCTTGTTCAAAATAATCCCCTTCACCATTGCTTTTTTAAAAGGGTCATTAAAACCTCTAATATTCCAAACCAGAATTGTCATTGGGGGGGTGATCCTTTTTGGATATGTTCTTGCCTTTTCTTTTAGTTGATTTCCTTATTGGTAGTTGAATCTTTGATTTCGACAGGTAATTCTTTCCCAGAATTGTTCTCATTATCAGTTGGAATGTTTTTCCATAATGTTAGCTTGCATTTTAGGATCTTCAGGGAGGTTCTCAGCTACTGCCAAGTTAGCATGTAGAACTTCTGACATTACTTCATTTTCTCCAGCTGTAATAGCTATTGTATCTACCAAGTTTACCTGACTAGCTTCGTTAATGTTTTCTTGAGTAATTGAACCCATCAGCTCATCATGCCAACTTGTTTTAAAAGGTTTCCCTGTTGGTTTCCATCTTTTTCTCAATAGGTTTGGTTTCTATGGATAGGTAATGGGCACATCAATTCTCTTCAATTCTCCATCATCTCCAAACTTTAAGATTGGCTGATTATTAGGAAAATCTAAGTTTCTTTTTATCTCAATGCAAATTTTTGCAAAGCATATTCCCTCCATATTAGCAGTTTAAGAATCCATGCAAATTGGTTTCCCAAATGAACTAGCAAGGTAACTGAACCCCAGAGTTGTCCAAAACTCTAATGGCACATTATAAAAGTTAACCTATATGGGAAATGCATCAATATTACCTCTATCGCATTTTGAACCTAGTTTCCACTTTTAAATGAACATACGTTGGTCACCTATATGCCAAGTTCCAAGTTCAATTAGCCCATTCAAGCAACTTTTTGCTGAGAATTTGAAAAGGAATGTACCATAATCCATTAACATCGTTTTCTCCAATACCGTTTTGCCCCACCTCGTAATTGCCCAAGCATGAACAATAGGGAATGATGGCCTTCTATTCTAGAAATATCGTACCAAGGTTGAGGGCCATGCATTTGCTCTTGCTTTGAGAAGCTATATAAGGGGTGTTAGTACTCAATCCTTCATGACATTCTAGAAATGCTTGAGCATGCCTTTGTTATGCTGGATGTTAAGTTTGTTTTTCCATGTTCCTTCAGACTGTTTAGAGTCTTTGTTAACATCATACCTGACGTTTTCCTTGAGAACGCTATAGCTGAAGGTTCACCAGAAGCTTTACTTAGCTTTATAAAAAGAAGATATCAGTGAACTTCTACGAAATGGTTTCATTGGATTCAACCAATTGTCTTGATCCTGGATATCATTGAAAAATAGGAATCCATGTTATTAAAAGATTTTCTGTGATTATTTCTAATATGGAATTATTCAATCATCCACTTTAGTATCTTATTAAACAAAAAGAATGATATTGTTCCTTCGTTGATTCAAAATTTTGATTTTTAAGAAATATAATGATCATCTAATAAGAAGGGTTTTTATTTTTTCAAATGAACAATTTGAAGACTTATTATAAGAATCGATTACAGAGTAGATCATTCAAACCTTTCAATTCATAGATATAAATCTCGGACCTATGAATGGGGATATCCCCGAAACTCACAAAGAAAAAAGGAAATGAGTTACACAAAAAAAGAAATAACTTGGACCAAAAAAAATAAAAAGAAGTGACTTAGAAAAATCTTTTTTGTCCTCCATATTCAAGGCCTTCCAGAGGCCCTCCATCGAGGTAGAACCTCAGTTGCTGAAGAAGAAGATCTGTATCAGAAGGGAAAGACAACCAAAGGCGGGAGTTTTATTTCCATAACTTCCAAAGGTAAAATGGTAAAAGCAGTAAGAGAGAAGTCAGGGCAAAATTTTTGGCGAGATATCTTGTTTCCTCATCTTTTTAGTTATAAAGCATATAATTAATCAAAAAGACATCTATAAGAACCATGTGAAAGAAAATAAGAATCAATTGAGTATACCAGGAGGTGGTACTATTTAAACTATCAAGGCCATTCTCAATCTTCAAACTTTCTTTTTCAGGTTGTTCAACGAACATTTCTGAGTTAACTTTCTATCCTTAAAGCAATGAATAAGCTAACACGTTTTAATTTTTGAGAGGCATGCTGATCATTCGTTGGCTAAAAACTTTAACACAACGGATACAAATTCAACATCCATGTCAACTACTACTTCTTTATGCTTTAGATTACATAATTATAAACCTTGTCTCAATAAAAATCCACTAATTCACCTTATCATCATTCATCTAACCTTTTCTTAACTCATCTACCTAAAAGGTCTAACGAGACAATGAACAAGCTTGAAACAAAAAATAGCATTTGATTATACTTTTAGAATTTGAAGTAGTACTCTTGTTGTTCCAAACTAGGTCCTAAAAAAACCTAGGCTATCCCACTCGCAATTATATGAGGTAAGTGTAGTCAAATATCCAAGGTTGTATCTCAAGGAGAAGAAATTGGTCCACTCAAATTAACTTTGAATAAAAGCAAATGCAATCTTAAATACTTTAACCCAATTGGTTAGGAAAAGGATTTAAAACAAAACAAAACAAAATAAAATAAAAAGTAAACTAATTTAATTGGAAGTGATTTGATCAATCAATGTAGCTTACACTTGAGAAATTAATTATACTAATTTAATCTTTTGTGCATGACTAAGGCTAATTGATTGAAGAATTGTTTTGCTAAATTAACAACTAGGTTCTAAATGAAATCAAATAACAAACTAGATCCAACTTTCGTATTCGACAAGTCTATTATCCAAATCAATTATTTAAACCCAACTCATAATTATCCACTTAAGTTAATATATTTCTAATTCATAACTAAAGAGTTTATGATTTCTTATTCTAATATTAAAATTCTTCTCTTGATTCGTTGTTCAATATCAAAATGATGCAAAAATTGACCAAACTATTACACCCAATAAGTTCAAAAATCAAGAAAATAACAACACAATAAAATAGTAACTTAATCATGCATAATCGATTAATCGATTAAGTTAGCTCCATTAATTCTCATGAATAAACAATTAGCCCATACTAGAATGAAAACAATTCATCAAACTCAATCCCATGTTCAATTGTAAATAGAGAAATAAAATTGATAAATAGATGAAATAAGTTTAACAAACAGAAGATGAAATAAGTTCAATAAACAGAAGATGAAATAAGTTTAACAAACAACAATAAGAGATGAAATAAGTTCAATAAACAGAATGAAGAACTCTGGGACAAAGAAGAGTTGGTAGTGAATCTCCTGCCAAGCTTATACTCCCTGGTGTCTGCTCTTTGTTTTGCCTCTGCTATATTCTCACCTAGAAAAATGGTTGCTCTTGCTGACCGCTCTGCTGTCTTTTGTTCTTGCTCACATCGACTGGGCTTTAGCCCTCGCTTCTTGCCTCTGTTCCATTCTCGCCACCTCTTTTCTATTCTTACTCCGCTGACCCCCTATTCTTTCTATAAGCTTTTTATTTATAGAGAGATTCTAAGTTTTTTAATCCACTGTAATCAAGTGTGACTCGCGTGACATTTAATTAAGTGCCAAAATCATTCTGCTTGGTGATTAGTCCTCTTGTCATGCACGTGAAAGAATGTCATGGTGACTCCCTTGTTATGCCTATGACACTCCTCACATGCATGACACTTTAGTCATGTAGGTGACAACTCCTGTCACCCGGGTGACTTTTGTCCAATTTCTTTGTTTTCTTGCAATATTAACAAACAATTCCACAAAACTAATTTCATTCAAATTTGGATTAAAAGTCAAGAAAATTTAACCAATTAGAATATAAAAGCTAGAAAAATCAATAAAAAATAGACACAATAAGTCCCTTACACTTAAACTATGCTTGTCCCTAAGCAAAATTGAGAAAACTAAACTATACGAAGAACAAACAATGAAAACAACAGTTTTCCCAAACTTGCGAAAAATATTTTCCTTCACAAATTTATAATTGCTCGTGGAATCCTGAACTTGTTAAAAATATTTTCCTTCATAAATTTAATAATAACATTAGCATTATTAGTTTGGGTGTATATTGCTTCTACCCATTTAGACAAGTAATCAACTGCAATGAGTATATACTCAAATCTCAAAGATTTAGGAAAATGGATCATAAAATCAATACCCCAAACATCTAATAATTCAACAATCAATTGGTTAGTTAGAGGCATTTCATTTCTTCCACTTATTTTCCAGTTCGTTGGCATTTATCACATTTTAAGCAGAAGAAATGAGCATCCTTAAAAAAAGTGGGCCAATACAAATTACTTTGAAAAACTTTAGAAGCAATTTTAACCCTCCAAAATGGTCTCTACAGTGGAGTTCATGATAAAAGGTCAAGCCACTTACCTGCTTTTCCTCTGGGATGCACCTCCGAATGATTTCATCCTTGCAATTCGATAAAGGTAGGGATCATCATAAAAGTAGTACCTGCTTAGGTGAAGAAATCTTTTCCTTTCCTGAAAAGTCGTGTTAGGTCTCAAAATGCCACAAGCATGATAATTCACATAGTTAGCATACCAAGACACTTTACTAATAACAAATAACTACTCATCAGGAAAGTTCTTAGCAATTGCACACTTCTTTTGTTGTTCAAGATTTCCAAGTTACGAGTTATCCTAGACAAATGATATCAAACAACATTATCACTCCCATTTTTTTATCTTTTATTTTTACATCAAACTCTTGTAACAACAAAATCCACCTAATTAACCATAATTTTGCACGTGTTTTGGTCGAAAGATGTCTAAGAGTTGCATGATTAGAATGGATTATAATTTTTGACCCTAACAAATAAGATCTCAATTTTTCCAATGCAAAAATCACTGTTAACAGTTCTTTTTCCTTAGTTGTATGATTTAGTCTTGCATCACTCAGAGTTAGGCTGGAATAATAAATTACATGCAAAGATTTCTTAACTTTTTAGCCCAAAATGACTCCCACAAAAAAATCAGAAGCATCACACACAATTTCAAAAGTTAAAGACCAATCAGGGACCACAACAATCGGTGCAAAGATTAATTTTTCTTTGAGAATGTTAAAGGCCATAAGGAATTCCTCATTAAAATCACAATTGACATCTTTGGCTAACAGTTGAAACAAAGGACGACTTATTTGAGATAAATCCTTAATAAAACTCCCATAAAATCCAACATGTCCTAGAAAACTTCTAACACCCTTGATAGAAGTGGGTGGTGGAAGTTTTTCTATAACTTTAATTTTAGCCTTATCAACCTTAATTCCCTTTTTTGACACCATATGACCTAGGATTATTCCTTGTTTTACTATAAAATGATGCTTTTCGTAATTTAAAGTCAAGTTGCATTCAATATATCTTTCAAGTACTTGAGTCAGCTTATTTAGAAAACTATCAAAAGAGGCACCAAAGATTGAAAAATCGTCTATAAATACCTTGGTAAAGTCCTCGATCATGTCTAAAAAAATAGAAAACATGCACCTTTGAAATGTTGTAGGTGTATTACACAAACTAACTGAAATCCTCCTAGAAGTGAATGTCCCAAATGGAGAAGTGAATTTCATTTTTGCTTGATCCTCAGTGTAAATTATACTATGTTTTGATAAATGTTTAAGTGTGCTTTTGAGTGTTTCTTAGATGATTATCATGTATATAGTCTTAGAATTATGTTATTATTAGTGTTTGTTTATATTCCAAGTGTTTGTATAGTTTTGAGCATAATTTGGATCTTAATTTTATATTTCAAGAGGTGTTTAATGTGTGTTTAAGTGTATGGAAATAGGAAATTAAAGAAAAGAAAAGAATTGGAAGTATGGAAGTAGGCTACAATCGTGAATTGTTTTGCCACGATCGTGACAGAGAGAGCGGATAACTATTCCAGCAAAATTTAGCTTTTCCAATACGCAACTCTTTTTTGTAATTTTAACATTTTAGGGTTATTTTTAGGACCAAATTAAGTAAGTAAACCTAAAAAGAACCACAGAAGCGTCAAGAACTATTTAATAACATAAAACACTCAAAAAAGAGCATCCACCATCTTCTCAAGTGAGAGAGCAAGGAGGAGGAGTAAGAAGAGCAATTCAGAAAATCCAGATTTCAAATCAAGTTTTTTTTCTTTATTTCCTTTGTTTATTTCATTAAATTTGATGTGTAACTTGGATTTGAATATGTTATTCACGTTTAGGGCGCTCTCATTATCAGATTTGTATTTGTTCTTGAGTTGTTTTAGGACTTGATTGTTATTGATTTCAATTTAATTTTGTAGTGTTGTGATGTTTGGGTATGCTAATCCTTTGACAATAAATCGAGAGAGTGAGTCGAAAGCAATTCAATTAGGTTGGGTAATGAGAGTTAGTGACCTAATAAGTACCTAAAATTTCAAATTGGTAATCATATAAAGAGAGATCTTGTGTGAAAATTGGATTATTCGATAGATCACTTAAGAACTAGTTCAAAATGGTAGGTAGATTTTGTGATGCAAGAGGTTTCAAAATCTAGAAGTTTGTAATAAATTAGGGTTACTTGATTAGGTCTTAATAAAGAGTAGTCAATCCCTTAGAAGATCTAGAATCAACACATAATTGAATCAATAATAGTTAGGGAACAAAATAATGATAGAATGAATCCTAAGTTTCATCTTTGGTGTTCCTCACATATTTGTGGTGTTATTTGATTATTTTCTTAGCTTCATTTAATTGTTTTAAAATTGTGATATTTTATTCAATTCATATCCCGATACCTTAGAGAAAGTTACGTTTATGATAGTTGTGCATTAGTATTTGTTTTCTAGGTATTTGGTATATGTTTCTTGCATGATAGGTTAGTATTATTGTGTTTTAGGACTTGTTTTGCGTATTTTTGTTTAGTTTGACCTTCATGGTTGTTCTTTTATGTTTGATATTGGTTTAGGGTAGGAATTGTGTAAACGATCTAGAAGGGGGGTTGAATAAATCCTTAAACCTTTTTATAAAAACAGAAGTTAATACACACAAAACAATTTAAACAAACTTAAATGCTAAGAATAGGGAAGAAAAACAAACACTGTTTTTATAGAGGTTCGGTGCTAAGACCTACGTCCTCTACCT
>JANSVA010000009.1:12746623-12783026 GCA_025504915.1 Erythroxylum reticulatum
CTAAATACACATACATTGTACATATTACTAACTTGATCAATCAAATACATATTCAACTATGCATATATATGTGTGCCATATGTAATGCATGCTCAATGACTATCCAGGATATGTTTCCTTAATCACAATTCATAATCGTTCAAATATTATCACTTGAATATGTCTTGTTAACACTGAGGTTAATACCTTAAATACACCTAATCATGCTCAATTCATTAACCATAAATTCAATAACCCTTTTCTTGAATCATAAGAATTCACAAAATTCCCAATTCTCATTCATTCCTTCCTAATGTATTATTCATAACGTTTGGAATACATTTGCATTTCCAAGAACATCCTTTAACACTCCTTCATTCCAAACTTAGATACATTGACATCAAACCATCTTTTCCTTAAGTTATAACAGTAATGATCAATCAAAACTTAAACATTTAACCAACTTTTTCTCATCAAATTAGGTTCATTTTAAACCTCAATCAAGTCCAAATGCATCATAGTTAAGTACCTTACCCTTAATTGGTTCAAGAATCACACAAAAGAACATTTTCTTTGCTGCCATGCAATTTCTACAATGGTATATGGCTTCCCACAATCGTGGTATGGGTTATCCAAAATTTCCCATCCAATTCCTTCATTAGTTTTCCGGATTTTCTTAGGACAAGTTTAGGGTCAATTTTGTATGACCATTATGACATAGAAAATAAAGTGATTAGGTAGTAAATTCTTCTAAAAACATTATCCCATTTGTCTTAAGTTTCTAATAAACTAAATTTCATATAATTTGGATGAGTATTCTGCAAATTATATTCAAAGTTATACAAACTGTTCTTAAACGGTGACAGAATCTAAAAACTCAACTTCAAGCCAAAATTTGAAACTTTTAGAGAGAGAATTAAAATTAGATTCCTCTATAAAAAATATATTCATATGTCTATAATTTAACCTAAACTTAAAATTATCCCATTTGGATGTCTACAAATCAAGTTATGACCAAAGTACTGATGTATGTTCAGTAAAAATACTACAGTTAACATATTCTAGCAATTCTTCTTTCATTTTTTTCCAGATTGTTTTGCACTTTATACCAAGGTTAAACATCCTCTTTATAGTTCATCAATTATACCTCTATTAGGCCTAAATCATACTCCAATTCCTCATTATCAAAATTATTCAATTAATAGCTCACAAAGTATTAAACTAGAAACTTTTACAATATTATGCATATAGTCCTAGTTCTTTCCTAATTCAAGAACATCAAATTAACATCTTTCTCTGGCACAAATCCATCTTCATTATACTTCAAATCTATAACTAATTCATCTATAAATCAATCTACATCTAACAGTTTTCATAAACCAAAAACAAAATAGAAAAACTTCCAAGTTCATGTACCATTTTCCACGACATATCTTCATCAATATCACATGCATTTCATTCCAATTCAAGCATGATTCTTATATCATTTGGCATGCCATAAAACTCATATTGCTACTTACCTATTAGGCTTCCAATCCAACACAAAACTTCAAATTAAACCAAGTCTCCATGCAAGCAAAATTAACATAAACTTATGGTGAAAGCAAGGTGATTTTCAGATAGCAATATGAAAATCATAATCAGCTAGTTTTCTTGGCAATTTGGTCAAAGATTTAGGTGTGATTTTCATGCAGAACTTTAGCTAGGGATAAGAACAAAATATAGAGAAAATTTGGAGCAATTTTGGTGGAGAAAGGTGAGGGAAACAACAGAAACATTGCTACTAGAGCTTGCTCCATCATCATACTAACTCACCATATATCTTAAGCATGTAATACATTTTCCTAATTAATCAACTGCCACTAGTCCACATATTAGGTTGCCATTTGTCCCTACTAAATCAATCCACATGTAATTCCAAGATTGGTCCATATGTCATATAATAATTGGTCCAAATGTCATTTAATTACTAGTCCATTTATCACACATTTAACTATGTCAAATGTTACTCAATTTAAGGCTTATTCACCCTAATTTTCATGTAACAATTTATCCTACCACTTAACATTTTTCCTAGACCAAATGTACATTTAATCCATCAATTTCTCAATCCATAACATTAATTCCAATTTACTAATTGAAATCCAATTATACCAAAATTCAAGACATATTAATTCATAATTCACATTATGACATACTCCAGAATAAGTCAACTGAACGCATAAGCTAGCTTGTAATGTGCATAAATATCAATTCGTGTATGAATGCTAATGTTATGCATGTATATGCACTATTTAATTTAGGGTTAAACCCTATGCATATTTCGAAAAAATGAGATATTATAGTTATAGTCGCTCCACTTATTTGTTGGAGAAGAGATTCTTCCACTAAACTAATAATCCAACAGAGGATCAATTGATTGTTCCAAGTTTAGATAGTAAACTCATTGTTAACGTTGTTGACGACAATTGGTGGTGGTTTCTGAGGGGAACTATCAATATGTCCCATAAGGATGTAGGCATTCAAGAGTGGGATGAATTGCATCTTCCATACTTGGTAGTTGTAGAATTTAGTTTATGGTTAAATTTATGAAAAACACTAAGAAGAGCAAGAGAGGAGGATGAAGCAGGTTAGACAGGAACAACGTTGGTGTTGAATCCTAAAGACGTAGACATTCTTAGGGAAGACAGAGATGAGAAGAGAACTGATCGATGAGACAAACATGAGCAGATTTAGGAATCAAAAAAGAAAAAAATTAAGAGTTTTGATTGGAGAGGATAAGAATAGAACGAGAGAGAGAATAAGAGGAAGAAGAATTGTTGCTTGGTTAAAAGTCTTCTATTTTCTCTGATACCATGTGAATAATTGTGCCTTCTCAACCAAGAGGATTTGTTTAAGATCCTTTAAATACAAAAACGTGTTATGAAGATTACATCAGGATGTTAGATTTAGCTACCTAACCGTATCTTCTATAGCAAGACACAATAAGATAAGTTAGACTATTTACAAAGTGGTTTTAGCTACCTAACCTTATCTTCTATAGTAAGATACGACAAGATAAATTATTTGAAAATAGTTAGGGTAGTTTAGCTATTGGGATTGATATCCCTATGTACATCCTTATCATTTATTAGAGAATAAATTTACTGAATTGATCTAATTACGATGATCTTAAATGAAATATTTCTCATGTTCCTGCAAATTTCTTCATTGTGATGGTTATATAACTAATCCTTAGACTTGAAATTATCAAAGAATCTCAAGTGGAATTTATTATATTTTGATGGTACTAATGACTATTCTATTTATGATAGCTTAGTTGGTAGTACTTATATATAGTATGAACTATATGAAAACAGTTGAGTAAATTAATAAAGAGTTCATTAGTCTAAACTAATTAGAGAGAATTATTCATTTATTCTTAATTAGTATTGATTTAATAAATTCTCTAGTCAAAATGAACTGAAATTTGAAAAGATATTTTTAAATATCAATTTCTAATTAGTAAAAACAATTATGATTAAATTTAAATATAGACAATAATTTCATACTTAAAGTTTAATTGAAACATTAGATGACGAAAAGTTTAAAGTATATATCATAATTATATATGAATAAGTTTGGTCAAACTACTTTGATATTTCTAGTAGTAGTCATAATACGTTAGTAGACATTAATATTGATTTGTGATTATAAATTATTTAGCTAGAGAATTATATATAAATTAGAAAAGTTTTAATTTATATAATCCTAATTACAAATTAGAATTATAATTTATAATTGTTGACGGTATACACAAATATAAAGAGTAGTTTAAAAGGAAATTTGTAATTTAAATTAATTTGTATTATTGTGAGATTTGAAATTTTTTAAAGGGACAAATATGAGATATTTAATTTTATATAATTCAATAATAATTAAAAGTTTAATTATAATTAGAAAGAAAGCTTAGTATCGTTTTTTATAAATAAAAAAATCAGAAAACGTAGTCTGTTATGAGCGACTGGTATGTTGGTTAATAAGGCTTGGGGATTTGATTCTACATACCTTACAAGGATAAGGCCCCACTCCCACATGTACCCGAGGAAAGCCTGACTAACCGAAAATGAAAAGGTTTTCATTTTCATTTTCGTCTTCTTATTTTTCAATTATTATATAACATTTTGAATCAAACCGGAGCGTCAGTAACAGCCGTTTTTATCCAACGGCTGAAATTTCTTCTACTCCTCCACGAGCCTTTCAACGTATACTTTTGTCCCCAACGGTCAAAAAATCTTCAAAATGAAACGTTCTTTGAACATAAGCCTTTCGTCTTTGGCTTCTGTCATCTCTCTAACCCTTCAAGATTCAGTCCCAAAGAAAATACAAAACATCGTCAAGAAAAGGATCTGAGAATTGGATCTTTAGAAGAAAAAGAGACCTGCCCGTCACCGTTGATCTGCAAATAATAATGAGCCGACTTCAATACCCAGATGCGATCAACACACCGGAGCTTCAGGTATGGAATAATGCGGCATTTGACAATGGTGGTCTGGAGGACTCCGCTGGGATTATATCCTCTTCGTGGTCTCAGTCTCTAGATTCAAATTCCAGCAAAGAGAACCTCAGTCTTGTTTTTGAGAACTCATCTGTTTCTCTCAATTCTTCAATATCCTCCTCTGTACTCGTTAATCCTCTTCATCCAAATACTTCCATAGCTAATCAATTGTTGCCTGTTTCTGAAAGGGTTTCTCTACCTAAGCATGTAACTCAGGAAGAATTGAAAAATCGTGATGAGAGAAAGATCGATATGGAGATTGAGGAGATTGAAAAGGAGATTAGCAGATTGTCTTCAAGGTTAGAAGCGCTTAGGCTTGAGAAAGCTAAGAAAAGTCTTACGTCCATTGAAAAGAGAGGGAAAAAGGTTCCAGCCAAGTTTATGGAGCAGAAACAGAGTTGCTATGCCAAGATTGAAGAGCCATTGGTTTCGAGTGCAAAAATGAAAATCAACCGTCGAGGAATGAGTCTGGGACCTGCGGAGATAGTTTCTGGATCCACGCCTCGGTTGCTGAGCAAGCAGGAGATTACCCCTGTTTCAAAACAGGATCGACGTAAGTCTTGCTTTTGGAAGCTTGAAGAAATTGATGAGTTGAAGGTGATCAAAGAACGAGGAAAGAGCTTGAGTGTCAGTCCAAGATCGCGCAAAACGGTCTCAAAGACTCAAGTTTCAAAACAGGCGGCCACCACTGTAGGTTCAAAGAGGGCAGTGAAGAAAGAACAGAGTTTTCTTTCCTCAATTCATCCAAAGACGTTGTTCAAAGATGGAGAAAAATCAGTTCCATCAAAAAAGCTGGTGAAACCCGGGCGAGTTGTTGCTAGTAGGTATAGTCATATTCCAACCAATCAACCAAATGGGAAGCCAAGTGCAAGTGAAGTTCGAAAGAGGTCCTTGCCAGACAGTGATAAAGAAGAAGGTACTAAGAGACGTGCCTCGCGAGGTAGTGGAACGAATCAGAAAATGGAGAGTAGTAGAGTGAAGAAGAAATGGGAAATTCCAAGTGAGGTAGTACTGTATAAGAGCGATAAAGTCGAAGTGGAATCCCCCTCAACATCATCAGTCTCGGTGATGGCTGCTGACGAACTACCCAAGATTAAAACTTCGAAAAATGTCAATGAGACTCCGAGGGACTCGGGGGCTGTGAAAAGAGTGGCTGATTTGGTAGGGAGAAAATCATTTTTTAGCACAAATGAGGAGGATGAGGTGGCAGGTAACTCTGTTTGTCAGATTTTGAGTTTTGTAGAAGAAGATGCTGTGGTAATGTAATTGGAAATTGACCTGTTGGTCAGCTTTGCTGCAGATACTCATAACTCTTGTTATGAGCTAGTCTGTTTAGTTGGTCCTTTTGTATGCTTATATGGGCTAAACTTCCCCTTAGTTTCTTGTCTCATCATTTTGTCATGATATGCAATAAAACGATAAGCTTGAGTATTGTTAGTACTAAATAGTGGGGAATATAATCCCAAAGCTCCTGTGAACGTCTGATCCTTCATCATAGATCTGTTAAGATTGTGCAGTAAGTAAAAATATATGTTTAAG
Organism: Erythroxylum reticulatum; assembly: GCA_025504915.1. NCBI lineage: Eukaryota > Viridiplantae > Streptophyta > Magnoliopsida > Malpighiales > Erythroxylaceae > Erythroxylum > Erythroxylum reticulatum. The sequence goes on from JANSVA010000009.1 coordinate 12,752,679, forward strand.
GACAGTCTCTGCTTTATTTAATGATGTTTCCGTGTTTGAAACTGTGTATGCTTGATGCGATTCGTTTCAAGGACGTCAACTTCACAATTTGTTGTTGCATTAACCCAGCTGTTGAATTCTCCTCGCATTAACCGAAGCTAATTTTGTAGGAAAATTCTTTCGCTTACTGCCCAAAACTGGACAAGATATACAGCCCAGAACACGGTACAAATGACAAATTTAGATCCCTTGGGATTAGTCTTGAAAACTTTTACTCACAAAGCCCTCAATAATACTTCAGATTGATCCCAAAATTCCATGTGAAGAATTATACAACCTCCCAAGTATGAGAACGGAAACTTGGAACGATTTACTACAAGTTCGTGTAGCAATGTGCCTGCTTACCATTTTCATCACTAATTCTTTCAACTTGTTAAGGTATAGTTTGATTATGGCTTATTAGATACTAATACATGGAACGAGAAAAATTCAAGAATAATGTCATTCCTACTCTTAAAAGAGACTCTGCCTACAAACCTCAGCGAAAGGTAATTAATCGGTTGCTGAATGTCCTGAGATTGATCCAGTTAAAACTAGCCAAGACTCAAGCTGTAGGAGGGAGCGAGGAATTTACAGTTATGATATAGGTACAATAATGTAGAGTACTATGCCATACACAAGCTTAACTACCCATACTAAAAAGTATGATACATCCAAAGAGATAAAACAAAGAGCTATCTACTTCCAGCTTACTTGAAACTGAACTTGCCAAACCAACTAAATTTATGCTTAGTTCAGTGACAAGCTTTAAGAGAAAATCCTAAACTTTTGACGTGCAGCAAACTAATCAGATGGGGCATATAGGGTTTGGTTATGAGCTGACTGGTTTAGGCCGTTCGTTGTTTTGATACGACTGGGTGCCAAAAATAAGAGATTTTGTCAGATGCATCGCAGGAACATAGTCAGAATAATTGACGATATTTACAATGAACAAAGGCTTCTCAGAATTAGAGTAACCTTTTAGCATACATTTTTACTAGCTCTTCTAACTATTCTCTCATACTATATTCGTAGTTGTAACAAATATATAGCCACAGAGTCCACAATAAACTCAGAAGGCAAAGATTTTATTATATAATACGTATGCACAATACAGGACATACAGATTGGAAGAAACTAGTATTCCTCAAGGTGAATTTAGTTCAAGATTTGTTGCCTTAAATACGACTTGAATCTCTTCCAAAAATAAATTTTCTCGTCCAGTCTCCTATGACCAATGCCCTTGTGCGCCAACTCACTTGTTTGCTGCATATTTAACAGTAATGTTAAGGTTGTATGCTGAATCAATAGCAAAGTAAGAAATAACTCTAGTAGCTCACACTTACCTAGCATATACAGAATACCATAGCCACTGAGTACTGTGACCCATGGAAATCCAGTCCCCTGGCAATTCTGCAGCAGTCTGCTCTCCTCCAAGAGGAGCAAATTGCCCAAAATGCTTATACCTAGCAATTGTGAATAGTCCAGCATATCAATTGTCACAAACGCATAAATGTCATCGATTATTCTAGTCTTTTACATTATGACCATTCTAGGATTCTTTATACATATATACATTTATACATATATATATATATTATTTATTTCAACCAAAGACATTCTAGTTAATTCATTTATGTATTCGTATTAGTTAATGCAGATATTCTATTGCATCTTATACTTAATATTCTTTAAAGTTGTCATGAATTAGATTGTACATATGAATAATTTTGATGTTTTATTTCCTTAATTTGAGATATTTATCACTTTGCTACAACTGTATTACAGTTCTATCCATATAATCTTGTGATTGTAGTTTAAATAATTCTTTTTTCATGTACTGCAGCAATGTTTGAGTTGACTTTGGTTGATCCCGTGTCTTTTACCTTTTAATCACTTCAGTTCAATCTGGCGAGGAGGGTACAATAGTGTTGTTTCTAAAACATGAGGTTTACCTTTTGCATAAGAAGTTCGAGATTGCATAATTTAATTCATTAACTCGTGTTGTTTCTGTAACTTGTTTGTTGTCACTTGTAGATTACAACAAAAAACTAAAAAAAGATCATAAATTATGCATGTATAATGCCAATTCACTGTCAACTCATAATTTTTTTAGTTTCATAATTTGTAATGTTGTTGTTAGATCAATTTCTATTGATTTTACTAAATACAAGAGTGAAACTTGTCCTTTCTTAATGTTAGTTTGTAAAGTTCAAAAGTTATGATGAAATGATAATAATAGTAGGAAAATATCGCTAACAATTTACTATAACTAAGAAAATTCACATTTCACAAATTAAATTAATATAATATATCTATAGTTTATAATTTATAATTCTCTAAACAAATACAGGATAATAATACTTGGGACATATAAGTACGGTATTATATCCATGTTTAGAGTACTATTCTGTTAGGGATGACCAGAAAAAAACAAAATGAAGAATAATAAATGATAGATTATTTGCTTATTTGAATTTTCACACTACTAATATTTTTGCATAATAATAGCAGCATTGGTATAACTTTGTTCTCAAGCTTGATTTTTGCAATATCACGATTGATTTCCTCTCAAATATAATTTCAAAGGGGGGAAAGTTGAGACATAGATATAACACAGAATACTTTTATGCATAAATATGACTAACATATATTATCAACATAAAAATAAAATAGCAACTGAAAAATCTCGTTTGTAATGTAATCAACAAAACCAGCATGAATAATATACCATACCTGAAGGGAAGAAAATGATGACGTCCAGACTCTCTGAAGCGTCGAGGACCTTCAGGATGATCTTTGCAATGCTCCCTGCGGTTGAAGCATCTAGAAAGATACTTACCTTGTTGAGCAGCAACCTGAAATCAAGGGATGAGGATACCAGTGTGACACATTAACTAACCATGCAGTGTACAGAACTGGAAGTTACTCCATTAAACATAAAATACCTGTGCAGTTGCAGGCAGCGTTTTTGTCTGTGAATCTACGTGAGCAAGGGCTAGTTTGAATTCTTCAATATTGATTTCATTTTTTTCTTTTCCCTCTGGATCTTTCAATAGATCGGTAACATGACTCATATGCTTGCTCTTCAGGTAGAGATCTACTTGGGGGTATCGGATGAGAATGTCATCTATGACATCTTGGAATTCATTAATCGTCAAGGTACCAGAGTTATCTTTGTCCGCAGCCTTAAATATCAATGTAATATCTTCCTAAAGACAGGTAGTGCAAAGTGTGCATTGTCAGAAGAACTTAAAATTAGATAAATGATTACTTCACAAGTGATCACAAATTGATGCAACCATAAACAAACATGATAAAAAGCTGATGTAATCATTTCTCAAGATATTAAGAAATAGAAAGGCCATAGGATATGCTTTCAAGTATTTTCCTCTCTGGGAAAATTAATGCAACCACAATTTATCATCCTTCAGTTTGAAGTTACAGAAAGGCTTACTACCGCATCCGTGATTGATACTCGGGCAAACAAAAAATAGTGGTGCTAATTATTCAGATAAAAAGATGAACATACCATGACCTTACGTTGATTGATTGATGCACAATCACCAAGGGCATATACATTTTCACTTCCGTTCACTCGCAGCCATTCATTAGTTGCAAGTACATGCCTATTACCCTGAATAAGAATAAAATCTCTGATGGAGTAAAATTAAGAATTCATCAAGCGGCAGTCATCCACTTCAAACAAAATATATCTGAATATGACAAAATAATGTTAAATTGGCTATGGATTGTAACCATATTACTACTGAACTTCAACAGAACTCTTAATAAAAAACGCTAGTTTGCAACAAACCTGTCCAATTTGTTGCATAAAGTCCCTTACAACTGGGCGAGTGCTGATGCCAGTAGACCATAAAACCAAGCCATGTGGTATAGAGATAATCTCTCCCTTGGCTTTGATTTTTGTCACAATCTCCTTATCAGAAACACTAACCACTCTGCATCCTGTTTGAACTTCAATACCATCTCTTCCAAACTTTTGTTCGGCAAATGCACTAATTCTCTCGTCAAACCTGTGCAATTATCAGCTTCTTCAATGTCTAAACACTCGTATATGATAAGTTTTCTTCTAAGAGCAAGGCTGAATGGATTGCATCAGGAGCATGTATAGATATGCCCATTTCCATCAGAATTTAGATAAGTGACTGAAAAGGTTGATTTTTTAAAGACAAACCAGAGATATTACGTAAGAGTTGAAAAAAATCAGTATATTAATAACTTAACTTGTAAATATTGCTGCATTTCTAGTAAATATTATCCTTTGGGAGACTAACATGGAACTCGTAGCAGATCAGTTACTGGAACTAGCAAGAGTCATAAGTCCAATTGTAAAACTTGTAGTCCTAAACGGACATGTCAGTATTAAACAGCCATAACCCCCAATGTTCCAACTCTGAAAATATGATTGCACCTGTTTTCGAGGTCAAAATCCATTTTACTTTAGCCTGTTTCAAGACTGTTTTGTCTTTTTTATAGTTTTTTGTTGGGTTAAATTCACTGCACCACCGTATATTTTTGCTGCTTTTGAATTTTATCAATGTGTATCTTGACTTATAAAAATTATCAAAATACCTTATGGTTTTGTTTTTATAACAACCACCCCCCTGCCGCCAACTGTTATATTTGTGAATGTTTGATAGTTCTTTGATTGACTCCTATAATGCTCTCTCTTTCTATGTCGGATTCGAAGACAAACTAATGTTATGATACTTTGATTAATAATTATTAGACCTTCAACTAAGCCTAGTATCAAGTAAATGTTCTGCAAATTCCAACATGGGACTGGATAATGTATCTATAAAATATAAACAAAGTTGTTACGAGAATCATAACAAAACCACACAGGTTAAATTCATGGGCACTATAAAAACAAATCTATAGGGAGTTTTGATAGTTTTTAAAAGTCAGGAGGCATATTAATAAAATCCAAAACAACAAAGGGGTCCGATGAATTTGACTCTACTTGCCACTAAAGTTACTTAACAAATATGAAGCTGTTTTAGAATTTGAATTTAAGGTTTTTAACAGAATTTGACAGTAGGGAGACATGTTACAAACACAAAACTAACTATAGGGTGATTTTTGATAATTTTTAAAAGTCAGGAGGTACATTAATAAAATATAAAACCACGAGGACATCCAGTGAATTTAACGCTTTCTTGTTTTATCCAAAGGGATTTTTGCTCTTTCCATTACTAGCTCAAAACTAGCCTTTGTTGTCCTATAAATATTTGTATTTATTATTTTTTTAGGGATTGAGTAATGTTTATATATATTTTCTCTCTATCAATGTCTGCATTTCTTCTTTTGACAAACCCTAAATGCATAGTTGAGTGCTAGAATTGTTCATGTTTATTTGCTATGTCATTTGATATCAACGCAAGTTGAACTGCTTAATCTAATGGCAGGTTACCCAGTTGCAATAGATGGTCACTCTCATGATGATAATTATGGAGCTAATACCTCGAAACCTTATTATACACGATCAATAGGAGGCATTGAGTGCTTCGGAGAAACAAATGGATCTTAGATTCTAGTGCTTGGAACGATGCTTTGAATATGAAGAAAATCAGAGGGAGAAGTAATTCTTACTTCCTCATTTTGTGAATATTACAGAAAATAGATAGGAAAAATATAGCCCTAATCACCTCTTTAAATCAAGGAGAACTCATTTATTCTCTAAGCAATAAAATCCCATTAATTTAGCCACTAATTTCTAGTCTTAGACCAACTAATTATCTCTAGAATATTAGCTAACTATCTCTAGAATATCAATTAATTATCTCTAGAATATCAACTAATTATATCTAGAATATCAATACTCTCCCCACAAGTTGGTGTATAGATACTAATTATGCTCAACTTGGTCACAAGGAACTCAAAATTCTGCCTTAGTAGTCTTTTGGTCAAGACATTAGCAACTTGTGTGTAGGTACAAATGGTATGCAAATGAGTCCACTTTCTAGTTTTTCTTTTATAAAATGCCTGTCAATTTCTGCATGTTTCGTCTAATCATGCTGAACTGGATTCTCAGTGATATTGATAGCTACTTTATTATCATAGAACAACTTTATTGCATGCCCCACTGGTCCCTTGATCTTCCTTTACTCTTTAAAGCTAGATTATTTCACAAATTCTTTGATTCATTGCCCTATATCCTTCTTCCACATTATTTCTCCTCCACATTACTCTTGGCCACCACACTTTGTCTTTCCCCCAAGTCACTAGATTTCCCCACAAAAAGTGCAATACCCAAAAGTAGACCATCTATCTATAATAGACCCTGCTTAATGCAATACTTATGTCGTGGACTTCCTAGATAGTATGCAATATCAAAACATGTAATGTGCTGAATACTTGCACATTTCATTCATACCTTTGTATCAAACTTACAGATCAAAACAACATCATAGTGCAAGGTTAAACCAAGTTTTTGGGGAGGGGGTTCAAGCCGTTCGGGTTGGCCCCCAAAGCTTGTCTGACCAAAACTCAGTCAACCCGGCCTAACTTGTTGACTTCAGGTTGAGGCAGAATTACCAAGCCTAGTACGTAGATGTCTAGGGTAACTCGAGGTTGAGTTTTTCTCAAGTGAAGGTGACTGAAGTAGAACATGTAGCAGATTAGATCCTGAAGTAGATTAAATCAGAAGTCCAATTGAAATGCCCATAAGTCCTAAACAGACATGTTAACTTCAAATGTTCATAACCTTTGATTCTAATAAGAGTTTTGGAGTTTGTTACATATTAATGGAAAGTCCTTTCATAGTCTTACAACATCTTAACCATGTGAATATGGTTATTCTTTTGACTTACTCGGAGGCTATTTTATCTTTTATAGTATTTTTTCTATTCAAGTGCATTTTTGTACTTTTTATTATTAATTTAAGACTTTGATTAACTTCCCTACCCTATAAATATTAGTATTTATTATTTTATGAAGAATTGAATAAGATTTACATAACATTTTCTCTTTACCAAAATTTACATTTCGTTTTCTGACAAATCCTAAAAGTATAAGACCATGCTATGTATTTCAAATTTTAGCTGTGGAACTCTCTATGCATAATCACATGTTCCCAACTGCATTTGTGACATCTTCCCTGCAGAAACAGGAAGCAATGGAAGAGGGAGGTGTGTTACAGCAGTAATACTGATACATGTTTTTTGACAATTATGAATTGCTCCATCTATATATCTTAACTGAGAAAGAGGTATGTTACAGCAGTCACTCTGATACATGTTTTTGACAGGTATGAATTGCTCCATCTATATATCTTAACTCTTTTGAATGGAGTTCCTTCATTTGCAGAAAATTAGAGTTCATCATATCTATTTCATCTCTGGTAATCCTCCGAATATTGAACAAGTTACTGAAGAAAATTGGGTTATAATCTAATGATTATTTAGTAACAGTGGAGATCTGAAAACTTGTGTAAGAATTAAGACAATGCTGCAAATTTGTTTTTGAAGTTTAGTTTATCGACATGAAAGTAAGTAATCCTAAGCATATTTAAAATTGCACCTACTATATCTATGTTGGTTCACTAGATCTCCCAGGAAAACGATGAACACATTATCAGGAAGTGCCTAACTCTAGTTAAACTAACGGAAACCAACATATAAGGAAAGATAGATTCTATGATGCAAACGAGAAGAATATCAAAAAGCTATATTTTTTTTCAGCATTAGACGTAGAAAGTGATGTATCTAAGCTTACATGTTCAAGATATGGTCTCCAGATTGGATTAGAGTTATTTTCACCAAATCTTTCACCGTCAGGTAGATTTTGCTTAAATCTTCCAGGATAAAATCGTGTAGCTCTGCAGCAAACTCTACACCTGTGGGACCCCCTCCAACAACAACAAAATGGAGGTTAGTTCTTCTCTCTTCTTCAGTTAGACCAGGCAGCACAGCCTTTTCAAAACAATCAATCACACTTCTGCGAAGCTTCTGAGCATCCTCCAAGTCCTGAACCAAATGCAGTCTTTCATCCAATCAAAAAATGAGGAACTAAAGGCCTCCTGAAATTATTGTAAGAGCAACTCTCCTATCCAGGAAGACAGTGAATACAATCACATGACAGTTGATTGCTCCCTTAACAATTACTAATCAAGATTGGATGCACAAAGAATAGAGAGATATACCCACTCTACGCATCTCAAACAAACTGACCTTTAGAAAATGGCAGTTTTCCTTTACACCTGGGGTGTTGAAGGTATTTACTTGAGCCCCCACAGCTATGACCAAGTAATCATACCCCAGAGTAAAATCTCCACTACCCACCATGTTATTCTCAAAATTAGTTGTGCAGAAAACTCTGTTATTTGCAGCATCAATCTTAATACATTCAGCCTCCCAAAAGTTAATTTCTCCGTTTCTCTGCCATGTTAAGATGATGGAAAGGACATGTAAACAGAAAAACATTATAACGCACATTGACACACAAAACCTTAATACACAGGCATTCCTGCTTCATTCATGTTTACCTTCTTTATGATATTTCGGACTGGCTCAACAATGCTTCGTGCTTCAACAGTTCCACAGGTAACACTTGGTAATAGAGGTGTAAATGCAAAGTAATTCCTAGGTGAAACAACCTCAACATCATACAGAGATACGTCCAAGTCTTTAATAAAACTAGTACCAGCCCACCCTGTTCCAAGAACTACTACTTTCTTTTTCTTGAACTCGTTTTGATTTAGTTTAGTAGGTAAAGTGCCAGTATCTGATTGTGACTCAGAATATGCCAATAGACCTCCACTACTGCTGTAGATCAAAAGAAAGCTTAACATTAGGGATAATGATTAAACATGGTGGAACTTGAAGTATCTAAACTAGAGAACACATGTCCAAGCCAGAGTTAATTCCTTTCCTATTGCGAGGTTGCATACTTCATACACCTCAACAAACATTATCATGTTTACAACTCTCAGTAGCAACAAAATATGGTATTTCATTCAGTACAATAGAAATTTAGAAAAATGGCAGAGTATCAGGTGACCGTTAACTAGAAGATGAACTGTCATCCTAAACAACTAGAAGTATAAATGCCTTCTTTCAAAAAGAAAAAGAAGCAATATGTATCATTTTTTTTTAATCACCAAGTATCATTGTACATAACCACAACAAGCTAAAACTTCAACACTGAAAGTCTAGGTAAATGTGGATACACTCATTAGTTTAGGGAAAAAGCACAACCAATTAAGATCTTCACTTCCAACTGCTGTACTACATTTGAGTCAGTTGCTTAAAGAATTTTTTTTAATGCTTTATAATTGACAAATTTCTCATTTAGGTTCCGGAAATAAAAACTTTGAGAAGAACAAAAGACAGCAATAAGGAAAATGTTGGTACTTAATAAAGCAAATTCAAAATATTCGATCAATAGATGCGGCTACAATTAGATTGAGCTGAGGAATCTCCAGCTATGACAATGTCTCAAACCAGGAAAACGATCACTCTGATTCCCTTTTTCCTTTGAGCTTACCTTATTCAAGAATTGTCATAGATCCATTATCACATTCTTGTGCATACTTATGCTCAGTACAGGCAACAAAGAACTAAGAGAGATTGTAGTTTGTATGTTTATGGGAATAACTAGCTTAGAAAATTCAGCATATGTAATTGGCACATTGTCATCAAAGAGTTCGTCAAGAAGGAACTGTTGGACGACATCTGCATAACCATCAACTCAACTTGCAAACTCTCATAGAGATCACGGTTACTGCCTCCCAATTACATACACATAAGACCACTGTATGTGTATGTAATTATGACATTGTTAGACTAAGTTGTGTATTATAATGAGAATTTTTGTAATAACCGTTCCATGAAAACTGATATCTCTCCCAAGTATACCCTCAATGTGTAGCCACACCATCAACAGACCACTGTATGTCTCTCTCTCTATTTATGTTTATGGGTGTATGCCAACGAAAGGAGCTAAAATCCGTACCATGTAGACAAGAAACAAACAAAAATCTTCAGATGCATCCAAGGAAAAAACGAAAAATAAGAAAAAATGAAAAGTCAAGCCACTTACACCAAGTTCGATTTATGCTCAGGGACCCGTTCGTACGGGTAAGCCAGGGAATACTAAGAGATCAAGTTTTCCACGATACACAGATACATATGAATACATTAAAGAAACCAAAGCAGCATTCAGTTTTGAAACTAATTACATTACATTGACCATTGTTAAGGGCAAAGTTGCGATGATTTATTTTCCTGTAAAAGAACTGTTTCATGCTTCCAATAAACAGAACAGAGAGGTGACTGTTAACCTTAGAGTAAAGAGAAGCAGAAATTTAGAAGAAGCAGAGTAACCATGGACAGCTCTTGAAGCTCTGCTTAAGAACGACCTAATCGTCATTTGACAACGCCAAAAAAAGGGTAACAATCAAAACACAAGCTTGGTCTCAGATTTAGATGATTTTTGTGCGTTTGGGGATGACAGATGCAGAGAAATTAGACAGGCGAGCGAAAAGTCCCTGTTGGAGAGAGTGACTATGTTGTTTTTATTATTACTATTGTTAGTTAGTGAAATCATGATTTATTACAATCTATATATATTGAGTGTAAGTCTCCCTCTGTAAGCAGCAGCGGCAGAGTAGAAGGGGGCAGTTTTTCTTAGAACTTATTAGTGTGCCCCACTCACATCACACGCGCCATTTCCAACTCCATATTGAACGGAGTTTGTAGAGAAAGAAACCCAAGTTGACTATTTTATCCCAAAACACCGTCAACGTAAACACATGATTTAATTCATTTAAGACATTTAGAGGGAATCAATACAACTCCTAAGAATCACTCAACCATATTCGCTCCATCACGGATCCCAATGGTACTTGTGCGTGTGGCACACGGGGATAAAGGAAACTAATAAAATTGAAGATTATAATAATAGACTCGACGAGTTACCTAATTTAAAGAGGAAACTGAAAATAACATCATTAAATTATTGAATGTTTTATTTTATTCCACTAGTTAACTCTCAAATTTTTGACTAAATTCAATTTAATTGTGAGGAAATATCTTATTTCATTCACACGGAAGGATATAAAAACAAAATTTATTAGGTGTATGAGGATTTGAAACAAATCGCCCGTTTAGATTTTGGTTTTAAAATAAAAAATTAAATTGAACTATATTATTTTAAAATAGATGAAATAATAGTAAATAAATTATTAATTTCGAAGCATGTGACAAATATTTTGTTTTATACAATTAAGAAAATGAAAGACCATGACATTAAATTCATTTTAAAACAAAAATTAATAGAAATGAATATTAAAAGAAAGATAATTTTGAGGTTGAATATGATACCTAAAATAAAGAAAACTGAAAATTATGATTTTCTTCTCTATTTTGAAATTAAAAGAAAGCTTTTGAGAATATATTTTATTGAAAAGTGGAAGAGGTAAACAAGTACTAAAATACAAATGGGAATTAAGAAATTAGAGTTTAGTAATAAGAGAAAAAAGGCAAGTGCTAATTATAATGGATATAAAAATGTAAGCATGAGAACTTTAGTTGATTGAACTTGAAACTTTTAGAAGGTAGTGGTTTCTTATCGAGGGATTCAAATATTTAGATTTTAAAGATGATTTAGTCCATAAAATTAAGAAATTAGGCTTTAAAGATTTTAGATATAAGTTAATGGGAGTGAGACTTGTCATTATTGCATATGCCTAATGAACCTGCTAGAAGAATTAGAGTAATAAGGTTAAAAAGGGTTTGAATAAGTTGATTTAAGATATATAGGCTGATTAAAGCATAAATAACCTCTTTATTTATTAAGGGTAAGGCTGCGTACTTCTAGACCTTTCCAAACTCCTCGTCTCAATAAGACTTTTATTGTGACATTGAAAAAAAAATGCTAACCAAACTTTAAATGGCACTTTAAGGACAATTTTAAGAGGCTTATTTGACTTAAAGGGATACCAACCATTAGTTAACTTGATTTAAGTTAAGGTTGGAGAAGATTTGGAGGCTTAAGACTCACTTCGATTGAACATAACCTCAAACTTGGTCATGTTACAACTTGTGTTCCTCTTTAGATGTGAGAAGATTAGACATTGTATCACACAGGGCATGTCCCAACCTGTGTCCTTCTCTGGATGTAGGAGTTGAAGTTCTAGTATCAGCTATAGCTAATTGATGATTTCTATGCTTATAAAGATTTATCAATTTTAACCCTAACTCCACAATGTAGCTATAACTAACAGTAGAAAGTACAGGTTGATCCTATAAGAATTGTAAGTACTAGTATTAACTATTTCCTTATTATCTAACCACCAAATTAGATTGTGAATTTAATTATAAATTAAACTAAATAAGTTAAACTAAGAATGTCATAATAATGAACTCAGACAAAGAAAATACTACGAAAAAGTCAATATCAAGTAAATAATAATAGGTGATGAATCCCCCTAAGAATTATTAAATACTAACCCTTTATTATGCAGTTAAATTATTGATTATTAAATCGTGAAAATTACTGTCTTATGTTAATATCTTTCTAAAGAATATTAACAACTAACTATCGGTTGATTACCTAAAATCTTTTCTAGTTAAAATTCCTAAGATTGTATTATTGATTTATGAATTTCACTATTAAGTTTGACCTTAATCTAGAGAATTTATGTCAACCTATCTCTAGGTTTGCATAAAACTCCTTCCAATTATGGTAGATCTGTTCACACAAAAGGGTTTCTCAATCTCAATCATATGAAATCAAATAATGGAATAATATTATATATATAGTAGTTTAAGAATATAATGCATAATTGAATCACAATAAATCTATTAATAAAACTACATTAAATATCAAATTAAATCATAGTGTCATCACACCAACACATTAAAAAAGGGATAAGACAAGCACATTCATAAGTTCAAAAGGGATAAGACAAGGTGATTCCATCTCGCCATATCTTTTCGGTTTGGTAATAGAGACACTTAGTAGGTTGCTTCAAAAGGTGGTGAAAGGTACCATAGGGTTTAAATTTCATTCAAAATGTAGGAGATTGGGATTTGATAGTGGTAGATTGTATAATGTTTTAGTGAGTAGTTTAGTATATTTTTAGTTATTAAATTGAATTTTAGTGCACGTTTAGATTAGGATTTTGTTATTTAGTTAAATATTTGTGTTTTGTGTGCTTTGTGGGTTAAATCAAACGATTGAGCTTCAATTTTATATGTTTAAGGTGCCTTGATGTGTTTGTTAGTATTTTAGGGCAAATATTAACCCATTCTGAGGCAATTCTGAGGCAAAACCCATGGCCACAATCATGGCCAATGTGCCACGATCGTGACAGAAGTAAGATGGAGCAGCCATGATCATGGCCAGTCTAACACAATCATAACAGAATGTGAAAATCAAATGCCATGATTGTGACCTGCATAACGGTAGATGTGGACGACCTTTTGGATTTAAATTTTCGAGGGACTTTTCAGACCCAGAAAAACCTTAGGATTGCCCATAATAGAAAAAGTATATAAAGAAAAGAAAAGAACCCTAAAGGGATCCCTCCATTTCCGCCACTTTGGGAAAAGCTTTAAGAGGAAAGAAGAAGAAGAGAGAGAAGAGGAAGAAGAGGAGAGGGCTTCCGATGCTACTACCTTCCCGAGTCATCTTGGTCCCGTTCTAAGTGACAATTTTGGTTATCTTGTTCTTTCTTTATTGAATGTGTGAGATGGATATGAATATGGTTATGGATTTGGATTCAATGATGATGTTCTAATTTTCTTGAAGGATTTTGACTTGATTTGATATTAATCTAAACATTTTTTGTGTTATTGCAATTGGGTGTTGTGATTGATTGTTGTAGCTTCACGTTTCGATAATAAATCGAGAGAGTGAATCAAATACAAAATGATTAGGTTGTTTAATGAGAGTTAAATAATCTAATAGATCACATAATTAATCAAATCAGTAATTGTATGGAGATATCCTGTGTGAAACCCGATTGTTCATTATTAAGGTTAGGGTTATTTGTAATTGAGAGATTACATGTTCGGTACTAAAATTTTGTGATTATAACTTGAGAGAGAGTAATACTCCTTTCGATAGTCTAGAATTGACACCAAAATAACCAGGGTTTTAAAAATTGGGCCAGACCGTCCAGTCCGACCGAAAAAAGTTTAAATCGTTCAGTGGTCCTGTTTAGTTTCACCTAAGAACCTCTATGTATAAAAACCAACCGATTTAACCTTTTTTCAGTCAGACTGAACAGTCTGGTCCAGTTTTTAAAACCTTGGATTTCATTAATAGTTGCTTTGTTTGCTGGTTTTGTGGTTCCATTTGTGGTTTGGATCATACAAAGCCACCAGTTCTCTGTATCAGTCTTAGACTCTCGATCTTTAGTATTTACCTCTTTCTTTTTTTGACTTAAATCTAAATATAGATCTTTGTAAAATAATTTTTAATTATAATATCTTTTACTGTTATTATAAAAAAGTATTAATTCTATATTATTAAATTTTATATTGTAAATGAATATTAATATTAAGAATTAATTTTTAAAAATTTTAAATGTTAGAGAAGTATTTAAATTTTTATGAGAAACTTATAACTGATTTTATTTTTATATATTTTACTTAGATTAATTTAGATATGAAAGAAAAAGAAAATCATATTCCAAATTATCATTTTAATGCTGGTTATAGATCTTTGTTTACAGAATGAGTGATTGTAATTATAGTCGGACGGTATTGGATTAATTTGTAAGAATTATGAAGCTAATTTTATAATGAATAATTTAAACTATTGAAGCATATGAAAGAAATATACGTACCTGGTTAGTTATAAATGTATTAATGTCAAACTCTAGATCTTGGTCAATATTTCTTCTGTAGGCAAAAGGTACAAATTTAACTATTATTTCATAAAATTACAAGTTAATTTCTAATATTTTGAGGCATTTAAGTGAATTCTAACATTTGCAACTATTCAAATTTGACCGCAAAAGTTTAAATAGAGAAGCCTTGTCAAGACGATTTATGAAGAAAATGCATTTGTCACAACGAATGAATTAAGAACATCTATTGATGGTTAGTTCATATCTTATTTTGATCATATTTAAGTTAAAATTATACTATATTATAAGTTTATAATTGAGAATAATTTCATACATTACTAATTTGTAATTTATTTTAATGCAGTAGAAGAAGTTGATGCAAATACTTTAGATGAAAGCGTAGTTTATGAATCTTTAAATAACATTAGAGAATTTGGAGCTTTTGATGATGATGAGATACAATCTATTTCAGAAATACAATTTTAATTTTTATTGTTATTTTAATATTTATATTAGACTCATATTTACTTATTATTTATTCATTATATAATAATAGACATTGGTATATTTTTTATTTCAATAAAATATTTTATTTTTACTTATTCTCATAAGTTTTACTTCTTATTTATTATTACCGATTTTATAGCTGTTCATTACCAGTTGAGCCTCTAAACTTTAAACCTTTCCTTCAATCAGTTCGATATTCAGTCTAGTTTTTAAAACATTGAAAATAACATATAAATGGTTAGTTTAGCATTGATGATACGAAAAATCCCATCGCTCATAATTTGGTAAATTCTTTTGTGTGTTTTCACATTGTCAATTTAGTGTTGCTCAAATTGATTTCCTTTCATGTTAATTTACGAATTACGTTTCCGTCAATCATATTCTTGTGTTTACTTTTTTGTTTTATTTTTATTTTTATTTTATTAATTCCTTAAACCTTAGATAACTTAGGATTAGAATAGTTCACAATTCTTTATAGGATCGACACCTCACGTACTAAAATTCACGACCTGTTCGTTTATAATATTATGAGGCTTTTAAATAAATTAAAACTTAACAAGTTTTTGACTCCATTTTCGGTGAGTCGTAGGATTAGTTTAATTTTTTAGTCTAAGGCCTTTTTCCTACTGTTGTGTTTGTGCACTTATATGAACACAAGAGTTACTAGAAGTTCAAGTCAGATAACCAAAATGTTAAAGCTTGACATCGTTTATTTAGAGCATGCAATCCGAAGAGTGAGATGTGAAGAAGAAAATACAAAAGCATCCATAGCCGAGGAGTTTCAGTAAGAATTCGATTAGGAGGCAATCAAGGAGCCCATCCAAAAACCCTCATGGATTTCATGAGACCTGGTTTTAATGCAGCTAATTAAGGAGTCATGAGGCCATCTATCCAAGCAGCGTCATTTGAAATAATACTTGCTCTACTGAACATGTTATAGCAAAATTTACAATTTTATGAATTGACCAATGAGAATCCTAATGCATATATTGTGAACTTCCTCGAGATATATGATACCTTTCGATATCATCAGAAGTTGGAAGACATTGTTAGAATGAGGCTTTTCCCTTTTAAGCTAAGGGATAGAGCCAAAGTGCGGTATCACTCTCTCAGTCTCGCAAATATCACAACGTAGGAGTAATTGGTACATGTATTTTTAGACAAATACTTTCCTTTCACTAAAACCACAAAGATAATCAAGAAGATTACAAACTTTTAACAGAGTGATGGGGAATCACTTTATGAAGCATGAGAGAGATAAAAGGACTTGCAAAGGAGGTGTCCATATAATAATTTACCCAAAGAGTTCCTTTTGTAAACCTTTTATAATGGAGTGAACCCACCTACCTGAGGCACTATTGATACAACATCAGGAGGATCATTAATGAGGAAGACAATGGATGAAGTTGAGGAGTTATTGGAAGAAATGGCTAGCAACAATTATTTTTGGACAAATGATTAGGGTATACAACATACAACCCTTCGTAAGAAAAAAGGAGCTATAACTGTAGACTCAATCATTGAAATGCAAGAAAAAAATTGACAACTTAATATGACAACTAAACAATAAGAAAGCATCCTCTTCAGCCCTATTAAGGCTATTCAACAAAGATGCGAGCTATGCAAACAGGACAACCATGACATTATTGACTACTTCCTGAAGCAAGGTAATGAAGGATAGCAAGTTAAGTATATAGGAGCACAATTGGATTTGGTGGAGGGAACAATCCCCACTCAAACACTTACAATCCTAGGTGGAAGAATCACCCTAACTTCTCTTGGTTGAATAATGCAGGAGGTCACCACCAGGTTTCCAACAAGAGAAACCAAACCCTATAGACTCTAAATTAGATAAGATCTTAGAAAGGACTGGAGGTATGGAAGATGCTCATAAGAGGATAGAAGGGAAGTTTGAACAAGTCATAAAGAACCATGCCTCCTCTATACACAACTTGGAAGTCCAAAAGAGCTAGTTATTAGATGCACAATCGACCTAAAGTGCGGAACCCTTCCGAGCAACACTGAAGAAAATCCAAAAGAAATAATAATGGTGATCGTTAAGGTTGCTGAAGAAAAGTTTGAGGAAGTTAAGGATAGTGGGAAAAAAAGAAAGGCAGAAGATCAATGAAAGTTCCATGCGAATGAAATATAGCCAGCCTGAAATCAAGAAATATCAACCTCCAATTCCATATCCCATTCTAGTACAACGGAAGTCAAAAGAAATAGAGTTGAAGGCTGTTAGACCCCGATTCTGGAGCCTAACTTGGATGTCATAAAAATGTGTGCTTGTACTTGTTACCATGTATGGTTATTCCAATTAACCCTCATTAGTTGTCTTCGGTTCATCTTCATTCTCTGATACCATAAGTGTCGGGCCCCGTTTTTGAATCATTCTTATACTGAAGCAAATATTGTGTGCTCAACTTACATCTAGAAATTGAAAATCCTAAAGAATGAATTAAAATTCAATTCCTTCAGATAGTTTTTAGCTCTATGTTTATAGTTTATTCAGAAATAAGAATTATCTCATTTAGAGCTCTACAGATCTAGATACCATCAAAATATCAAAATATGTTCAGTAAAAATATTCAATTCATACTCTTCCATTCGATACCCTTAATTTGATTCAATCAATCCTTTTCAATTCAGTATCAAAAGCTATAAAATTTTATGTAGAGGTAGGAAAATTTGTTAGGAACATAATGATCTAAGAATCACTTCATTTGAAAGTCGGATAACAAAGTTATGACCGAAAGAGTTAAACAAGGTTTTGTCCTCAATCATATCGAACCTATTTCGGGAAAATTAGCGTAACTTTCTCCATTTATGTCAAATTAAGGTTATATTAGGATGATTTATAAGATTAATTCTAGATATACAACTTTTATGAAGACAGTGAAGTGAGATTTTGTCATCTGGAGGGACAAAATTGAACCAGACAATAGGGTCAGACGAAACCAGATGAAAGGTTAGACAAATCAGAACAATTGTCATAACTTTCTCTAACAATATTAGATCAAAGTCATATTTAGATGGTTCGAAAGAAGACTTCAAGATCTACAACTTTTATGGAGACTTGAAGATAGATTATGTCATCTATAGGGTCAAAATTGGGCCAGACGATACAAGATGAACAGTACCCAGAAGAAGTCTATGAACAGTACATAAAAGATGTTTTACAATTAGTATAACTTTCTCTAAGAATATTAGATCAAGGTCATTATTAAATGGTTAGAAAGAAGAATTCAATATATACCACTTTTATGAATACATTAAAGATAGATTTTGTCATATACAGGGTCAAAATTGGACCAGACGATGCAAGATGAACTGTGATCAGAAGAAGTTTTAGTCTAAGACCTATTTGGAATAATTAGCATAACTTGACCTAAAGATATCAAATTAAGGTCATCTTAGGACGGTTTCGAAGACGACTTCGAGATATATAACTTTCATGACAACACTGAAGCAATATTTTGTCATCTAGAGGGAAAAAATTAGACTAGAAGGTGCAAGATGAACAGTGCATAGAAGATACACGTCATCACCAGACGATACAATCCATACTCCTGATGCATCTCCACTTATAAGGATCATAACTTTCGTTTCCGATGTCCAACAATTTCATATTATATACCGTTGGAAAGCTAGAAAGATAAGATACATATACATATGTATGTATATGTTTGTATGTATGAATATATATATGTATATACATATACATATATATATATATGTATGTATATATACACACACACACATATATATGTATATATGTATATATACACATATACATAAGTGAGATGTTATGGAAAGGAAAGATAAGAATTATAACTGATCAGATGTAATTGAATGTGATGAGTTAAATGAGTTAAGATTTGAGAGATTAATGAAATCAATTTAGTAGCTGAATGGTTATGCTCAGGACATTTCAAGTTTGTACCGTGCAAACTTTCAAGTCTCCTATAGGGATAAAATTCGTGTTCTAACTTCAGGGAAAATACTACATTGATCTAGGCTGTATATATATATACGTGGATCAACCATTCATGCTAGAAATCATCATCTAAAGATGATAACTTCACTAAGTATATTTGATTCTAACTCAATATCATCTATACACCATTCATATTTCATTAACATCAAAATAATAAAGTTTTACAAATCTTTAATAGCATTCCAAGCCATATTACATCATCGCCTCAAAATCTCGAATTATAAAAGATTCTTGAAATGTGACCAAAACGTTGTGCTTTCCCAAAACCAAATCAAATACAAAATAAACAAATTTGGAGTAATTCCCTTAGGCTCTTGATCACGTGATCTCTTAGCTATCACCTGAAGATGGGATGAAAAGGGGGTGAGCTTGAAAACTCGTGGTTAACAGTTTATAACTAAAAAATAAGCAAAACCTTTGAAAACATTTCACTTGTCATAGAAAATTCTCATTGTGTTCATAAAAACACAATTTTCTCATCATATAGTCAAATTCTCCAATTAGAAAACATGAATGCATCAACTTGTTAACATAATATAAGCATATAAGCATATCAGAATGGTTTACGTGGATTCGAAATAGAGCGTACTACATACTTCCCATAAGGGTCCTATGTAGCTGTGAACAAAACGTACTAACATAATCCCACATAATGGTTTTGCGTAGCCATGAACTTATGGGAGTCTATGAAGGAGCTTCATACCACTAGTGGGTAGGCAGGAGAAGCCTTTTTTCAAAGTGCACTTGACTTAACTTAGGGGACCACCATAAACCCACATAATCATGCATTTCACATCTTATAAATATATTGCCCAAAATGACACTTTTTCGAATCTTGATTTTTCATAGACATGAGATATTTCGAAAACATGATTTCATAAACATAATATCTTTTCAGAGAAATCACTTTCAAGCCTTTTCATAAATCATCACACAATTCATCAAACAACATATGGCAATTTCTCAAATCATTCAAAAGCAATAAATGCAATACTTATGATGCAATTGAAAATCATTAAACTTCTTTGATTCAAAGAAAACATTAGTGGCTTATTTACTCTATTATAAACATGTACCCATCTTGATTTCCTTACTTAAAAACTTGCTCAAAATGTCTTTACTCTTGCTTCTCTTGCCTTTCTTGATTTCCTTCTACAATAAAAAAATCCCACTAAATAGGGTTTTCAATTGAAAATCCCACAAACCACAATCACTAAAATTGGTTCTAGAATATTTAAACCCATGCATTTTCTAAACTCTATGAACTAAAATCATTCCAAAGATCCAAAAAATTTAAAATGATATGACCTTGATTCTTCACCAAATAAAGAGATCTTTGGCTCAAATGGAAGCTCTTCTCTTCCTCAACCTTATTCTTTTTTGAACCACTTCAAAATCTGTCTCAAAAGCTAAGAAATGAAGAAATCCTAGCTCAAATCTCTTCTTTTCTCTCAACCACCGAAATTCCCTTCTCTTTCTTTCTTATTTTCTCTTCTTCTCCCCCAATTCACATTTTTCTTCTTCTTAAAGGAACAAGACAACATTTCTTCTTCCATTTCTACCCTTAATGAGTCCAAAAAGTCCATTTTACGCTTCCTTATAGGCTTAAGTTCTTTTAACCTTAAGTGTCTTGCCAAAAATACCCTTGAACATTCTTACAACCTTAACACTTTAATTCCACTTACTCATTCAATAATTCCTACTAACTTTGACATAATTAAATAATTTTAAAATACTTAATCTATCAAAACCTCAAAATTATTTCAATCATGCTTATTCATCAAGAAAAAAAATTTAGGAGCCAACAAAGGCAATCCTTGATGTGATAAAACAATTACAAATATAGCTCACCCTTATGGAATCTATCAAAGAGAGGGTTGAGAATGAATTATCAGGCTAAAGGAACTCTACAAAAATGCTAAAACTACCACAAAAGAGAGATGATTCGAGAGACTTTTACCTCCCTTGCACCAATGGTAGTGTTAAAATAGATAGGGAATTCGCAGATCTAAGGGTTAGTATCAGTATGATGCCTTACAAAATGTGTCAAAAATTAGAGCTAGGTGATATCACACCTACTAGGATGTATGTTAAAATGGCGGATGGATTAGTCCATCATCTTAGAGGGGCATTTAAAGATGTTTAGGTTAAGATTGAAAAATTCACTTTCCCCATAAATTTTGTTATTTTGGACATTGAAGAAGATGTGGAAACACCAATTATCCTTAGATGACTATTCTTGGCCACTGCCGATCAATTATAAGCATTGATGGGGGGGAACTGACTTTAAGAGTAGACGATGATAAGATATCATTTGAGGTGTCCAAAGTTAACAACCATCTTATCAAATCTGTAGATGTTATGAAAAGTAATGTGTTGGACCCCATTTCTGGAGCCCAACATCCAGATTCATAAAACATGAGCGTATTGTCCTAAAGGGTTATTTCCATGAAATCTCCCTGGCCAACATCGGTTCATCCTCATTCTTATAACATCTCAAACCAAAAGGAGCGAGCCTACACCAGCCAGACACCCAAATCACTACTTGACTTTTTCAAAATAATTGTAGCTCCATATCTCTAGTTTATTTTGAAACAAGAATCATCTCATTTAAAGCTCTATAGATTAATATATGCTTAGAAAGACAAAGTATGTTTATAACCCAGTCATGCTCTCCTAGCCGATCTCTCACTTTCTTTCCATAAATCTTTTTATGGAGAGATACAAAAATGTGTTAGCAATCTAATGGTTTAAGAATCACTTCATTTGGAGGTTAGATGATGAAGTTATGGCCAAAAGAATCAAACATGATTATGTCTTCAATCATATTGTACCTATCTTGGGAAAATTAGCATAACTTTCACTAGAAATATTGGATTGTGGTAGTGTTAAGGTAGTTTCGAAGAAGACTTCGAGATCTACAACTTTCATGAGACCTTAAAGAGATATTTTTCTATCTAGAGGGTCAAAATCTCGAATTTCCAAAAGTGTAGATGGATCAAACGAAGTGATTCAGTTTCAGACGAAGGGATTCAATCTAAGATGATTCAAATGAAGGGATTCAGTCTAAGATGAATTGGACGAAGTGATTCAGTCTAAGATGAATAAGACAAAATAATTCAATCTAAGATGAATAAGACGAAGGGATTCAGTCTAAGATGAATCAGACGAAGTGATTCAGTCCAAGATGAACCAGACGAAGTGAATCAGTCTAAGATGAATCAGATGAAGAGATTCAATATAAGATGAATAAGACGAAGGAATTAAGTCTAAGATGAATCAGATGCAGGGATTCCTACAGGGTCTTCCTCACATCACCAAAAGTTCTAAATCACTAACTACACTCTCCAAAGCATCTCCAATGGTTCCTACATCCATTCTAACGTCACTTTCACTCATAATCTTCCCAAGTTCACTTCTTCTAATGTAATATCACTCCTTAAACACTCAGTTACCAATTTAGTTGTATTAAACTCCCAAATCCCAACTCAAATGACTAATCACATAAAACAAATTCTTATCTTTACTATAGATATTCTGTATATACATCCTATGTAGCATCACAAACTTCTAATGATCATATCTCTTAACTCCAATGTCCAAAAATTTCATACTATATAGCTTTGGAAAGCTAGAAAGATAAACTATAACTTCCAAGAGATAACTTTGTCTAATTTAGCCTAGACCAATACAATATTTCCCTAGAAGTCAGAACACAAATTCTTACCCCTATGAAAAGTTAAAAATGCCATGTACAAACTTTGAGAGTCATGAGCATAAACGTAATCATATTCCATTAACATCAAAAGATAAGAGTTTTACAAAGATTTAATAAGCATTTGAAGCCACAATACATCAATATCTCAGAATCCCAAAATACAAAAGATACATGAACAATAATTTGCTCAAAATGCAACTAAAGCCATGTGTTTTGAAATCTATCTTAAAGTACAAAAAGATGCATAATCGGAGTGATGCCTTGACCCTTGATTACTCGTTCTCATGCTTTTCACCTGAAGATAGGACAGAAATGGAGGGGTGAGCTTAAAGCTTGTGGGTAACAGTTTATAACAGAAAATAAGCAAAACCCTTAAAATGTTCATTTGGCAATACACAGCTCTAATTAAAGTAATAAAATGTATCGTTCTCAAATTCTTAACCAAAATTCATAAATTACAAATCATGTATGCATCAAACTTGTTGACATATCATTGGCATATAAGCACATCAGAATGGTTTGGGTAGGTCTATAAATATAAAGAACTACACATTTTCACATAATGGTCCTATGTAGTCGTAAACTTGACGTACTATCATAATCTCACATAATGGTTTTGCGTAGACGTAAACATGAGGGAGTCCATGAAGGAGCTCCGTGCCACTAGCAGGCAGGCGGGAGAAGCCTTTAACTTAGTAAACGTGAATGTGACATACTTGAATGGACTACACCAAACCCACATGACATGTGATTCATGAATTCAAAACGGTTTGCCTAGAAGGAACATTTTGGAAATTTGTTTTTCATGAACATAGGATATTTTGAAACCCATTTTTGAAAACATGATTTCATAAACATATTATTTTAAAAAAATCATTTTCAAAGTCTTTTCATAAATCATCCACACAATTCATAAATCAACATATAGCAAATTCTCAATTCATTCAAAAAGTAATAAATGCAACATTTCTAATGCAATTTAAATCATTAACTTCCTTGATTCAAAGAAAACATTAGTGGCTTATTTACTCTATTATAAACATGTACCCACCTTGAAATCCTTGCTTACAAAATTGGCTTAAGGATGTCTTTCCTTTTGCCTCTTTTGATCCCCTTCTTGATTTCCTTCATAAATGACAAAATTTCCATTCAATAGGAATTCAAATTTGAGAACCCTAAGGAAATACATTCACTAAATTGATCCTAGAATATTTAAACCCATACATTTCATAAGCTTCATGAACCCAAAACCCTTCAATAAATCCAAAGGATAAAAATCAAACTTACCTTGAATCTTCACCAATTTATGAGATTATTGGCTCAAATGGAAGCTTTTCTCATTCTCTACCTTTTTCCCTTCTTAAACAACCTCAAATTCTCTCTTGAAAACTACGAAATGAAGAAACCATAACTCAACTTCCTTCCTTTCTTACAAAAACTGAAACACTTAACTCTCCTTTCTAATTTTCGATGTTCTCTTCTTCTTTCTATCTTTACTTCGTGTTTTTCCTCCTCTCCAAAGCAAGACAACATTTTCCTCTTCCTATTTTACCCTTAATGAATTCTAAAAGTCCACTTTACCCTTCCTTTATGCCTAATGTCTTTTTAAAATTAAGTGAACTACCAAAGATACCCCTTTATGCATTCTTATCACTTTTAATTCAAGGAACCCATGAAATAAATTCTACTAACATAGAAATAAAAAAATTTAACTCCCAAAAATTCACCTATCCAAACCTCATAATTATTTAAATCATGGTTATCTAAAAAAAATTCGGGGGCCAACACAATGAGTCTTATCAAGAAGTTGAGCAAGGGTGCATGTTTAAAGACTCATTAGGACACCCATAACCTAACCAAAGATGTGAAAGTGATGGAAGAAGCCGAAGAAGAAAGGTGTTAGCAAGAGCAGTTCAGTGGTTCACTTGCACTTTGTGAAATCTATGATCGCACCATCATTGCATGACCCATTTGAACCACTATGACCAAAAAATATGTAGAGCTATTAATGGTAAAAGAAGCGCTACATGGGAGGCAACCCATGGGATATCATTTCTTATTTCATCTTTTGTGTTAGGTAGGCTTCGAATTTCGTTGTGTGTTTTTTAATTTCTTGTTAATATCTTGGAGCAATTGATGATTAGCTATCGTGGGAATGTTATGGAAGGAAAGCACATTGGGGTGACAAGCAAACAAGAAGTGAAAGAAGGATCTCAGAGGAGAAAGGAGGAAAAGACAAAAAATAAAAAAAGTGTGCAGAAATTTAGTAGGCCACGATCGTGGCCTACGGTAGGGCAAGATTAACATGCGTGTTTTTTGGATAATTTTCTTCCCAATGTTACCCCTTCCTTCCCTTATTACCCTATATATTTACATCTAACCTTATTTTTCCTACACATACCACTTTCACTCTCTTTCTAACCTTAAGAACTTAATTTCCTCTTACCTCTCTCTACCACCTTAAATCTCTCTCTCCCTCTAATTTTTTTGCAATTCTCTCACTCTTAATGGGGATGCGAATTAAGCAGACAGTCAAATGTGTGCAACCGAAGGGAAAAGTCTAAATGTCAAGGCACAGGCAACGAAACTAGGTAGAGGATTACGAAGCACCTTTTCTAATTTACTTAGAAACTGAAGGTAACCATTTTTGTACTCTTCGTTTTAAAACCATTATAGTGTTGAGATACTTTAACTTCGATATTTTAGAAATATTAGGTTTGAGAGAGAAGGTGGAAAACCTAAGTAGTAGAATTCAATGGGATAAATTCTTGCATTTTTCATTCGTTATTTATGAAGAACTCACCTTTGAAACACCATTGAATTCTTTACCACCCTCCACTTTGAACCAGGTAACCCTAGAGAATTATGGTTTCAATTGTAGGGTTGACTGTATGTGCTAAATTAAGAAACATTGTGTGAGATTGGTGGATTCCCAAATTTGACTATCATGGATCAACATGATGAATTCCAGGCTAAGAGATATTAGGCACAACTAACTGGGTTGGATGACTTCGATACCAAAAACTCCCACAACAATATTACCAGGAGTCATGAACATTTGCTATTGCACAAATTTATGTGCCAACTTATGTTTGATAAGAGCAAAAGCAAAAAATGTTCAGTTAAACATCTTTTCATTTTGTGGTGTATGGATCACAACATCCAGGTATGTACCTTAACCCATATTTTCAACACTCTTATTTCCATTTTGAAAAAGAGAAGTAATAAGCTTGGCATGGGTTACTTGTTTGCAGTTATTGTTGCTTATTATAGTGTCGATTGTGAAGGGCTAATCGTTCTTTTCCCTGAGTTCTTTAATATGGCAACTTAGCAAGAGTTGAGATTTTCGGGGGCCATACTATTAGACTCCAAATCTTATATCAATAATAGATGGGACAAGCTAGTTCCAGTTCGACACTATGACAACAACAAATGGAGGAGTCCATAAGTGAAGAATATGAAGAGGAAGAAGAAGCTAGTTGGGAGAAGGCACTCACCGCACTCTCCAACACTAACAAAACAATTGCAGAAAATGCCAAGATGATGAAGGAGATGGCCAGAGAAAAAAGATGCTAGAGCTAGGACATCTGAAGGATTCACTGATATTTCGAGGCTCAAGGTGTTCAACTACCACCTCCATCACCATCACCTCCTCCTTCACCATGACTGTTTTGTGTTCTAACCCTTTCTCTTTTAAATTATGCCTTTATGTTTCATTTTATTTTATATGGATTCCCACATTACGTGTTGTTGTTTACTCTTCTCATATTGAGGACAATGTGTTGTTAAAGTGTGGGAAGGGTTGTGTGCATCTATGCTGTTATTTTGAATGTGAATTTTGCATATTGTGTTAGTTTGTTTAGGTTTGCATGATGTGATTCGTGTGAATGTGTCAATGGCTAGGACTTAACGGAATTGATTTAGCTTTGAACATAGTCTTTTAGGTTGTGAAGATTTATTAGCTCATCAAATTAGTGACTTAGGTTACTTTAGTTAAATATACACGTTAATTAGGATATGATATTAGTTTACTTACCCTAGAAATTTGTCACAAATAAGTAGCATCGTTAGTATCTTTTTATGAGAATTACTAGTTAAAGAAATGAGGTAGGCAATAATAATAATAAGAAAAAAAGTGTGTAAATCATAAACAAATAACTATTCAACTAGCCTTCCGGTTATGAATAGAGCTAGTAGCTAGTTGACAATGTGATGTGCTGAGCAACTGGGGGACATTCATCATAACTGTTTTCCTTCGAACCAAAAGACTATAATGACATTCCAACCAAGTCGCTTAATAAAAACATGACCTCGTTGAGTAACCGGATCGACATTTATCACAAATGTTTGCTTTTGTGTAAAAAGGCTAGGTTTATGTCAATTAAAATCAAAAAAATAGAATTTTGTCAAATAAGCCTATTGATCCTTATGAATAGCTTGAATTTTCATGAAAACCTACTTAGGGATTGTTACAAATTTAATTGACTGAAAAATTATCAATGTTTGTATGTAAATGATAGGAGTAAATAAACTTGACATTAAGGTCTTGATCAATATTTATATTTAATCCAAAGTACTTAGACACAAATTTCACACGTTAATAAGTTAGAACAATTTGAGAGATGGGGTTTGTAATTAAATTTGTTTTGTAAACTTTAATACCATTGTCCCATTGTTGCATATGTGTGTATGTTGTGTATGTTGTGTTTTGGTGTTTTTGTTTCTTGTTTTGTTTTTTGCTTGAGGACAAGCAAAAGTTTAAGTGTGGGGATACTGATGGTGGTAGATTGCATAATGTTTTAGTAGGTAGTTTTGTATGTGTTTAGTTATTAAATTGAATGTTTAGTCCATGTTTAGGTTAGGATTTTGTTATTAACTATTAGTGTTTTGTGGGTTAGAGCACACGATTGAGCTTCAATTTTATGTGTTTGAGCTTCAATTTTATGGGTTAAAGCACCCGAGGCAAAACCTAGGACCACGATCTTGGCCAATGTTCCATGATTGTGACATAAGCAAGATGGAGTTGCCATGATCGTGAAATCAAGTGCCACGATCATGACCTTCATGATAGCAGACATAGATGGGCTTCTAGATTCAAGTTTTCTAGGGACTTTTCAAACTTTTTAGACAAAACCCTAGGATTGCCCATAATAGAAAAAATATATAAAGAAAAGAAAAGAACCCTAAAGGGAGCTCTTCATTTCTACCACTCTAGGAAAAGCTTTAAGAGGAGAGAAGAAAAATAGAGAGCAGAGGAAGAAAAGGAGAGGGCTCTCAATGCTGCTGCCTTCCTGAGTCATTTTGGTCCCTTTCTAAGTGACAATTTTGTTCATATTGTTCTTTCTTTATTGAATGTGTAAGATGGATATGAAAATGGTATGGATTTGGATTTGGATTCAATGATGACGTTCTAATTTTCTTTAGAGATTTTGACTTGATTTGATGTTAATCTAATCATTTTTTGTGTTACTACAATTATTTGTTGTGGTTGATTTCTATGGCTTCATGTTTTGATAATAAATTGAGAGAATGAATCGAATACAAAATGATTATATTGTTTAATGAGAGTTAAATAATCTAATAGATCACACAATTAATAAAATTGGTAATTGAATGGAGAGAGATCCTGTGTGAGACCTGATTGTTTATTAGAAAGCTTAAGAACTAACTGGGGTTAGGGATGTTTGTAATGAGAGATTACATGTTTGGTACTAATCTTAATTAGGGCTTGTGATTATAACTTGAAAGAGAGTAATCCTCCCTTCAATCGGCTAGAATCGATACCATAATAACACATAAATGGTTAGGTTAGCATTGATGACAGGAAAAATCCCATCTATCATAATTTGGTAAATTCTCTTGTGTGTTTTCCCATTGACAATTTGGTATTGCTCTTTTCGTGTTAATTTACGAATTCAGTTTTCTTCAATCATATTCTTATGTTTACTTTTATGTTCTATTTTATTTTTATTTTATTAATTCCTTAAGCCTTAGATAACATAGGATTAGATTAGTTCACAAATCCTCATGGGATCGATACCTCACGTACTAAAATTCACGACCTGTGCACTTGCAGTATTATGAGGGTTTTAAATAGATTAAAACTTAACTTAATAGGATTAACTCACTTATGCTTTGTTGATGACCTTATATTGCTTTCTAAAGCTAATCCTAGTTCTGTATTAGTACTTATGAAAGGCATCTAATCTAGAAGAAACTTTATCCACTATTTCAGGAATTTCTAAACAGTAGCTTCCTTTTATTTATCTTAGCATACCTAAGTTAGATGCTAGGATGAGTGTCATCGATTTTGCTTACATTATTACTTATTGGAGCTCTAGATATCTTTCCTTTGTCGGTAGAGCACAACTTATCATATCTATTTTAAATTCCTTTAGTGTATATTGTGTAGCACCCCACTCCCATCAGAAATTTGTGCCCGTACATCCTTCAGACATTCGATCACATGCCCAGTGGAAGCAGTGCCCTAAAGCAGTCACATTCACTTCTCATGGCATCATCATTAAAACATAAATATCACAATATTTAAAAATCCAAATTTTCATTTTCATTTCATAAAACTGAATATACATTTTAGCATTAAATACTTCGTCCTTATATACAATATCAAAAAAAAAAACTATTAAAGTCTACAGATCTATTATAAAATATGCTATATGCTATATGAATGAGGAACTATACAAAATTCTATTTAAATCTTCAGTCTCAGCTGGATAACCTTTGAGCTATTTCTTTTATCCAAAAGCAATACTAGATCTCTTCTAAGTTGTCTTAAAAGCTAAGCCCACTCTCTCGTATTTACAAAGTCAACGTTGCAATTTTGATAAATTTTGCAAACTCAGTGAGCTGCCTATCATCGATGGCTCACTTATAACACATAACACATACAATTCATGTTTCGAGTCCACAAAAAATTTATGTCATCATATAATGCACATCTTTCACCAATTATCAAAAAGCACCATATAACACTTCGTTCACTTATTCACCTTTATGTTATCATGCATTCAAGTAGTGAAATGTATCATATATATTCAATCATTCACTTGTGCTCAATTTTTTTCGCATTCACATTCACCATCGGACCTTGGTCCAGAATTAAATAATTATGTTGAGTATCACATATTCTATCAAATTCACATACAATGAGCACTTCCAATGTATTATTCATATATCAAATGCCTCAGACATTCAATGTCCAAAATCAACACATTCACATCACATAATAAGTCAATTCAGAATTTAAACAAGACAATAAATCAA
>JANSVA010000009.1:12791270-12813495 GCA_025504915.1 Erythroxylum reticulatum
ATCCACCCAAACCATTTGATGTGCTTATATGTTGACAAGTTTGTTGAATGCATGACTTATGTTGTTTCTAATTTTCTTGATAATTGAGAATCGGGATTTTTATGATTCAATGTGAGTTTTACAATAGAAATGAATATTTCAATGGTTTTGCTTGTTACCGATTATAAAACTATTACCTACGAGCTTTAAGCTCACCCCTCCATTTCTGTCCCATCTTCAGGTAGAGAGCATGAGATCAAGTAACTAAGAATCGGGGCATCACTCCACTTTTGAAATGTTTTAGTATTTTAAGCTAATTTTGTAAAACAAGGCTTTAGTTTCATTTTGAACAATTCTAGTTTATGCAAACTTTGTATTTTTGGATTATGATATATTGTGGCTCGAAATGCCCATTAAAGCTTTGTAAAACTCTTAAATTTTAATATTAATGAAATATGTTGACGTTTTGTCCATGACTATCCAAGTCTTTTCATTGCATTTTTCAAGCTTTTCATAGGTGTAGAAATTGTGTTATGACTTCGGGGGAAAACTGCATTAATCTAGAATGAATTGGAAAAAATTGTCTTCTTGGAATGTGTAGCTTGTCTTTCTTGCTTTCCAATGGTATAAAGAATGGAAATTTTGGATATCGGTGTTGCGAGATATGACCATTATAAGTGGTGATATTGCATAGGATGTTTATATACAGAACAATTATAGTAAGAATGAGTCATTTGAGTTGAGATTTGGGAGTTTAATACAACCAAATTAGCAACTGAATGGTTAAGGAGTGACATCGCATCAAAAGAAGCAAATTTGGGAAGAGTATGAGTGAAAGTGATGTTAGAATAGATGTAGGAACCATTGGAGACGCTTTGGAGAGTGTAGTTAGTGTTTTAGAACTTTAGGTGATGTGAGGAAGACTCTGTAGAAACTCCATCGTCTGATTCAGCTTGACTGAATCCATCGTCTGGTTCAGCTTTGACTGAACGATCTTATAATTTAGTTTAATTGAATCCATCGTTTGATTTAGCTTTGACTAAACCATCGTCTGGTTCAGCTTTGACTCAACCATCTTCTGGTTCAGCTTTGACTGAATCTATCGTCTGATTCAACTTTGACTGAACCATCCTCTCAGTTCAGCTTTGACTAAACCATCATCTGAGTTCAGCTTTGACTGAACCATCGTCTAGTTCAGCTTTGACTGAATCCATCGTCTATTAAGCTTTGACTGAACCATCGTTTGATTCAACTTTGACTGAACAACTTTGACCAAGTCATCATCTGATGCATCATTGACTAAGCCTTTATCTAATTCCTCTTTGACCAATGACCAAGCCTCCATCTGATGCATCATTGACCAAGCCATCGTCTGATGCATCATTAACCAAGCCTAAGTCTGATTCCTCTTTGACCAATGACCAAGCCTTCGTCTGATGCATCATTGACCAAGCCATCGTCTGATGCATTATTGACTAAGCCTTCGTCTGATTCATCATTAACCAAGCCACCGTCTGATCCATCTTTGACCAATGACTAAGCCTTCATCTGATTCGTTTTTGGCCCTTTATATAGCAAAATCTCTCTTCGAGATCTTCATAAAAGTTGTAGATCAAGAAGTCCTCTTTGAAACCGTCCTACAATGATCTAAATCCAATATTTCTAGTGAAAGTTAGGTAAATTGTCCCGAAATAGGTACACTACGATTGAGGGCAAAATCATGTTTGATTCTTTTGGCCATAACTTCTTCGACTGACCTCCAAATGAAGTGATTTTTAATCCAATAGATTCCTAACGTATCTGCGTATGTCTTCAATAATATTAAGAATAAAGTCATGTGTGAATCAATAAGATTGTGATTTTGGTGATTGACTAGTGTGGGCATACCACCCTTATGGAATGTTGGCTAATGAGAGTTCACTGAAATAACTCTACAGAGTAATATGCTCATGGTTTATGACTCCGGATTGTTGGGCTCCAGAATCAGGGTCCAAAAACCTTGTTATAGAAATTTCTCCTATCTATTTGCGATTTTTTGCAATCCTTATCCTTGGTCATATGCTTATAGCTACGATGTAATCAACGGTAGAGCCTAGGTTCTTTGGTCGACCTTGATTATCCCGCACAAGCGTTGCCTTTGATGGTCAAGTAAAACAATGCACCTTAGCACGATCCATAATCTATCCCGGGAAGACAAACGTAGGATGTGGGACCTCTTTTGCCTACTTAAAGATTCTCCTTTTCTTGTCTTATAAAGGTGTTATTAGATTCTTTTCATTTCTTCATTATACATTCCAATTCAATATAATTTTGAGCCTTTATATTGGATTTTCTAAATCTTGAGGTTCACCGCTGCAGGGAGCCCATCATTGCTACTGGGATTGTAGCCCGTTGGCGAATTGTTGACTAAATGATTGTATTTATGTCACTTCGTGGTCTTCTTGCTACTGTTCACAAAATGTTCAATTGTTGGAAATCATGAGTCGGTTGGTTAAAGTAATGTAGAATTGCTTGTCATAACTTAGATGAATGTTATTGTTGTATGGGCTGGGCTTTCATGACTATGCAAATTGTAAATTGCTACATAATAGTTGAAACTATTTGCTTCCTTCAAATACAAGAACCAAAATTAATTAAAGAAAGGTCGTGTTTGGTTAATAGCTTTTCAACTATTTTTTGGGTGTTTGACCCATATCAATAAGCTATGTATTTGTTTGGATAAGAGCTAGTTAGGTTAGCTGATTCAACCCAACTAGTTAATTTTTCATCAGCTCCTTTACTGGAGCGTTTGAAGATAGTTGATTGATTTATGTAGGCATTGCCCCTCTTTACGCTCTACTCTCTTCTCTTGATCTCTTCCATCTTCTTTTTCTTCTTTCTCATTCTTCTTTTTTCCCCCTTTGCTGTTCCTTCATTTGGGATTACTAAGGTTCAATCGTATGTAGCTCAAATTCAATCTATCTATTATCATCCCTACTCAAAATAAAAAAAGAAGAAGTGACTTACATTTCAAAATTATCCAGTTTCGCTTTCTCTTCAGGCAATTAATAGTCAGTAAAACGGAATGGATCAAGCTCAAAGCATAAAGGCAACTGCAGCTATTAATGTTCAAAGTCTGTATGAATTCTAGTGACATTAGGGTTTTAGTTTCTGATTTCTTATGTTTGTTGAATTAAATTGTAGAAGCTTGAAAATGAAGTCTCATTTATAGATTACACAGACTAAGATGGAGGAAGAGCATAAAGGAAGAGAAAGAAGTATGTTTAGAGATATTAGACGCTATTACTCCAAATGTTGTGGTATTTGCAGATCCAAAAAGACTCTTATTACCTCACGTATACATTCTATACACAAGGAAGAAGAAAGGAGGTGTGAGAAAAGAGTTGATGAGGAAATTAAATCCAATGATAATACATGCCAAGAGTGTGGTGCTTTCTTCAATAAGCTTGCTTATTTGAAACAGCACATGCAAAGTCATTCATTTAAGGTAATTCTATTCTTGCTCGTCTACTAGAAGTTGTTGAAACTAGAGGAATGAAAGAGTATCATCTGGTTTAATCATACTTCTTTCATTATTATGCTAATATTAGCATTTTTGGATGATATTGAATTAGTAACTTTGTAGGAATTCATTCTTTTGTTAATAACAAAAAAATTGGATATTGGCGTGAAGCATTGGATCCCAATATCAGAACTCCAAAATGCTCGAGGCTAAAAGCATGGACTTGAATGGACCAGTATAACGAAGGGTGACCACCTAAGAAGCTCCATCAAGCGAGCCTCAATCATGCGTGGGTTTAATTTGAGGTTTGAAGGCTTATTTGAATTGTTATTGAGCTTTGTTTTAGCTATCTATGGATTTTTATTAATAATGCTTCCGCATACTTGTGATTTTGCAGCGACCTTTTACTTGTCCAGTTGATGACTATTATGCCACTTACAAAAGGAAAGACCACTTAACCTGCCATCTTATACAACATGAACGGAAAGTCTTGTGTCCAATTGAAAGTTGCAATCACGAATTTTCATTTGCTGATAATGTGAAGAGACATGTAAGAGAAACTTCATTGTACAGACTCCCCCTCTGTTAGTCAGGAGTAGGTCCCCAAAAGCAGGTAGTGGCAAGGTGTTCAGATATCCTTCTAAGCTGAAAAAATATGAAGATTCACAAGGAAAGTCATTTGTCCATACAAATCATACTCTTTCCTGTTTTAGTAAGTCGTTTTCACGGGGACATTCATATAGATGGTTGCAGTCATGTGCTAGAATAGTTATTCTTTTAGAAATGGTAGAATTTGTATTCCTTCTCTGTTCTGCCTTTTTGTAGACACTTTCAAGCATATTGAATTCTTGCATCTTTCCTGCTGATGTAATTCTCCTAATAATCGTTTCATTGCGGTTAAAACTGGATTCAGTAGAGGCAATCTGTTTGGAACCAGGGTGTATGAAGCATTTTTCCAATGATAAACGTTTTAAGCCCCATGTCAGGTCCTGCCACCAGTATACCACTTGTGAGGTTTGCGGGACTAAACAGCTAAAAAAGAACATCAAGAGACATCTCCGATCCCATGAAGCAGGAGGCACCTTAGCCAGATAACTTCGCAGATACGTACAGGTTCTAACTACTATTTTAGGACTATATGTATAAACGATTTTAAGGCTTAACTCTCTGCTAGATTGATTGCTACTACTGCATAGACGTAATAGATAAATCGTATGATAATAATGATGCTTTTTTTGACGTATGATTTTGAAGGTTTTAAGTTAAATTTCAAAGCTTTCGTATACAAAGCTTACGCAATTTATCTATAATTTTCTTACATTATCGATAAATAAATATTAATTTAATAAAAAATATTTTATAATATAATAATTTAAGTAAAAATATATTACAATTTTATATAATTTTTGAAATAATTCAATTACTCATTTCAAATTAAAATTAAAATTAACCCCAAACAAAAAGATTATTATAAAATTTTAAAATTATATTCTTTATTTTACACCTAAACAGTTAACTAAACAATTAATGTTTTTCAAACATCAAATAACAACTAGCTTATACAATCAGATCAAATCAACTGATACCGCCAAAAGTCTTCGTATTAAGCTTCCATCACCTTTAACCAAAGTTGTAAGATAATCTGTGCAAAATTTAGAGGTATCTAAAAAAGTATGAAACAAAATGTAGGGCTGTTATTTAACTCCTATCTCGTGGGTTGAAAAGGAGAAGAAGCTGATGACAGCACGCAATGTCTTGAGTTTTTCAGACCCCAATCCAACCAAGATGGAATTGGAATATAGTTAAAACTCAAATCAAAGGCTTTAGAAAAACCAAATTCTTAATAAACAACAGTAATAAATACTCTAAATCAAAGAAACTCATTATAAAACATCGCCTCAGAAAAATCCATTATTTTCACTGTAATGTAGCTTCCACCAAGTAGGTTCTCCCTGGTAAACAGGGACTTGGCTCCACCACACCTCCATTAAGGTTGGATTAGTTCATCAATGGCAACTTGCGTACAAATCACAAATACATGGCTTAATGTAACCAAATAAAATCTCATAGAAATCCAGTAATCTCATGATCTAATATAGCAACCCCAAGTAGGTTCTCCCTGGAAACAGAGACTTGGAGTCATCTACACCTCAAAAGATTTGGAAATTCATCATTGACGGCTACATCAAATCAATTATCTACTTAAAACACACCAAAAATATGAAAACAATATCTAAAAATAAAGCTCAGAATTATAACAGCTTTATCAATCAAGAACTTTCTGAAGCAGAACTGGCATTCAAGCTGAGATTTCATCTTCACGGCCAATTTCACACCCAAAAAAATCATTCCAATAGAAGTATGTTTCATCTATTTTTGAGACAAGAACAGATGGCTCATATCAAGAAATTCAACCATTATCACTTTTATGCTTCATTGATAACTCTCAGAAGCGCGGATAAATATCTAATCATTGCCAACACCTGCTTCTTCCGTACTTAATTATTCCTCCGAAAAACAAAACAAAAGGGAGAGAAAAGCATATATCGCCGTTGATTTGACACAGATCAACCTAGGAAGAACGAAAAAGGCTAAACTGCAACACTAAACGGCACAGATATAGCACGAGCAATGGGGCTTTCACTTTCAACGGCAGTTTGTAACCTCAAAGAAGCCCGGGGTGCATCGTGCATACCAACAAAATCAAACACACTACTAATACAGCATAAACGCCGCCCATCACACAATACACCACCAACAAAGATCAAACAGACTGCAATACTTTCCGCACATACAGAGAGGGCGCTTACTAGATATGCATAGGTAGGGCGAGGCTTTTGCTCATTATATACTACTGCCTAAACAAAACCCTAATCTTTGATAACCATTTCGGTTGACTTTATACACAGGCCTTTCCTCAATTAGACTGTGACAAAAAGGCTTAGGCCCAGCGACCTGCTCTGGCCCTCTCATCACTGTTGTTAAATCCTTTTCTTCTTTGAGAAATTAAATTCAATGATGAAAGAATTAGATAGTGGTACATTTGTAGCTATTAGCACAAGACAATCTTGTCCGTGTCCTTGGACAGAATCCAGATTAACGTGGTCTTGAAGATGAGCTGCTGCAGGATTTGAAGCTTTAACTTAACAAAGCTAGGTCACATCTAGTTATATTGCCACCATGGTTGGTGCCAAGATTTTGAAATCCAAATCGGAAGTTGAATAGGTGGTCTTATTGGTCATCGGTTTGACCGGTTCAAACACCAGTCAAACTCGTGTGATGTCATGATTACACAATAATTATATTTAATTATATATAATATTAGTAATATTAAAAAATAATAAAAAAATACCAAATAATATAAATAAATATAAATAACCGGTTGGGTCCTTTAGGTTCTGTACTTCTGTTAGATTTTTGGAGAAAAGGTAGGTTTTATTTTTGAAAAAAATCAAAAAACGCATCAGTGTTTTAGAAAGAAAAAGAATAAAAAAAATTCATTGAACCAGTGGCCAACTGGTTCTACCAATCTCAGTTTAACCGATCAATTAACCGATTCTCATCGGTTCGTACTGGTTCAATTGAGGACTGGTTTTTAGGGGTCACCCGGACCAGATAGCCTATCGGTTACCGGTCAAACCGATCGGTCCGGTCCGGGTTACAAAACCATGGTTGGTGCAGTTTTATTAAACTACTACAAATCACAGTTCAATAGAGATAATAATTACCATAAGTTCACATTAAATCCTCCGGTCTTATTATGATGTTCCAATCTTATATCTTTTAATTTTATCCACACATTTACGTGGGGAGATAATAAGCACTATAAGGTCATGTGAAATCTTCTGTGTCTATACGTTTCAATCTTGTGTCATTTAACTTTATCCAAACATTTATGAGAGCTTCACATAAATATATGAATGAGATTTAATAGAGTTGAGTTGGAACAACATAATGGGAACAGAGGATCTGTTCCCCTATAAGTTGCTCTTTTTTGAAAAAAAAAACAAAAGCTAAGTGAATGATGTATTGAAAGAGAATTAAGATAATGTACAATCAAGCAATAAAGGTATAACAAAATGATAAATTCAATACCTTAGCCTCTTATAGAGAAATAGAAACAACAGGGCACCTATTTCTAGTACTATTGCAAAACCTCTAAACAAAAGAGAGTAGTGCTAGGTATGGTTGATAGATAAGCATAGCTTAAGAGAAAGATTTAATGTAGCCTTCTTTGCTATAGTATAGGATCTGATCTTGAGAAAAATCCATTTTGTAGTTTCCTACATTGTGCAGGAATGATTCCCAAATATCCATGTATTCTTTATTTCTAAGTGGAATACATCAAAGTTCTAATATCCATCTTGAAAAGTTTCAAAGTCTCCTCTATTCCTCATCGTTAGATTAGTGATGCAATTAAGAATATTCAAACACCCAATTATAGAGTTTTGTAGATTGAAAGTGCTCAAAAGTTGAATTCGTAGGCATGTGGAAAATTTGCATTCAAAGAAAAGGTGGTTTAGGCTTTCATAAAGCATTTGGCATAATGCATGACTAATATTAGATATGTAGAATTTTAGTTATCCTTAGTCTTAAGTCTATCCTATGCAGCTACCTATAAATTGAATGAGTGAGATAGCAAGATATGTGAAACCTAAATCAATTTATACCAAGGGAAAGAAAAGATAAATTCCAGGAAAATCCTTTTATAGGAAGTAGTAATGAATTTGTCGGTTTTTTCAGTTGTCTGTATACAATAGAATCCTCCTTAGCTTCGTTTGAGAGATATGCAGGCCAATTTTTAATGATATTGTCATATCCCTTTGAGCTATAATGCCAGAACCAATTATTATTCCTAATAATAGTTTAGACTTTGAAATTGCCCAGGATAATTGTTGTTCTAATTTCATAAATCTCATTGATTCTATGCAAAGGACCTAAAGGGTGCTAATTATCAAACCATAGGTCTGTAGACTTCCTATTACTAATCTTATGTAAGATAAGAGGTTGTATGGACTCCTTTAGTTGATGTATCTGTTGGAAAGTTTAAGATTACACAACACTAGGGGAAACATCCCAAATACTTTTCCTTTTCAAATAGTAATTATGTATCCATTTCACCCAAATATTTTATTTTTGTGCACAGAGTTTCCACATATTCGTAGCTAGTAGGATCTTGTTCATTTTCATGGAAGAGGTAATGCCCAGATCACCAAGTTTTTTAAGCTGACAAATTAAATTCCATTTGATGCTAGAGATTTTGCTTGAAGGACTAGTTCCATGAAAATAACCTTGTCAATGGACTTTATAACACTATAAGTTATGGCTAGATGAGCACACCAATAAGTGTATAAGTTATCAAAGATGGAAGTAGCAAGTTGTAGTCTTCCCCCATAAGACAAGGCTCTATTACACTAGGCTTGTAGTCTTCTTTGTATTGAGCTAACTATGGTGTAACATTCAATTGTAGATAGCTTTCTATTGAAATGGGAACACCCAAATGTCAAAAGGGGGTTTATACTTCAACACAGAGAAATAGTAAAATCACTAATGTTTGGGGATGGACCAGCAGCCAACATGATAGAGCTCTTAGATGGATTGAAGCTAAGGCTTGTGATTGTCTTGTACACTTTTATAGAGTCAATTAGAGTCATAATGGAAGATTTATTGGCTTCACAAAGAATTAGAATATCATTAGTAAAAAGAAGGGATTATTTGAGCTTACTACATCAGTGATGGTACTTAAAGGAGGGATTTTTGTTAAATATAAGGTTGTAACCCTAGAGATAAATTCCATGGAAATTAAAAATAGGTAGGGTGATAAAAGATCACCTTTGCTCAGATCCTGAGTAGTTTCAAAACGCTTGGTTAGTTTTTCCATTGAGAATGACTGCATAAGAAGCAAATGTGATAGAAGCCCATATCTAGTTTACAAACTTACCTAGATACTTTAGAGTTGAAAGAATTGTCTTAATGAACTCCCAATGTATAGATTCAAAGGCCTTATTGAAATTAGTTGATAGACACAATTGCTATGAGATCTATTGGTGTTGTAGCCCTTGAATATTTCCTAAGCTAAGAGTATATTATTTTATAGATCATCTTATACATCACTTACAATAATCAATGGGCATATAATCACTTAATCAGGAGGGTTTGGGAAGCTTAGGAATAAGAAACAAGTAAGTTTTGTTGACATTTTCCTTAATTCAAAATTTCCGGTAAAATTTTAGTGATCAATGGTCTAGAAGTGTTCTATATTGCTTGGTAGAACCTGACATTAAAGTCATCGAGAGCAAGTGACTTAACAAGGTGAAAGGAGAATGAGTGGACTTGATTTCCTCATTTGAGATCTCCTTGGTAAGATCATTATAGAACTCATAAGGAATTAACCTCTTAAGAGATGAATAAATCTTTTGTGGTAGTGAATTAACTCTTATGATGTTTCCCAACAGGTTATTAAGCAAACAAAAACTAAGTCTTTGAGTTTCTATTGATAATACACTACATTCTCTTTAAGGTCCCTAGATGAAGTTATTTTATTCACATTCCTTCTATTTAACACCATATAGTAGAAAATTTTCAAATTTTTGTCACCCTTAAAGAGCAACTAAATCTTGGAATTTTTTCTTATTTGGGAGATATAGGATTTAGTAGTTGATAGGTATTTCCTTAACTCCATACTCCGTTGAACCTTGAGAGAATAATTTAATGGTTCTTTAATTAACACTAATTAATGTCTTGAAAAGCATTCCTCATCTCCATCATCATAGAATCAACACACTTGGGATAGTTTATAAGCTTGATAATCTATTATTGGAGTATTCATTCCTCTCTCTACCATCAAGTTGAAGTTTAAGTGTTTGAGTAGGGAATTAAAGAGCTTAAACGGGAATCTCCTTCTAAGAATGGTCATGCTGGGATCAACTTCAATTAGAGTATGATCAGAGAACAAAGTATTAGTGAAGAAAGCTGAGCTATAGGGAAACAACCTAAGCACGATGGAGATAACAAGACCCTTATCCAACTTCTTCTATATGAATAAAGGATCTACTTGATTATTAAATCTTGTGAGATGGTAATTAGTGTACCTAAGGTTAGTCAAAAGAACTAGTTAATTGTCCTAGCCCGTAGTATTTAGAATATAAGAAATTTTGAGTTTCTTTAAGCTTCATTAGGTTTCAAGATGCAGTTACAATCTCCCATCATAATCTATAGGTTGTTGGATTTGGAGCCCTTTAATTCTAGTCCCCTTTACAATTTGTTTCTCTAGAATTCCAAATTTACAATATAGATGGCTGAAAAATTCTAAGGTTCCTTTCTTTTTAAATCTTATAGACCAGTATTTCGAAGAAGAGTTTATAGATGAAATATTCCTCTTAATCATTTCATTTTCTTTGAGAGACCTAGAGCATAATTCTAGACCAGTTTATGGATGAGCATGTAAGACAGATTCTCTTGAGGACCTTATTCCAAAAATAAGTAGAATAGTCACATTGAAAATATAAATTATTAATACATTCAGGAATAGTATAACATAGGCTGCAACTATTAACAATGTTAATCCTATAGATTTTGTGACAAGTGGAGATTCTTTTCATTAACTAAAAGCCATAGGATAAAAGACAACTTAAAAATAAATTGCAAGATCCATAACAACTTGTGCCAATGAACTTTAGGAGTTTTGTTCCTTAATGAAGTTTTAAAAGAGGAATTTGAGTAAATGCTAACATGATGTTTGTTTAGATGATAATATCATTATTGGAGGAAGTATGAGAGTAATAGGGAGTAGTCATAATAACTCAACTCTAGAACGTTGGCAAATTTAAATTTGTTATCTATGAGTAGTCATTAAAGGCAACTATTGTAATATATTACTCATCCCATTTTATAAAAGTTACAGGGGACCTAAATGCTTATAGGGTATTGACAACTAGGTTCCAATTGATAGAGTCAAATGCTTTATAAAGATCCACCTTAATTGCATAAATTTTAAAGGATCATTCTTTGTTATAGTTCTTGAACCATTCTTAGGTAAGGAGATATAAAGGCACCTTGAATTATATTGATAAGGAGCTTTAAAACCAACCTGAGCCTTAAAGTTAGTAGCTTTAAGGTGATTTTGTAGATGCTATTACAACATGATATTGGTCTAAACTCCTTTAAGGTCGTGGGATTAGGCAGAATTAGTGAAATTAATTCTTAAGAGTTTTTCCACTTCGATTATTCTATTTGCCTTTAAAAACTCCCAATTAATTTCATTTACTTTTTAATTTAATTTCATAATTTTCCTTATAAGCTTACACTTAATAATTGGGGTATAATGTTTAGGACTACATTGTTTTTATTTTTATTTTTATTTTTAATTCAAACTTGATTTAAGTTGACCAATTTCACCTCTGTGGGAGACGACCCTGGATTATCAACTACAACTACCTCGTATACTTACGAGTAGGATAGTTTAGGCCTTTTTAGAACTTTTTATGCATAAAAAACCTATTGCTATAATATTGAATGTAATATGAAATTGTTACATTTTATGTTTATTAGTAGCATCTAATGATCCCGTATTATTAGGAACAACATAAGCTAGGTTAGATAACCCAAATGTGTGAGGTTACTGCCTATATTGATCGTTTTCCACTTTGTAATGATTATATCAAATTAAATCTAGAGATCATCTCCTAGGTTATTAACAGTTAAGTTTATTTAACAATCGTATCTTAATTAAATACAACCTAAGGGAAAACTAGGATTGATAGAGTGTTTTATTAGTCTCAGTTCAATAGTCCAAAGAGAGATGTAAAGACATTAGGATGATGGAATACGCTTGATCGTGTTTAGGCCGAGATTGCCCTAGAATTGGACCTTACTCATACTCGACACTTTAATCATTTTCGATTGCTTGTTTTAATTTATTTTCGATAGTTTACTTTTATTTTATTTTCTAAATTGCTAAAAATCCAAAAACCTCCCTTTTATATTATCCTTGCATCAATTAATTCCATTACAAAGATTAACTGAACATTCCCTGTGGATTTGATCCCGACTCACCATAACTGCAAATTTTAGTCTGCAGAGTCAGGTAAATTTTACAGTGCACTAAACACACATTCTCAATGCCATAACCCAATTATCCCAATTTAGGTTTTTATAGAAGTCCCAATGTTAGTGATACCTCTTAGTTCATAAGAATCCCCTGATTGAAATTATGATTTAGAGTATGGATAGACAGGTTGAAGTTAAAGAGTGATAAATGTTTATAAGATTAATAATTTAGATTACAATTTACTTGAGGACACGTAAAAGCTTAAATGTGGGTATGTTTGATAAATGCCTATTTGACTATAATTATACATCCATATTTAACAAGTTTTGCGTAATATTTACTAGTTTTTATAGTATTTTTGGTACTTAATTCTTTTTAAGTGAATTTGTAGGTAATAATTGCCTTTTAAAACCAAAAGGAGAAGAATTCAGATGAAATTGTGACAAGGAACGTAGATTTGAAGCAACCTGAAGATACATGGTCATGTATAATGACTGTGTAAGTCTTTGTAAACGTGTGAAGATTGAATAATATTGGCTTTGTAAGTCTTTGTAAATGTGTTGATATACAAGATTGTGTATGTTACATGTGTAAGTCTCTGTGCCGATATGAAATCACAAATTTAGGTGTTTTTGGAGATAAACAGACAGTCATATAACCATGTATGTTGACCGTGTATAACTTATAGACCCTATTTTTTACTATAAAAGGGTGTGAAAGGAGGCAAAAATAATAGAGTTTTTCAGCAATTTTAAGTCGTAAGCTAGATAGAGAGGCAATAGGTCTAATCAAAGGATGAGGAAAACATGAAGTTAATATAAAGAGATCCAATAAAAAGCTTCATCCTATCTAAACTTGTAAGAAGATTCATTAGAAGAAAAAGGGAGATTTAAAATTACGATTTCTTTGTTTCCTAGTTATTCTTCTGCATATTTGTTATTGATTTTGTTTTCTATAGATAGGAACTAAACTTGTTTAGTGTTTAGGTGTGATGAACCCTAAGTTGTGATAACAATATGATTTGATCTTTAATTCAATGCAATTTTATTGACCGATTTATTATGATTTAATTATGCATTTTATTCTTGTTCTAATATATCCAAAATATTAGTGCATTGGGTTTCATATGATTGAGATTGAGAAATCCTCTTGAATGAATAGATCAACCATAATTGGAAGGATTTGTACTTAAACATAGAAATAGGTTGACATAAATCCTCTAGATTAGGGTTAAACCTAATAGTAGAATTCAAAAATAGATAATGCAATCCTATAAGTTTTAAATAGACTGATTTCTATTAATTAGCTGATGAATTAGGTATTAATAGTCTTTAGAAAGATGTTAACATAAGATAGGAATTTTCACGATCTAATAATTAATAATATAATTGCATGATAAAAGGTTAATAATTAAGGATTCTTAGGTGAACCTAAACACTAATATTTGATATTGATTATTCTTAGTATTTTCCTTGTTCTATCTTCAGTATTATTTTAAATATTACTTTATTGGTTTATTTTAATTTTTAGTTAAAATCCACAAATTGATTCATAGGTTAGATAATAGAAAAGGGTAATTACTTTATCGACCCATAGTTGCATATGCTAACTACAACTACGCCATGCATTTATGATATTTTTAATATTGATAGAACCTATCAATCAAGGTCACTA
The DNA here is from genome assembly GCA_025504915.1 of Erythroxylum reticulatum. NCBI lineage: Eukaryota > Viridiplantae > Streptophyta > Magnoliopsida > Malpighiales > Erythroxylaceae > Erythroxylum > Erythroxylum reticulatum. The sequence goes on from JANSVA010000009.1 coordinate 12,805,475, forward strand.
GTGAGTTTAAGGTTTCTATGGGTACCTCATTTGCATTCCAATTTTCAATCCTTATAACCTGAATTATGGTATTGGAAACCTCTAAAATTGTGGCTTCATCAGTGTTTTGAGATAGTGGCTTAATGGGTTGTTATCATCCTTATTTCTTTTGTCAATGCCAAACTCATCCACATTTACCGGCTTTCCAGCCAACACCTTATAGGTTTTCAAAACTTTGTTTTAATTTTTTGTTTCTTTTAATTCCATTAATTCCCTATAATGACCTATTTTGAACATTCTACTATAAGGTCCCAAATTGTACCCTAGTTGGAATGTTACATGTTCATGCAAGTACATGTATGATAAGTGTTAAAAATTGTGATATGATTAAGAATTGCATATAAATTGAATTTTGCGTTTAATGGAGCATATTTAGTGAATTGGAATTAATTAACACCATCAGAGAATTGAGGTGGTCTAATATATTGGTGACATTTGGCAGATCCAATGTGGGACAAATGAAGAACATGCATGGTAACATATGTTGCTACAACTTGATGACACCTAGCATTGGATGAGGAAAGTTTCTGCTGGAGGAATTTCTGTTTTGCTCATTCTTCACTATCTTGCACTCTCTCCACTGATACTCTCTCATTCCCTCTCAACTTTTGGAATTTTGCTTGATTTTGGATGATCTTCACTTAGAATCTTTGTAAGTTACAACATCAAGAAAGCTACTTTATACTACCTTCTATGTTGTTACATCTTAGTGTTAAGATTATCTTACATCTATCTTGATTTTAGAAGTGAGTTGGTTGCATGAAGGGCTGAATTACTTGGTTCTTTGAGGAAGGAACTTAAAGTAAATCATGTAAGGGAATTCTAAATTTGATAGCATGTTGTGCTATGAATTATATGATGTTTGAAATGGATAGAATATCTACTAAATTGATGATGAATTGAGATATAGAATATGATAGTTGTTGTTAGCTTTTGCTTTGGATTTTTATGCATGAAAGATCATGAATTGTGAGATGTTTAATGAATGATTTATGAATTGGTTTGGAAATGAATTTGATATGGAATTGAGGCATGAATAAGGTGGAATTGAAGTGGAATTGATGAACTATGGTGAAGGGGTGTTGATGGTGTGTAAAGGACTCAAGTTCTGAATGCAGTTTGAAGGTTGTGGGTGAGTGAACCTTTGGTTCACTCATCCCATGATCATAGGAATTACAAGCCATATTCCCACGATCGTGGAAAAAGGTTAGGAAGGTGAAAACCTAGTTTTGTGCAATTGTTGACATATATAAGGTTAGGGCACTTGGTAATGGTTTAATTGAACTTAATTGAGGTTGAAAATGAACCTAAATCATGAGTAATAGTTAATCTAGTTATGGATTTTTAATTGAGGTAATTACTTAAGGAATGTGTGGTTAGTGAATAATGTGTTTAATGTTGAAATTTATGGCGTGTTTAAGGATGAATGAATCCTTATGAAAACAAATGTGTTTCAAAGGAGTTATGTAATGTGAATTGATTATGATTGTTTGTGAATTTGGAAATTGATAATTATATGAAATGTGTAAATACATAAGGTATTTAATGGCACATTATTGCATATGTTTATGCTTATAAGGTATGTTAAGTTTGTTTGGATGTGCATGTATATTTTCAATTTGAGAAAAAAAGGAATAAAGACATATGTTGCAGAACATCTTTTATATAAGATTATGAAATCTGAAATGGTTTATTTTAAAACTGCCAAGTCCTAGTCGTGGGTAAATAGGCATGCCTAAAAGGGTATGCAGTTGCTCCTATAACCAGACAGTAATGTGTCTTGTATGCTAGACACTCCGGTGTCTTCTGATTTTAGACACTTGTGCTAAGGATACCTTAATCTTATTTGATTATGGACAAAACTTCTCCTTTTGCACCTATCCTTGATCATGGGGACTATGCCACGATCGTGCCCTTCTTCTTTTTCCTCGAATTCATGACACATAGTAATATGGTTAACAATCTCAATCTATCCTCGATTGATCACTATAAGCACTTTCATATATTACTTTAATTCATCTTAGGTTTTGAACTATGGGAACTATGACTAACAACTGTTCAAGAAGTCATAGGTTGCTTCTTATATCATCTCCACACATATAATATATATATGCTCAATATTCTTATATACATTGTAGTATTACAATATCATCCAAATATGTTCAATGTCAAAACTAAATATAAAATACATTACACACATAAGGAATTATACAAAAAATTATATTTTATCCTTCATTTTCAGCTGATCGACCTTTGACACATTTCTTCTTTCCAAAAGTATTAGAACTATGCTTCTTGTAGAGTCTCTCTATCACTCGTGTCCTCTCTCAGTCCTGAAATATCAACGCTGCAATTCTGGTGAGTTTGATTGTTGATTGTTCTAGCATGTCACCCTCATGGAGTATGTTCTCGAATACCATTGGTATGTTTGGGGATATGCCCTATGAGAGTGGGTGCTACAGTAGGCCTCTCATGAACATGCAAGAAATAGACGATGTAGTAGAGGTCGTGGAGGATCTAATTAGATTAGACCTAATCTAGGTACTCATTCAGAAATTGCTGATCGACCTACTATCCCTTCTTCTCCAGCTCTAGCTTATACTTTGAAAGCTAGAGGATTAGGATGCACCTGAAGTCATTGCGAGTACTATTTCTCTCTTTAACTCTAAAATGCATACTTTGATTGATCCTAGATCCACTCATTCTTATATCCGTGTTAGAGAAATTCCTGATAAAAAGATGCTTGTAGATCAGTTAGATTATGATATTCATATGACCAGTCCTTTGGGTAGTAGTGTATTGGTTAATCAGGTTTGTAGAAACTGTCATGTTATGATCCAAGGAAGTGATTATGTAGCCGATCTGATTATATTTCCTTTTTATAAATTTGATTTTACTTTAGGTATGGATTGGTTAACTAAGCATCAGGTAGTGGTTGACTGTAGTGTTAAGATGGTTGTGCTTAGGAAGCCTAATCAACATGAAATAACATTGCATGGCATCCGTACTAATTCTTTGGCTAATGTGGTATCTACTATATAAGCTTGGAAGTTCCTTAGGAAACAGTGTTAAGCTTATCTAGCTTTTGTGATTGATTCTAGGAAAGAGAGTGTTAAACTGCAAGATGTTCCAATGGTGAGTGAATTTTCAGATATGTTTCTTGAAGAGCTACCCAAACTCTCTCCTACAATTATAAGAGCTTCTAGATAAGGGGTTCATTCGACCTAGAGTCTCACCTTGGAGAGCACCAATTCTATTTGTTAAGAAGAAAGATGGTACTCTTCGGATGTGTATTGATTACAGACAATTGAACAAAATCACTGTGAAGAATAAGTATCTATTGCCAAGGATAGAAGATCTGTTTGATCAATTGAAAGATGTAGGAGTATTTTCAAAGATAGATCTGTAATCAGGATACTATCAACTTCAGGTAAAGGATGTGGATGTTTCGAAGATTACATTCAAGACCTATTATGGACATTATGAATTATTGGTAATGTCATTCGGGTTAACTAATGCTCCAGTTGCATTCATGGATTTGATGAATAGAGTGTTTAGGCCCTATTTAGACCAGTTTGTAGTGGTATTTATAGATCATATCCTGGTATATTCCAAAAATAAGCATGATCATGTTGAGCATCTGTGGGTTGTGTTACAAACCCTATGGGAAAAGCAATTGTATGCTAAGTTGAGTAAGTGTGAGTTTTGGCTTTAGAAAGTATCTTTTCTAGGACATATTGTTTCTTCTTAAGGGACTAGGGTTGATCCCAGTAAAATTGAAGCAAACGGAGTGTGACGGATGTGAGAAGTTTTCTGGGTTTCGCAGGTTACTATCGCCAATTTGTGAAGGATTCTCGATGATAGTATCCCCTTTGACTAAATTACTATGAAAGGGAGTGAAGTATGAATGGTCTGATAAATGTCAAGTAAGCTTTGATCAACTAAAGAAAATGCTTACTAAAGCTCCTATACTAGCTCAACTCACTTCTGGTAAGGAGTATGTTATGTATAGTGATGCATCTAGAAATGGTTTGGGCTATGTTTTGATGTAGGATGGAAAGGTAGTTGCTTAAGCATATAGGCAACTCAAGCCTCATGAATAGAACTACCATACATATGATCTTAAACTTATAGTGGTAGTGTTTGCCTTGAAAATTTGGCGGCAATACTTGTATGGTGAAAAGTATAGGATCTTCACTAATTATAAGAGTTTGAAGTATCTACTTACCTAGAAGGAACTTAATTTGAGACAACGCTATTGGTTGGAATTGTTTAAAGACTACAACTGCATTATGGATTACCATCTGGGTAAGGCTAATGTCGTGGCTGATGCCTTAAGTTGGAAGACCATTTCGGCATTGTTAGTGGAGCAAGGTGAATGGAGACTTGTATTTAACTGAGCTTTAATAGCTCAATTGAATGCTAGGCCTACCTTGAAGTAAGAAATCTGTGATGCTTAGAAAGTTGATGATAAGTTACAACAGTTTACCTTGGCTACTAGAGAAGGCAAACAATCTGATTTTTCTGTGAAAGGAGATAGTGATTTGTATTATAAAGATTGATTTTATGTGACAATAAATGATGAATTGAAGAGAAAGTTATTATTTGAGGCCCATAATATTGTCTTTATTATACATCCTGGCGGAAATAAGATGTATCAAGATCTGAACTAGCATTACTAGTGGTCAGGTATGAAACGAGATGTTATAAACTATGTGTCCAAATGTTTGACATGTTAGTAAGTTAAGGCTGAGCAATAGGTTATATCTGGTTTATTACATCCTATTTTGATTCCTCAATGGAAATGGGATAACATTACCAGAGATTTTGTCTTTGGACTCCCTCTTACTAAAAGGAAGCGTAATGCTGTATGGGTGATTGTGGATAAGTTCACTAAGTCTACTCACTTTCTACCTATTCGTCTTGATTATTCATTGGATAGGCTAGTAGATATATATGTGAATGAGATAGTGAGGTTGTATGGGGTACCATTATCTATTATTTTTGATCGTGATCCTCGATTTATTTCAAAATTCTAGAGAAGTCCGCAAAACCCTTTGGGTACTCAAGTCAAGTTTACTATCGCTTTCCATCCTTAGATAGATGGATAATCTGAATGGATTATCTAGATATTAGAAGATATGCTTCGGGTTGTGTGCTAGAAATCTTAGGAAGTTGGGATAATTATTTTGCACTAACGGAGTTTGCTTATAACAACAATTATCAGACTAGTAATGGTATGGCATGATATGAAACTCTATATGGTAGGAAGTGTAAAACTTTGATGTGTTAGACATAATTAAGTGAGAATATGATGATCGGGCCTGATATTGTGAAAGATACTAAAGAAAAAGTTCAAGTTATTGAAGGTTGCCAGCGATAGGTAGAAATCCTATACTGACTTAAACAGAAGAGATATTGAGTATCAGATAGGAGATAAAGTATTCTTTAAAATATCACCATGGAAACACATACTTTGGTTTAGAAAGAAAGGTAAGCTCAATCCACGATACATCAGTCCTTTTGAGATTTTTAAAAGAGTTGGACCAGTAGCTTATTAATTAGCTCTTCCTGAAGAATTGGCCAAGTTGCACAATGAGTTTCATTTTTTCATGTTAAGAAAATATCGATCAGATGATACACATAAGATTCCTGTGCAAGAAATTCAAGTACAACCAGATTTAACTTACAAAGAAGGGCCTGTGTCTATTTTAGCCAAAGAAGTTTGAAAACTCAGGAACAAGCAAATACTTCTGGTAAAAGTACTCTAGCAACACCATGGACTTAAAGAAGCAATATAGGAACCAAAAGAAACCATGAAGGCTCAGTATCCTCAACTATTTTGATCAGGTATGAATTTTGAGGACAAATTATTTTTAAAGGGGACAAATTGTACCTAAGTTAGAATGTTACATGTTCATGAAAGTACATACATGACAAGTGCTAAAAATTATGATATGATTGAGAATTGCATATGACTTGAATTTTGGGTTTAATGGATCATACTTAGTGAATTGGAATTAATTAACACCATTAGAGAATTGAGATATTAAAATGTACATTTGGACTAGGAAAATTATCAAATGGCAAGATAAGTTGGGACATACAAATTTGAAATGACTAAGCCTATGAGTTAGTGAAATTTGGCATAGTTGATGCATTAACAAATGGCATAGTTAGTAAATTGACAAGTGGTAGCAATAAATGAGAGACAAATGGTCTAATACGTTGGTGACATTTGGTAGCTCCAATGTGTGACAAATGAAGAACATGCATAGTGACATATGTTGTTACAATTTGCTGACACCTAGCATTAGATGAGGTAAGTTTCTGTTGGAGTAATTTCTGTTTTACTCATTCTTCACTATCTTGCACACTCTCCACTGAAACTCTCTCATTCCCTCTTAACTTCTAGAATTTTTCTTGATTTTGGATCATCTTCACTTCGAATCTTTGTAAGTTATTACATCAAGAAAGCTATTTTATATTATCTTCTATGTTGTTATCATCTTAGTGTTAAGATCATCTTACATCTGTCTTGATTTTGGAAATGTGTTAGTTATATGAAGTGCTAGATTACTTGTTTCTTTGAGGAAGGAACTTGAAGTTAATCTTGTAAGGGAATTGTAAACTTGATAGCATGTTGGGTTATGAATTATATGATGTTTGAAATGAATAGAATATGTACTGAATTGATGATGAATTGAGGTATGGAACATGGTGGTTGTTGTTAGCTTTTGCTTTGGATTTTTATACACAAAGATCTATTGGAGTTATGTATATATAGTGCCTGGAAAGCAAGTGTATTTACTTATAACTTAATCTTCCTTCAGTTACATTTTTGTAAAGAAAATATTTATTATTAATAAAACAAAAGAGTTTGGTTTTATTTGTATGAGAATAATATAACTAGCATAAGGTACCAAGATTCTTTTGTATATAATATGCATATACATGGTGATGCATAGGAAACGTGTATATTATTGGAGTCTAAATTAATTAATTCACTATTGAATAATCAAGTTGGTTACTTGATTATGGTTTAGACGGTAGTGTTGCGATTTGTCTCCATATAAGTAAAAGAGTTTACTTCAAGGGAATGATGAGTTTCATATCATGATAGTAGTTGGCTATTAATAATGGCACTATTAAATGAATATGAAATCATGTATATTTTTAAAGAATAAAGTAGGTCATTTCTTTAATCTTAAAACATACACTTTAGCATTCGTTTATTATGGACCACAATCTTAATGAGTGGTGAACTCATATGTGTTTCATTATGATTTTTGATATGATGGGAATGAATTTTTACAGAGTATTAATCCAATGTCTGCATGTTGGAATTATTAATTGAAACATGTATCAAGGAACATTCACTCAAATAAAGAGTTTATAGTGATATCATCACTTCTAGATGTTTTAAGAAGATTGGTGATTAAATTAGCGCTAGTAGTTTGATGGACTAGCTACCCATCAAGTCTTAACACCAAGATGAGATCTTGTGTTTTAATCACCATATAGAGTGAAACGAGAGATCTAGAAGGAAAAACCAATATAAGGGCAAAACGGTAATTTTACCCTTTATTATGCGGACGACTATAATATGGTTCATAATAGAGTTTGAAATTTGACATCTAATTAGAAACATGTATTCTCATAATATTTAGTAATTCAAGAGTTCGACTAATTGTCTTTAGTGGAATGACATTTGGTCAAAAAATTGGAATTAATTATAATGAGATTAAATTAATTATGGGCTTATTGGAGCTTAAATTACATAAGTCCAATTAGGTTCCCCACTTGGCTTATAGGAAGGTTATCAAGAAAAGTAAGAAAAATAAATAGAGATTTCTGGAAAGAAAAATAAAACAGAAAAGAAAGGAGTGACCGAATTAAAATTGGAATACAAAAACCAAAACAATTTAATTAAGAAATAATTAAATTGAGTTTTAAAGCCTATGATTAAATGTTGGGCTTAC
>JANSVA010000009.1:12829471-12876937 GCA_025504915.1 Erythroxylum reticulatum
TTCAACTTCATTTTCACCTCTAATTATCACTAAATATGTTTCATCCAACAAATTAAGAAGGGTTAATGTTTATACTTACTTGTTTAGCTTCAAGATCTTCAAACTCTTCAAGATCTCCAAAAACCTAGCTTAGAAATCCCTAAAAATAAAAAATGATTCTTTAGTTCTTTCTTTCTTCCAACACAAACCCCACAAAAATCCATTTCTCTAAACCCTTTTCTAACAAATCAAGAAGGAGAGAGATTACCTTAGTAAATCCACTTCCTTATTCTTCTTTCCATGTTTTCTTCCTCTCTCTTTCTTTCTTATTTTTGTTTCCTCCTTCTCAAAATACACGACAAAACTTTTCTTCCACTTATACCCTAAATAAATGGATTAAGTCCACTTTGCCCTTCCATTAAGCCTTATAGCCTTTTATGCTTAAATGACTTGCTAAAAATGCCCTTACAAAATTAACCTATGCAATAAATCCTACTAACTTTGACATAGTAATTAACTCCAAAAATAATTAATCTATCAAAACCTCAAAATCTTTTTATTTAAATCATGCTTAATTCAATAAAACAATAAGGAAGATTTTGGGTGCCAACATAGGGTTAGGTTTTTAGTGAAAAAATGGAGAAGAGACAAATCTTGGAGAAACAAGGTGAAAGAGCTAGACTAAAAATCAACATGATGAGGTGAGAGTGATTTTTGTGAATGAAGAAGAGAAACATCTAGAAAAAGAAGAAGAAGATGGAGAAATGAAGCATATTTCATGAATGGGCAAGTAAAAGACCATGGAATGGTCTTTGAATGGGTAAAAGAAAAGTAAATGATGAGGGTAGTGACATTTGTCACTTTCCTATGATCCCACTTTTTGTCTTTTAATGTACTAATCCATTTGTCTCCAATTTTCAACCCCAATTTTCAATGACATAAATCATTAAATCTTAATGTCACATATTAAAATTTCTACTACCATTTGACATTTATTTCTACCACTATTCATCAATTGTTCTGCCACTCAGCATTTTTCCTAGTCCAAAAACACTTTTAAAATTTTAGAAAATTCTTAAATTTTCACTAAAAATTTTAAGTCCATAATTATACTCTCCAAATCAATTCTTAACATATGTAATTCATAATTCTAGATGTAATCATATTTGTAGATCAATTATACCTAAAAATGTCAATGAATGCAAGCACAATCATTTTAGTGTGCAAAAATCAATATTCACATGTGTGTATGCTAACATTATACATGAGCATAAAATACATTTTTTAAAACTCTCATTACTATTTCTCAATTATAGAAATCTAGGGTTCTACCCCTTTAGTATGGGAATGGGACGTTACATATGGAAATAGATTGGACGTTGTTAACTTATTCTAAGTCCAAGTTCATAGAGAATGTACTAAAGATGTTTAGTATTTAAGATATCATATACTTGTGAAGTATTAAAGATATTCATTACTCTATATGTGAGTTGATATTTAAGTTTAAGATGATAAGGATATAACTTTAGAAGTAAATCCTAACTAAGGTTTATTTACTTAGAACAAGTTCATTTAGGATTAGAAAAGTTCCAATATAGCAATTAGTTGCTAATTAAGCCATAATACATTTTTCGTTTAGTGGAAATGATTAATTGGATTAATAAGTTCTTTAGTGAACTTGATATAGTTTCTTTGCATTATTCAAGATAGTAATGTATCGTAGAACGTTAGAGCAATTGGGCATGCATAAGGAGCTAATGTCTCATTAAATATCCAAGAATGTGTTTACGCAAATTTTCTTAATTATGATGATAATTAATATGGGAGTTGTAAGATTTAAGCAAGTGCACACTATTGAGAATCTTGTAGAATTCTTTCATTAAGCCAATGCCCCAATAGTATAATAATCGTCATATGATGATATGGTATGAGAAACTTAAACAATTGGCTTACTACAAGTGGGAGGTTGTTGATTTATGCCCTACAGCCATTTGCTTTGGTTGTAGTTTAGTGAAAAATTATTAAAAGGCATTCTTTATCTTGTACATGTTTAGATGTATATGGTAAAGTCCATGGGATAATTGTACATTGCAAATGAAATTATAATGAGATTATAACTATGAGATTCTTATTGCATTTATATATTATTCCTAAATGTTCCTAGTCATTATTCTATTAAGATTGGATATTAACAGAACGTAAAAAGACTAGCACACGTTTTGTTTTTCCTTATGAAGGAAAGTAGTCGATCTCATAAGCTAAAGTATATAGGTACTTAAACAAACTTGTGGGTGCTTGTTAGAGAACAACTTCACTAAAAAGACTCAATATGAGAAATCCATTTCGAACATTACTTGTATGTTTATGGAATTCTCATTGTGATGATCGTATAAGTGATCCTTTGACTTGAGGTCATAGAAGTTATCTTATATGGAGATTGCTATATTTTGATATTACTTATGATCTATTTAATCATAGATCGTTTAATCGGTAGCCATTAGATGTAGCATGAACTGTATGGAGATAGTTAAGTGATCAAGATAGGATTCATGACCCTAAAGCAATTAGGGAGAATGTTTTGTTGTTCTTGATTACTATTAATTCAAGAATTCCTTTGCCAAGGTGAAATGATGCTTTGTCAATAGTTTACAAATGTCATTAATTGAAATGATAGCTAATGGCAGAGAACTAATATGATTAGACTCAAAATAGAGTAGACATTAATTTCATGCTCTATATCTAATCGAAATATTGTATAATGAAATGATTGAATTATACGAAAACAATTATACACGGAAAGGTTAGTCAAAACTACTTTGACATTTCTAAATATTTGGATGATCATGATGTGTTGCTAGATGCCAATCTTGATCTATGATTATAAATTGTTTAAGTGGAGAATTAAAGATAAATTAAAATTTTTTTAATTTATCTAATTTTAATTATGAATTAAAATTAGATTTTATATTCATTGCCAACATATTTGGGAACCTAATGGGTCTCACATATAGAATGGATTGAAGAGAACAAAGTTAATTTAATCAAGTTGGACTTGATTGTAAAGTTTGAGAAACTTTATGATTAACTATGAGATATTTAATAAATAAGGATCAAAATGAGATATTGAATCTTATATGGGCATAATTGGTATTTAATTAGAACTATTTGTAATTCTAATTAAAGTTTAATTAAAATTAGAATTTAATTTCAATTAAATTACTAAAATGTCCAATGCTTATTATAAATAGGCTTAAGATCTATGGAGCTAACACTTCTTACTTAACCCTCTTTGTAAGAGTTACAGAGTTATCTTAACCTATTTTGTGGATGCCGTTAGAGGCCGGACACTTGTGTGGCTACTTGAATCCAATATAGATGTAGGCAATTTAGAATTTTCTAGGACAACTTAGCAATGAAAGCTTCACTTGCCTTTCTCACATTATAGATTCCAAAACCTCATATGGATTTTATGGGCAAGGTATGTCCCAAACCTAAAAGATGCAATTTATGTTGAAAACAGCTAACAATTTGAAATTTAATATAGATCACCTTCTTATTAGTCCTTATATCACATTCTTCTTATTATAGTATCTCATCTTCTTTCATCTCAACATACCATAAGTTTTCTAAACAACGTAACCATAAGGCAAACTAAATGAGGTTATGGCATGTTGAAGATTTTTGAGGAATCAATAAAACTTTAATTACCCTCTTACGTTAAGCTTAAGATTACAAGGGTTATATACAGATAACCTATACATTTAACCTAGTATATGAAAAATACACTATTACCTTTAATTGCTAATTATACATAATAACCAACACTCCCCCTCAAGTTAGTGCAAAAATATTACACATGCCCAACTTGTAGATAATAGTATGAAAGGCTTAATTGTTGAGTCTTTTTGTGAAAACATTAGCTAGTTTTTTTCAGACGTTACATGGAACAAGCTCAGGACATCATTATTTAACTTTTCTTTGATAAAATATTGATTAATTTCAATGCAATTTGTTCGATCATGTTGAACATGATTATGAGCAATAATGATTGCAGTTTTGTTATCACAATACAAAGATAGCCTATCTTTTCCAGCCAACTTTAACTCTGCTAGCAACTTCTACATCCATAAAGTTCAAAGACACCTTGAGCTATAGCTCTGTATTCTGCTTCTGCACTTACTCTTGCAACCACACTCTATTTTTTACTTGTCTGATTGACTAAGTTACCTTCTACAAGTGTGCAATAACTAGAGGTAGATCTTCTTAGATCTAAAGATCTAGCCCAATCCCCATATGTATAGGCTTCAATTCGAAGATGACCATATTTTGAGAAAGGAAGACCTTTTCCTAGGATTGACTTTAAACATCACAAAATGCAAAAGACAGCCTGCTGATGAGATTTTTTCAGATCATGCATAAACTGGCTCACCAAGCTAACTACCTAAGCAATGTCTGGTTTGGTGTGAGAAAGATAGATAAGCCTACTAACCAATCTTTGATATTTGCCTTTATCAACTGATTCTTTAGTTCCTACTTGCAGGTTATGATTGCTTTCAATGGGTGATTATGCTGGTTTACATGCTAACATATCAATTTCACCGAAAAGATCCATAATGTATTTCCTCTGAGAAATGAAGATTCCTTTTTTTAATCTTGCAACTTCAATTCCTAAGAAGTATTGTAACTTTCCAAGATCCTTGATCTCAAACTCTTGAGCCAAGAGCTTCTTTATTTAAGTCATTTCTTTGTTCTCATCTCCTTTCATCACTATATCATCATCATAAACAATAAGAAGAGTGATCTTACCCTCGTAGTGCTTCATAAAGAGAGTATGTGAATAGTGAATACTTTGTCTTGAAAATTAATTTGGTAAGTATAATTATTGATTTAGAATTTTTGGTGAAAATTTCGAACATTTTCTAAAATTATAAGTATTTTTAGACTAGGAAAAATGCTAAGTGATAAGACAATCAATTTATGTTAGTAGAAATAATTGTCAAATAGTAGCTGAAATAATTGGCAAAGGGTATTAGGATTTGTTAAGAATGTGACATTGAAAATTGAGTGACAACTGGACTAGAAGTTGGGTGACAAATGGACTAGAGATTAAATGGTATCGAGTACCACTATTAAAAGATGTTAATTTGATTCTTTAAGTGGTGAGTGTCATGAAACATGTCACGACACCCACCATGCAATTGTTACCTTGCTTTTAAGCCCACCCCCATGTTATTTACTTTTTGAATGACCATCTTTATTTTTGTCCTTCACGATTTGCCATATTCTCTCTTCTTCAGCATTTTCATTTTCTTCACTCACGACCATCTCGCTCTCACCCTCATTACATTGAGTTATTGCTACCCTTCACTTTGTTTCTTTAAGATCCTTATTATCTCTTCATTTTGCAACTAAATACCTAACCTATTCCTTCTTAAAAGATTGATGATCATGTAAGCTTGGAAAGCTAGGGTTTATGTGATTTTGAAGAAGTTTAGAGTTTTATTAAGTTATACGTTAATCTTGAAGGTTTGTTTAAATATAAACGTATGTGATGATAGTTTAAACGTGAAATGATCATGATAGTGGAGTTAAATATATGTTGTAACTTGGATGAGGAAATAAGTGGGTGAATGTCATATTTTTGTGTATAAGATGAGTGCAAGAAAATGACGAATGAATGTGTATGTTATGTTTTATTTTGAGAGTATGAAAACCATGGATTACAAGTTTCTATGTAGATGAAATAGATTGGGATTTAAGGTATAATGAAGGTGAAATTTATGCTTAAGAAAGGTGTTTAAGAAATGTTCTTGAAAGGAGAAGAAATAAGATTTATGTATGATAGTAAATGATGAAGATTATATTTTGTTTTTGTATGATTGATAAAAAATGATTCATGGATGTTATTGAGTTAAAAATTGAGGTGAGAATGAAGAGGAAATGATGTAGAGATGATGAATAGTAACATCCCATCTCTCAAATGATTGAGATATTTAAAGAGTCAGACTAATGAGTTAATGAGTGTTAGCATCTAGAGCAAAATTGGTACAATTGTGACATGATTAATTATATTCAAAGGTATGATATGAGCATACACACATGAATTGTGAATTAGACAAATGGCACTCAATTGACATGTCCCGGTGTATGAAAAATGTTAAGTGAAAATGATGTGAATTATGATTTGGTATGTCTTGAATTTTGGTATGATTGGATTTCAATTAGTGAATTGGAATTAATTGTGTTTAATTGGGAGATTGATCAAATAAAATGTACATTTGGACTAGGACAAATGTTAAGTGGTAGGATAAATTGTTACATGAAAATTAGGGAGAATAAGCCTTAAATTGAATGACATTTGGCATAGATAAATGTGTAACAAATAGACAAGTAATTAAATGACAATTGGACCAATTATTATGTGACATGTGGAAAAAAATTGGATGACATGTGGACTGATTTAGTAGGGGAAAAATGGAAACCTAATAAATGGATTAGTGGCAGCTGATTAATTACACAAATGCTTTAAGACATATGGTGAGTTTAAAAGTTGACACCTAATGATGATGGAGCAAATTCCAGCAGCAATGTTTCTATTTCTTTCTCCACAAAATTGCTCCAAATTTTCTTTGTTTTTTGTTCTTAACCCTAGCTAAGCTCTGCACAAAAAACACACCTAAATCTTTCACCAAATTACTAAGAAAACTAGCCAATTATGATCTTCATATTGCTGTCCGAAAATCACCTTGCTTTCACCATAAGTTTAGGTTGATTTTGATTGCATGGAGACTTGGTTTAATCTGAAGTTTTTTGTTGAAATGGAAGACTAATAGGTAAGTAACAATCTGGCTTTTATTTCATGTCATGATATAAGAATGATGCTTGAATTTGAATGAAATGCATGTGATATTGATGAAGATATGTGCAAGAAATTTTTGCATAAACTTGGAAGTGTTTATATATATTTTTTGATGTATGAAAACCATAGGATATATATTGATTTATGGATGAATTAGTTCTGCATTTTAAGTATAATGAAGGTGGATTTATTCCAAAGAAAGATGTTTCTTGAATTGGGAAAGAACTAGAACTATATGCATAATAATGTAAAAGTTTCTGGTTTGATAATTTATGAGCTGTTAATTGAACAATTTTGAACTGGAATAAGAGATTCTATTAATTACGAATTGGAGAATGATTTAGGACTAATAGAGGTATAATTTATGAACTATAAAGAGGCTGTTTGACTTTGGTATAACGTGTAAAAAAATCTGGTAGAAAATGAAAGAAGAATTGCTAGAATATGCTAGTTGTAGTGTTTTCACTGAACATAAATCGGTATTTTGGCCATAACTTGATCTATAGATATCTAAATGGGATTATTTTAAGTTTAGATTAAATTAGAGACATATGGTCATATTTTACATGAAGTAATGGAATTTTATTTATATCTCTAAGGGTTTTGAAATTTGGATTGAATTTTAATACTGGTTGCTCTCACTTTTTGAGAATAGTCTGTATAGATTTAGGTATAAATTGCAGAATAGTGAATCAAATTGTATGAAATTTAGTTCATTAGAAACTTAAGAAATATTGAAACATTTTTTCAGAAGAGCATATTGCCTAATTAATTCATTTTCCTTGTCAAAATGGCCATACGAACTGACCCAAAACCTGTCCTAAGAAAATATGGAAAACTAATGAAGGAATTGGATGGGAACTTTTGGATAACCCATCCCATGATGGTGGGAAGCCATATAAAATTTTCGAAATTGCATGGAAGTAAAGAAAATTTTCTTTTGTGTGCTTCTTGAACCAACTAAGGATAAGGTACTTAACTATGATGCATTTGGACTTGATTGGGGTTTAAAATGAACCTAATTTGACGTGAAAAAGTTGGTTAAATGTTTGATAAGTTTTGATTGATAATTAATGCTATACCTTAAGGAAAAGATGGTTTGATATTAATTTATCTAAGTTTCGAATGAAGGAGTGTTAAAGGAATGAAGATGTTCTTGTAAATCCAAATGTATTCCAAAGGTTATGAATAATGCATTAAGAAGGAATGAATGAGAATTGGTAATTTTGTGAATTCTTATGATGCCAAAAAAGGGTTATTAAATTTATGGTTAATGAATTAAGCAAGATCAAATGTATTTAAGGTATTAATCTAACTGTGAACAAGACATATTCAAGTGATAATGTTTGAACGATTATGAATTGTGATTAAGGAAACATACCCTAGATAGTCATTGAGCATACATTACACATGGCACATATATATGTGCATAGTTGAATATGTATTTGATTGATCAAGTTAGTAATGTGTACAGTGTATGTGTATTTAGATGCTCAAGACATACGCCATCATTCCAACAATGTCGAACCATCCAGGCAATAGCATATATGGGAGCATACAGTGAGTCAACCTAGATGAATTCACTAAGATTGATTTTGTTTCTATTTAATTCCCATTTATTGAACTAATAATGACTTGATTATGATGATTCCGGACACTAATAGTTCGAGGAGTTTGATATTTGAGAATGTTTTGGAAGTGTTTGTTTGGATTTGAGTTTTGATTGATTTCTGAATACTCAACGACAGTTAAAAGTGCTGAACTAAGGTCTAATAAATCTGAGATTTTGTCTGTGCATCATAAGTAAATGTTTTGATGGCATATTCTATTATTTGATGCATTTCATAAAATGCATGTTCATATAAAGGCATTGTGATCAGAGTAGCCAATCTGAAAGAGCTTTAAGTTCAGAATTCTGCACGTAGATCTTTGCTCCGTGATTTTTGTATCTGATTGAGCCCAATGGGCTAGTATCTGTATCTATATCTAAAAGGTGCTCGATCATAACAAATAATAGTGAATCTGGAGTGTCATATGCATCTGCATTTGTATATTTATGATTATAAAATATATGATTACGAAATCTTTTCTAAAATTTTGATGATAAAGTGATATGCCATGATAATGTGATTGATTGGGTTTATATGTTTTGAAAGAATGTATGTGGAATGTGTGACATTCATTATGTCTTATTGAGATGGAAAATGTTTGTGAAATTGCTTGGTTATGTGATATTTGTGTATTTGGCTTGAGTGAGATCATCAATAATGGTTCAATCATTGAGTTCACAAAACTCATCAAAAATTGCAACGTGGCTTTCAGGTTTAGAGGAGTTATCCAGTTAGACCAATTAGAGTTAAGCCACTGTGAATAAGCATGAGTTAGGGGTCAGGATCAGTTAACACCTGCATATGTCTTCAGTTAATTTGTATTAAGCAATGCATTATGCGACTGTTGTATTATGTACATATGAATTCTAAAATGTAATGACTTTTTTGATTGAATATGTTTGTATTGAAATGGGCCCAGTTGAAATATGAGTTGCTTAAGATATGTATGATGCATGAAAAGTTTGTAATGTGTTATTTTGATAGTCTTAACGTACCATCCCCATAGACTACATTCTCGAATATCATCGTTACATTTGGAAATATGCCCTATAAGAGTGGTGTGTTACATGAACTATGCATAATATGGTTTGAATGTAACATATAGGAGTTGGAAATCTGAAAAAGTGAAAGAAGAATTGTTGGAATATGTTAGTTGTAGTGTTTTCACAGAAAATGCATCTATATTTTAGACATACCTTGATCCGTACATATCCAAATGGGATGATTTTAATTATATATTAAACTAGAGAAAGATGTCTATAATTTTCATGAAGAAATCGAATTTCAATTATGTCTTAAAAGTTTCAAAAAAGTTAAGTATTGTGTGCTGTCACGGTGTTAAAATAGCCTACAATTTCCTCTTAGTTTTGCATACCAACATAAAACGTATCTAATCCATTTTTGTCTCTCTGTTAGGTTGATAGATAAGATGTTTACATTGGTATAAAAAGCATAATCTCATCTTCTAAATACAGGAAAGAAATAACAGAATACGTAGCAATCTTGATGCCCCATAAGAGTCTTCTTACGATCCCAACTTGTCAGCAATGCATCTTGAGCTGATCAATGAGGTTATATATATTCATCTACATCTTTCCTATGCCAACTCTAATAGGCATGACTCTAATTAACTATTTTAAGGATGACTTAAATTAACTATTTTAAGTTTCCTATGGATGAGACTTGCTTCAAGGAAGGTTAAGCAGTCTGGTTAGGGTTTTTGTATCTATAGATAGATGTAGACAGCACATAATTGTAATAATATTTCATAAATGGTTGTTAATGAACTATAAAAAATGATATGAACTCTTATGCTATTTGGTTGTTGCACTTATGTTTCCTACCCAATTAGCAGTGTAAGGATATTTGGTAAACATATTAATAATAATAGAGATGGCCTGAGGAAGTCTAATCTCTCGTACCCATTTGCCCTAATGTCTCTGTCTCACTCCCTTCTACAATTTTTTCTTTGGAGCTAATTTGTTCCACAACCTATTGCTAGAACTCTAAACCATTAGCTGCTTTTGACCATCAAAAGGTCACTTTCATTTTAAAGGGATATAAGCATATAGAATAACTAGAACATAAATTGCAAGTTCTAATTTTAGAGTTAATGATTAAACAACACTTACTGATATTGTGCATGCACTAAGCCCTGATCTTAGTAAAGTAGCACATAAATGGGAACACAAATCCTAGTAAAAAATTACAAAAATTTTTGTAAACTCAAGAATGAGAGAGAGACAGAAAAAATCAAGAAAACTACACAAATTCCAACAAAAAAGCTACAAAAAAATTGACAAACTCAAGGATGAGAGATATAGAGATAAAGAGAGCAGGAGAGAGGTAGAAAAATCACAAAACCTTACAAATTCCTGTAAAAAATTACAAAACATTAGTAAAAACCACACAAATCCAAAAGAATAATAGAAAATTGGTAAACTCAAGGACGAGAGAGATAGAGATAGAAAGCGCAATCAAGAGAGGTAGAAAACTGAGAGAGAGAGGTAGAAAAGAGAAAACCAGTCTAGTTCACGATATAGAGGTTAATTAACCGATATTAACCAACCAGTTTATTATTTAACTAGGTGATTTTTTCTTTGAATAGTTAAAATGAAAAACCAAACTGAAAATCAGTCCGTTTCCTACTTAATCTGGTCGAATTGGTCGGACAGGTTCGTTTTGATGTCATTGATATATATATATATATATATATATGTATCTTATAATTTAAGTTTAATAATTTTTTCTCAAAATATAGAATGAATGAATATGCAACTGATGAGTGGTCATATTGTGAATGGTAAAGTTATGTGGTATTTACTTTAATTTGAACCAAATAATTAATGTATTAATTTTCTCATAACAATTTTAGTCGCCTTTAACAAACCTTATTAATTATTAGATATTTTTAGACTTGAATTGCACTTTTGGCTAATCTTTGATAGTATGTCTACACATATTCCAATTTATGACTTTTTCATATTGTTTTGTTTACAATTTGTAAGGAATGTTCATAATATTATTAATATTTTGGGTTGGAATAAAAAACCACCTATTAATATTATATTATTTTTATTAATACAATTGGATTATACTTATGTAATTTTAAAATAAGAATGCTCGACATTTTGAATTAATATTATTTACAGACAACATAATTTGATAATAATAACCAAATAATTCATAGCAAAAAAAATACTGACAAATTATATATAAAATGTTACAAATTGCTTAACAATACCAAGTACACAACAAGTTTAAAAAGTGTTTGGCTTTGTTTTTACACACTCATCATTAAAAGACTTTACTTACAAAATTACAAAAAATTTATTTAAAGGATTATATTTACAAAATTACAAAAATCTAGTGAAATATATATAATTATGATAGCATAAAATGTAACCAAAATGTATTATCAACCTTTTTTTCTTTATTGCCTATCACGTGGTGCCAAAAAAATTTCTGTCAATATTGACTTGTTCTTGATATTTGGCTTTGCATTTTTGATGTTTTAGGTACGAAAAAAATTGATAACTAATAATTTTTGTTTGCAATTCTAGGAAACGTCACCTAAAAGTTCCACCTTAATCAAGCAATTCTTTCCCCTTTTCCTTTTGGAATAATTTTTCATAAGTTTCTGCATTAGGAAGATGTTGTCTCACATTGTCCTACTAGGAATATAATCACCTTAAGTCCGATCAATATGATTAGCAAGAAATGTATTCAATCTTAATACTAGGACCTTGGGTATTACCTTGTAAATTGAGTTGCAATAAGTAATAGTTCGATAACAATCGAAATTTTTCTGCTCTCCACCTTTTGGGGTCAATATGATGAAGGTTTTATTGATATCACTTAGTAATTTTCTACTTCTGAAAAGTTCCATAACTACATCCACTACTATATCATTAGTGAGAGATCATGTTTTTATGAGGAAATTGTCATTAAAACCATCTGAGTCTTTGAGCCTTTAGAGTGTTGAGGGAATTTAGAGTTATTTGCACCTCTTGCATTATGACAAGCTTGTACAAGAATTTAGCTTCTTATAAGGATATTCAATCCTTCATTATGTCTTTAAATAGCTTTTAGAGGATTGAGCATTGGTGGGAGTGTTTGTGCAACCAAAGAAGTAGTTAGAAGCTTCTGTTATAGTTGCTTTTGATAAGAGATGATTTCATTATCATTTTGATAGAAGTGATTATGTTGATTTATTTCTGTATTACCACTGTTTTATGAAACGAAGAGGAGCTCTTATAACCACCTTTAATCTATGCAATAACTAATCATTTTGTTGGAATTTTAAAGAAAAGAGACAAATAAAGTAGAGGATAAAGAGACAAATGAAGCAGAGGACTTTTGTTTAAGTTTATTCAACATTTGAAAGTGCTTATTTATAGTCTTGCAAGAAACTAAACAAGCCTAAAATTTCTCAACTACAATTAGATTTGTTGACACAGTCTTTGACCAACTAAAAGCAGAAAATCGTGGAATACAAATCTAAAACTTCAAAGACTTAGTCAAATTGAAAAATAAACATATGTTATTTTGAATCAATCTTCAACACTCCCCCTTGATTTAAAATTTCATAGATGGAGCACTTCTCTCCTAATATAATGCACTTCTCATCACTATCTTCAAACTTGTTAATGCAGATTATCGTCAACTTATAGATATTGGAGCACATCTCTCCATGGTGCACTTCTCACTAGCAATTTTAAAAAAGTCTTTCTTTTTATGCCATTTGTGCTATGTTTGTTTCTTCATTTTGAATTGTTTGTTTCTTCATTTTGAAGTCTGTAGTTTTTTTGTAAATTCTCAAACCTCTTGCACTTGAAGCACTGTGGTTTTCCATTGTGTTAACAATCCTTCTCTTCAAGGCCAGGCTTCTTACAATTTGTACATTTGAGAATTTTACTTTTACCCTTTGAATAGGAACTTTGGACCATTTATGCTTCTTCGACCTTATCATCATTTTCTCCATCCCTCATTATTCTTCTTTGGTCTATAACTTGAAGAGCATTTAGTAATTCTGCAAAGGATATATTTGACAGGTATTTAGTAACTTGAAGAGATGAAATTTGTAACTCATACCTTTCGGTAAGTGTCCCAAAATGCTTGTCTACAA
This sequence comes from Erythroxylum reticulatum, assembly GCA_025504915.1. Lineage (NCBI taxonomy): Eukaryota > Viridiplantae > Streptophyta > Magnoliopsida > Malpighiales > Erythroxylaceae > Erythroxylum > Erythroxylum reticulatum. Next base: position 12,843,048 of record JANSVA010000009.1, read on the forward strand.
CCCTTTTAGTAGGAAATTCTTCACTATGTAACTTGATTTGATTGACAATGGACATAACTTTGCTCCCATATTCCTTGATACCTTTAGAATTCATTATTTTTGACATCTCAAATTCCCTTTTAAGATTTAAAATTTGCGTCATCTTAGTTTAAGGGTTGCTCTCAAATTCTTCCTTTGTTTTCCCCCATGCTTCTTTAAGAGATTCATATGCCATTATTGATGTGAATCCTATATATTGAGATCTAGGAACCCACGAACAAGTTGTTGAGAGGAATTTGTAGTAAAGCTAAATAAGTTATGTTTTCAAGAAAAACCTTGAATAATATTAAAGAAACATGAACCAAAATTAGAAAGAAGGATATTGACATCACACTCTAAGAAAAGAAGAGATTAAGTGTGATAAGTCAGAAAAACTCCACAAGGAGCAACCTTGATAAGTTCTAAGTTCAACAAAGAACCAACAAAGTGAGCAACCTCACCAAAAAATGTAAAACCAATTCCAATATAACTTCTTATAAAAAGATAACGATTATATAGTCTAAAGAAAACTCTAATAAATCTTCTAGCAATTATTTATTCTTGAAAATAAGGAAATCTCTAAGATATAGGAAAACCTTTTCAAATCTAATTCCTAAAGACAAATATAGAATGGACTTTTAGGCAGGCCTAATCAGTTAGAAACCTCCTTAAAATCATCAAAATAACCTAGTCTTCTAATTAGGCTAAATAAACAACTAATTAGGCCTATTTAATGCATGAATTAAGTTGATAAGGTTGATTGACCTCTATAAGCCCAAATCAACTTTTATTGTTGCATATTTAGCCCAAACATCTTCAATCAGTTCATTAAGAGCTTCCTTCATCCTTTTAGCTTAGCCCAAGTTATTGGACCTCCACCAATGTGTAATGGATCATTGAAATATGTTGAACTAGATTGCACCATCATTTGTATATCTTACCTGGGTTTCCATCATTCCCCCTCTCCTCAAAAGGATTCATCCTCGAATCTTCATTACCTACATCAAATGGAGATCAGAAACATTAAATGTAGCACTAACATTATACTCACCTAGTAGATGTAGCTTGTATGCATTGTCATTAATGCGTGCAATTACTTGGAATGAGCCATCTCCTCTTAGACGTAGCTTAGAACGATGTTTTGTTGGAAATTGCTCCTTCCTCAAATGAACCTAAACCCAATCTTCTAGTTTAAAGATCATTTTTTTACACCCTTTATTGGCTTGAGAAATGTATTATTTCATCCTCTTTTTGATTTGATGTATAAGATTTTCATATAATTGCTTTACCAATTCAACCTTCCTTGTACCATCTAAACTAGCACGCTCATTAATTACTAAAAGTGTTAAATCTATCAGAGTCAAGGGATTAAACCCACACAACTTCAAAGGGTGAAAACTTAGTAGTAGAATGGACAAAACAATTATAAGCAAATTCAACAAACAATCTTCCCAATTCTTCAAATTCTTTTGAATGAAAGCAAGTAATAATGTAGGCAAAGTTCGATTAACTACCTCAATTTGCCTATTAGTTTGTGGATGGCAAGTTGTAGAAAACATTAGCTTAGTACCTATCTTACCCCACAATGTCTTCAAAAAGTAGCTTAAGAACTTGGCATCTCGATCAAAAATAATGCTTCTTGGCATTCCATGAAGTCGTACCATCTTACGAAAGAATAAGTCTACAATGTGACTAGCATCATCTGTTTTATGACATAAAATGAAATGAGTCATCTTAGAAAACGTGTCAATAACAACAAAAACTAAATCATTACCTCTTTTTGACCTAGGCAAACCTAAGACAAAATCCACGGAAATATCTACCCATGGTGCACTTGATATTGGCGAAGGATTATATAGTTCATGAGGTAAAGATCTAGATTTGGCCTGTTTGCAATTTGTACATTTCTGACAAGTTCTTTCTACATCACGTATCATATGTGGCCAAAAGAAATGCTCAACAAGTATATCTAAAGTTTTCTTGAACCCTAAAATGTCCTATTAGGCCACCTTCATAAGACTCATAAACCAGTAACTCCCTTAGAGACCAAATAGGCACATATATTCTATTTTCACGAAATAAAAAACCTTCATGCCTATAAAATTTTCCAAAGGCAATATGTTCATAAGTTTCAAGCACATTACCAAAATCAAGATAAGAATAATATAAATCCTTAATACACTCAAAGCCTACTAATTGAGTATCCAACATAGGGATTAAGGTATACCTACGAGACAAAGTATCTACAACCACATTTTCCTTACCATGTTTGTACTTCATCATATAAGGAAAAGATTCAATGAACTCCACCCATTTTGCATTGCGTTTGTTTAACTTATCCTAGCCCTTCAAATGCTTCAAAACTCATGATCAGTATGAATGACAAACTTTTTAGCCATAAGTAATGTTGCTATGTCTCCAATATCAAGCATACATCTCCTTGTCATAAGTTGGGTAGTTCAAGGTTGCCCTATTTAGTTTTTAAATAAAATTTCAAGGGGTCAGTTTTCTTACATCGAAACAACCCTAATTTCTATACCTGAAGCATCACACTCAACTTCAAAAGTTTTATCAAAGTTAGGTAGAGCAAGTAATGGTGCTGAACTTAGCTGGTCTTTAGTCAACTTAAATGTTGATTCTTGTTCACTACCCCACTTCAATCCAACATTTTTTTTAACAAGTTCTGTTAATGGTGGAGCAGTGGTGCTAAAATCTTTAACAAACCTCCTATAAAAGCCAGCCAACCCATAAAAGCTTCGTACCTCAGTTATTGATTTAAGAGTAGGCCACCCATGAATAGCCTTAACCTTTTCTTCATCAACCTCTATTCCCTTAGCACTAACAACATAGCTAAGGAATATAATCTAATTAGTGCAAAAAGAACGTTTCTTAAGGTTTGCATACAACTTCTCATCACTAAAATAGTTAGAACTTTTTGTGAATATTCAAGATGTTCTTCTATGTTCTTGCTATAAATCAGAATATCATCAAAGTACATAATAATAAACTTACTAATAAAAGCACATTAGACATGGTTCATCAATACCATGAAAGTACTACAGGCATTAGTTAACTCAAAAGGCATAACTAGCTACTCATATATACCATACTTAGTCTTAAAGGCAGTTTTTCATTCATCACTTTCTCATATGCAAATTTGATGATAAGTAAACTTTAAATCAATCTTAGAGAAAATACAATAACCATGCAATTTATTAAGAATGTCATCTAACCTAGGAATGAGATGGCGATACTTTATCGCAATTTTGTTAATAGCGCTACAATCAACACACATTCTCTATGTTCCATCCTTCTTAGGCATAAGTGGAATAGGATCTGCACATAGACTCAAACTTTCTCTCATATACCCGTTAGCTAGTAACTCCTCAACTTGCCTTTGAAGTTCTTTTGTCTCCTTGGGATTGCTATAATAGGATGGTCAGTTAAGAATTGATGCACAGGGAATTAAATTAACTTAATGTTCTATTCCTCTAAGTGGTGGTAAGCCATTGGGAACTTCATTAGGAAAGACATCAGCAAATTCCTACCAAAGAGATATAGTAACTCTAGGCAAAGATGGGTTAAGATCGCTAGTATTAAAATAAGCCTCTTTGTACAAAAGTACAATCATTGGATGTTTTAAACAAAAAGCTCTCTTAACCTGACTTTCTTTTATATAAAAGCTTGCTTTTTTCTCTCTTACTCTTGAGACTTTTCCTTTTCTTCTTTACTTGTGATTATTGACTCTTTTTCAAATTCAATCTCACTCTTTCTTTCCTTATTCTTTCTTGTTTCACATTTAGCACATTCTTTCTTTTATCAAACTCATTTTTTGTCCTCACTAGATCTTCACATACTTGCCAAGGTTTTAATGTTACTTGAGTTATAGGTTTCCTATGCATTACAAAAGAGCATCTATTCTTGAATCCATCATGCATAACCCTCTTATAAAATTTCCATGGTTAACCTAAAAGTAAATAACTAGCTAGCATCAGCATAACATTACAAAGCACCTCATCATGATATCTACTAGTGGAAAATGACACCAACACTTGTTTATTAACATTAACTTCCTCGCACTTAGTCAACCATTGAATTTTATAAGGTCCAGGATGCTTAGCAATAGGTAGGTCTAATTTTTCAACCAAAAGTTATCTTACTACATTAGCACAACTTCCCCATCTATAATCATGTTACATACCTTGTCCTTGATGTGATAATATATGTGGAAGATTTTGTCTTGTTATGCTTCATCCTGCTTCATTCTTGCACATTTAAAGCGCTCCTAGTGACAAAGATTTCACTAACAACTATATACACTTCACCATCACTCCCCTCCAATTGTGGTGTGTAATCATCATCAGATTCACCTTTAGTCTCAGGGTCACCATCTCCCATCATTATCATCACTCGCTTATTTAGGCGCTAGGCTGCAATGAGCCCTCTTTCCAAACATTTAAAACATTTAATATCTCTATTTCTAAAGGTTTGGGAGTTAGACTTAGCTTTATCTAGGCTAAAACCAACATCCTTATTTTTAGACATTTCAAACTTGCTTTTAAAATCAACCTTATCATCCTTTTTGTGCCAATTCGATATTCAAGAGGAAGAACTCGATTTCTATCCAAACTGTAATGATTGTTGTTTTTGGAGTTGCCTATCAATCTTCATGACCATATATACCATATCCTCTAGCTCCACATAATGTTGCAGCTCTACCATGTTTGCAATTTCCCGATTTAAGCAATGTAAAAATCGTGTCATGGTAGCCACTTAGTCCTCCTCCACATTAGCCTTAATCATTTCTATCTCCATCTCCTTGTCGTACTCCTCTACACTATTAGATCCTTGGGTTAGGCCTTGAAGCCACTAGTACACGTCCTTATAGTAATGAGATGGAATTAATCTTCTCCTCGTAATAGCATTCATCTCCTCCCAAGTTTCAATTAGCCTCTCATGATTTCGTCACTTAGTCAAAACAAGTTGATCCCACCAAATAATAGCATACTCAGTAAACTCAACAACAACAAGTTTTACCTTTTTCACTTCAGAGTAGTTGTGACAATCAAAGATCAATTCCATTTTCTTCTCCCACTCCAAGTTTGCATCAAGATAATTATTACCCAAAAATGATGGAATCTTCATTTTAATGTTTCCCAAGTTTCGATTATAATCATCTATCCTTTGACCCCTTTGATTGCCACTATCTTGATCAAATCTATTATTGGCCTCTCCCACATTAAAATCATCACTATCATCTTCCTAATGTTCAACATGGTATTGTCACTTTTCTTGTCTATGCAAGGCAAAAATGGCAGCATCTTGTCTTTCTATCTTGTCCAAGATTTCAACAAATCAAACCTCCATGTGCTTAAAATATTGACGCAAAGTTCTTTGCTCAAATGTCTCTCCTATCTTTCCTTCTTCGTCCATTATAACAATCTGATAAAGAATGACTTTACAAAAAAAAACCCACAAGTGTTTCACTCTTTTAAGGCTTTTAATTAGCATGTAATCAATTTTGCCTTTTACCACTCAATTCACTTAAATTAGTTCTTTAAGGAGCTAAAGAAACTTTGATCAAAAGCAATTGCCTTGCAATGCACACCCAACTTATCCAAAGAACTTAACACGATTAAGGAAAAAAGAAAACAGGATGAGGATTAAAGCTTAAACAATGAAACTGGACAATATAACAAAGAAAAGAAGATGAAACATAGATGAATCAACAAAAAAAAAAACTAATTTTAGATTTCATATATGAATAAGCAAATCAAGTACTTCCCTTTTGCTCAACTCAAATCTGCCTTCTTTTGCAAAACTAAGCCTCAACTATTTTCATCTTTTTCTTTTTCTTCTATTTCATTTTTTTGTCTTATGTTCTTTTCTCTTTTTTTTGTCTTGTTTTCTTTTCTTTTCTTTTTAACAAATCACAAATGAGGCTATCAACAGAAGTAAGATGGAACAAATATGAAATAATAAGAAGAGCAATCAATTGAGAAAATTAACAAGAAGACCAGATTTGTAAAGGTTGAGAAGGATTTAAGAGAAAAGATTGCAAGAAGAAAAACATCCAGATTTGCAAGAGACATCTATAAAAGAAAGCAACCAAAATTTCAAGATTTGTAAGAAATGTGTATGGAAGAAAACAATTAAGATTTGCAAGAAACATATATGAAAGAAAACAACCAGATTTCAAAGTTTGCAAGAAACATGTATGGAAGAAACCGACAAAAGCAACAAGAATATTTAAAAAATAAGTAATATATACCAAACTAATTTAGAATAACCTAAGCTCTGATACTAATTGATGTGAACCTTGTAAATCGAGATCTAGGAACGCATGAATAAGTTGTACAGAGGAATTTCTAGAATAGCTAAATCAGCTCTGTGTTTAAGGAAAACCTTGAATAATATTAAAGAAACACAAATCAAAATTATAAAGAAGGATATTGACACCACACTCTAGAAAAAGAAGATATTGAGATTGATAAGCTAGATGAACACCACAAGGAACAACCTTGACAAGTTCTAAGTTAAATGAAGAACCAACAAAGTGAAAAACTTCACCAAAAAATGTAAAACCAATTCCAATCTGACTTCTTGTACAAAGATAACGATTGTATAAGCTAAAGAAAACCCTAATCAATCTTCTAGCAATGATTTATTCCTTAAGATAAGGAAATCTCTAAGATATAGGAAAACCTTTTCAAATATGATTCCTTAAGCCAAATATAGAAAGTGGACTTTTAGGTATCCCAAATCAGTTAAAAATCTTCTTGAAGTAATTGGTAAGGCTACTTCTTTGTGACTAGAACGTCACAAGTTTGAGTCACAAAAATAGTCTATTTATAAAAAATGCAAAGAAAAGGCTACCTTAGAAGCGAAACTGATAGTTAAAGAAAAAATTTATTACATGTTCCTCACTTCCTGTTGATACAATTCATCTTCCCATTTTAAAAATATTATAATGAATGTATAGTTTGTCGTATGATATAATCTTTGCAACAGTTTTCAGTCTCTAATAATATAGTGCTGGGTTAGGCCAGCCTGGAGGGGAAAGATAAAGAAAGAGAAGATAATTTAAAGATGTAATGATAATAGTTCAATGCTTGCTAATGGAAAGACCAGCGGCTCAATTCCAAGCAGTTCCAGTGCCACTGTATTCCATTGCCAAAACGTCGAGATTCAACAGTAATGTCACTAGAAAGGCAATTACTGAGATTTGGAGCAAATTCATTTCTTTCTCTCAAGAATGATGGTAGCTTTGTTAGAAGACTACGTAGATAGAGACTATATATACAGAGAGGCACTAAGGCAGCTTGTTGACATACCTAAAATTCTTGTACGCGATCAATTTATGATTTTATGTTAGCCCATCTGATATGTAATTTCCCGACTTGAAAATGCTGTGAATTTGTCGTTATGAATGACCATCGCATTCAAACCTTGGAGATGCTTGGACGAGGTTTTCTTATTCGTCCATCGTTGGGTATCATTCTTTGTAAACAAATACCTTTTTATCTTTCTTTTATCATTTATTGTCAATTCTAAGAGGACATGCGAAAGCCTAAATTTAATTCAAGGATGTATCAGTAATTGAACTGTAATTATATATAATTTACATGAATGCTATAAACAAAGTTGTGGGAAGAAAATTGTTCAGAGTTTATGTAATACTAACACACTTATATGTAATAAATATTCAAAAGACACTTTCCTTTGCATGTTGCAATGCAATGATGCCACATTTTCCCTTTTACATAAAATATTTAATGTGATAGACTATGAATCAAATTATAATTCGGCCAACATTATATTGACTTTGTGCATAATGTTGTATAATATCCTTATAATCATCGGAATCAACCTCCATAGAAAACTCAAAAAGGTTTTCTTCTATGTTGTTATGGCCTGTAAAGGTTTACTTGTAGGAATGAGTTTTAGGAGAATCAATGTTCTCCTCCATAATGTCGTTTTTACAGGTAGTTTTCTTTTGACAACTATACTCAAGGTTGTTCACTTCTTCAAACGAGTCATGGAAAGAGTTGTCAAGGCAAGTAGTTTTCATTTTAGTGGTCAATAACATATTAAAATATTTAAATTCTCAACCATGAGGAGAATCTACTACCGAGCCAACAATCTATCATTCAACAAGGTTCAAGCATAGTGTCCATGATACAATTTTAGAATATTTAAGTACTTCCTCTTATTCTCTGACAATTTTAAAGAAGAAACAACATTTATGAAGTATTGCAAATTATTCCTAAATGGATATTTGTTTCGATCAACTATTTTTCTCTTTTGTGTTGCGTATACTGCCTTAGTTTGCTCCTTGGACTTTGTATTTAATATATACCCAACGATAATTGGGCTCAGCGATCTCGTTGAACCCACTTTGCTGAAGGATAAATGTTGCACCATTGCAATTAGGTGAGCATCGATAAACAACGTTCGCAAGAACAAATTGTGAAGAAGATTTGCAGCCATCACCCACACATTCTATCCTCACGTAATCACCACATTTTACTCCCTTGTTCCACACCTCATCACTTGCTGATGCATGAAAATGACCTCTTCCTTCACATGAAGGAGCTGCACATAAATATAAAATTAGGCTAAGATTGACGCGAAAAGCCAAAGCATGAGGTGCATATGAGCATAGCTAAGTTGAAAGGAAATAAATTACGCTATTTCCTTGTTTATTACTTCATGAAAAAAAATGCTATTACTAATTTTAATAATTTAGTAAAAATGAAGATAATGACATTTTATCAAATAATTAATTGACATGAATTAAATAATAATTTGAATTATTCATATAATTCAACCAGTTTATTTAACAAGTAATTAGTGTAAAGTAAAAATATATACTAAAATAAAGAAAATTTAGTATACTAAGAAATTTATGAATATCAATTTTAATTTTCATAATAGACATAATATAAAATTACAATGCGAACTTTGGAATAACTGATAAGACTACTTCTTTGTGACCAGAATATCATATGTTTGAGATACAAAAATAGTCTCTTTATAAAAACAAAGTTGATAATTAAAGCAAAAATTTATTGCATGTTCCTCCCTTCCTATTAATACAATTCATCTTCCCATTTTAAAAGAAAGAAAAATTAAAAAGTTTATAAATTTACAAGAACATGATCAAAGAATACAATTTTAAAAATATTATAATGAATGCATAGTTTATCGTATGATATAATCTTTGCAACACTTTTCAGTCTCTAATTACATAGTGCGGGGGCCGGCCGGGGAGGGGAAGAGAAAGAAAGAGAAGACAGTTTTAAGATGTAATGATAATAGTTCAATGCTTACCAACGGAAAGACCAACAGCTGAATTCCAAGCAGTTCCAGTGCCACTGTATTCCATTGCCAAAACGTCGAGATTCAACAGTAATGTGACCAGAAAGGCAATAACTGAGGTTTGGAGCAAACTCATATCTGTTTCTCTTTCTTGTTTATAGAGAAGATTGATAGTAGCTTTGATACGCGAAGACTATATGTACAGTGAGAGGCTCTAAGGCAGCTTGCCGGCATCCGTAAAATTCTTGTACGCGATTAATTTATGATTTTATGTTAACTCATCTGATAGCGGATTTGAAAGATGCGGTGAATTTGTCGTTACGAATAACCATCGAATTCAACACCTGGAAAATACGTTCATCGGACGGTATCATTCTTAGTAAACAAATACCTTTTGATCTTTCTTTTATCATTGATTGTCATTTCCAATAGGAAATGCCAAAGCCTAAATTTAATTCAAGGATGTATCAGTAATTGAACTGTAATTATATGTAATTTACATGAACGCTATAAACAAAGTTGTGGTTAGAAAATTGTTCAGAGTTTATGTAAGACTAACACACTTACATATAATAAAATATGTAAAAGACACTTACCTTTGCGTATTGCATTGCAATGATGCCACATTTGTCCTTTTACATAAAATATTTAATGTGATAGATTATGAATCAAATTATAATTCGGCCAACATTATATACAAGTCACTGTAAAATCGACCATTAAAAGAGGAAAAAAAAAGATAATTATCATAGGCTTTCCTAAGTTCCACCCTATTCAAGCAATCCATTCCCTTTTCCTTTTGAATAATTTTTCGTAAGTTCCTACATTACGAAGATGTTGTCTCCCATTGTCCTACTAGGACTATAGTCACCTTGAGTCTATTCTCCACCTTCTGGGTTCAATGTGATGAAGGTTCTGTTGATATCACTGAGTAATTTTCTACGTCTGAAAAATTCCTTAATTGCATCCACTACTATGTCATTGGTGAGAGACCATGTTTTGATGAAGTCGTTACTAAAATCATTCGAGTCCTGGAGCCTTTAGAGCATTGAGGGAAGTCAGAGTTGTTTCCACCTCTTGCATTGTGACAGGTTTGGACAGGATTTTAGCTTCTTGTAAGGACGTTGCAGTCCTTCATTATGTCTTTAATTAACTCTTAGAGGAGTGAGCATTGGTGGGAGAGTCCATGCAACCGAGAAGTAGTTAGAAGCTTCCTGATATAGCTTCTTTGATAAGAGATGCTGTCATTATCATTTTGAGTAGAAGTGATTCTACTGATTCATTTCCTAGTTACCACTGTTTTATGAAAGGAAGAGGAGCTCCTGTGACCAGCTTTAAGCCGTGCAACACTTGATCTTTGCTTCATTAAGGAATAATCATTATAGATAGCCTTAGAGAGGTGGATCAAACCTAGCTTCTTGAGCTCATTAAGGAATTTTAAATATATTGCTTCATTAAGGAAAAATAATTGGTGCGTGTAGAACTTAAAACAATAATCTAGCACATTTCTTTTGAAAATATATTGTTTAAGCTTATGTTTCACTCCAACTATTGGAGATGAATTTCATTACTCATTTTAATTTCCACCCTTTTGAATGAATACATTTTTTATTTTTCATTAAAAAACTTTTCACATTGGACCTAAATGGGATCCCAAGATAATTTATGATTACACATTTTTTAGAATAGTAAGAGGACGACAAATCTTGTGCTAATTATTTTTTATTAAACCTTTATTCAATATCGTCTATTTTTATTGTTTTAATTTTCAACACCTCCTTTTCAAATTTTAATAAAGATTAGGCCATTAAAAGATTGGATCAAATTTATTAAATTCATTTTTTAGAAAAAGAAAGACTTTGTTCAAGCTCAATCAAAATTACAACTATATCTAAGGTAAGGGAACCCTTAAGCATCATGAACAAGGAAGAGATATGCACCCAGTTAGGGGGATGAGTAATAGACTGTGATGCTAGCTCAAAGTTTATAATTAACATTTTTGATGATAACTGTATAATATTTCAAAATTTATATTTGATTTCCTTGTATAGGTATCAATATTTTTCTCAAAAAGAAATAAAATCAAAGGATTTCATTTCTGGTAGGAACCTTCTATTATAAACTTACCTTATTTAGTTTACAATCTTCGAAAGGATCCTGCTAATCCTATATTTTTCAACAATCAATTATGAGGCATTGCCATATTGTTGTTTGTAAGGTTTAATATTGAAGATTTCAGTAAAGATGATATTAAAGTTACAAAGTCAACCTAGAATGGAAATGATGCAATGACTAGTTACAGGAAATGCCTACTTATGAAAGAACCGCTATAGTTGCGAGATACACATATATAGAAAAATCAAAGAAGCCAACTTTTCAATATACATTCACAACATTAGTACTTTTGAAAGTTATATCATTATCAAATCTCTTGTATTTTAGAAAGTGAAAATTCTTTTGAGAGAGTGATCATTGAAGCTCATATTGAGCAAATTACTTTGTAATTTATTGAGAGCTTGTAAAAGCTAGACAAATACTACTAGTGTGGAAGGTTGAAGAACCTTGAAAAATATATACTTGTGAGCTTGAAGAGGCTCGTCAAATTACTACTTGGATTTAATAGTAAAACACTCAAGTTGGATACTTAGGAACTGGATGTAGGCTTGGGTTATAAGTTGAACTAGTATGAATTAATTGTGTCATTCTTTCTCTCCTCTTAACTTTTAAATTTTTGCATTATATTGTTTGTGTTTCGTTTTTGCAAGAGGATCCTTCACTTTTAAAATAAGCTCCTTTTGTTTTTAAATTCGCAAGAGGTTCCTTTTAGTTTAATAGGATCCTTCTAGTTTTAAATTGCTTTAATAGGATTTATCATCTAACAGGCTTCTATTTCTTTCTTTAGTTAGGATCTGTCTATTATACGAATTGAAAGTACCTAAAAAAATTTTAAATCACAAATAATTAACCTCCCCTCTTGCCTGTGTTTGCTTTACCATTTGGCATCAAAGTAAGGTTTCACATTTATTGTGTTTTACAACACGTTATAAATCATTCAAACAATTTGAGAAGTCTTTAAGGACAATTTGTTTCAAAGACTCTTTACTTCAATAGAAACAACTACTCATACTGGAAAGAGGGAATGACAAATTATCTCCAATTTGTAGATATTGAAATCTGACAAGCCATTAAAGTTAGAGCTACCTTCTCGCTATAGAAAACGTAGAATTATGGTCTGATGTTGACAGAAAAATGCACAGCTAAACGCTAAAGCAAAACATCATTTGATCTATACACTATCTCTAGATGAATATGAGAAGATATCCTATTACTCTTCAGCAAAGGAAATGTGGGATAAACTACAAGTCACCTTCGAAGAAATGAATTAGGTAAAGAAACATAGAATAAGCCTTTTAGTGCATAAATACGAAACGATTGGCATGAAATAGGGAGAAACCATAGATGAATTGTTCGGGCAATTCAATAACATCATCATGACCTCAAAGAACCTAGTAAAGATATATCCCAATGATGAGCTCGTAACGAAGATTCTATGAACACTACCAAAGGAATGGAGACCTAAACTGACAGCTCTATAAACTATAAAGGATCTAGACATTATTTCACTCGACTGGCTATAAGGAAATACGATGATCCATGAAATCGAGCTTAGGAGAGATGAAGGATCCTCCTACAAAAATGGAATGGCACTAAAAGCAATTGATGAATCAAACGGTGATGAAAGTGAAACTGAGTTATAAGTAGATGAAGATGATGACTTTAACTTCATGGTTAGAAAATATGCTCGCTTATATAAAAAGAAGCTGATGAAGAAAAGAGAAGGAAACAAGAAAGTTGGGAACAACAAGTTCCTATTAAAAGGCTGTAGCAGTAATAGCAATACACAAAATAATCAAATCATATGCTATCACTATAAGATGCCTGGACACACAAGGCCTTAATTTCCTTTTCTTCAAAAGGAAAAATTAGAGAATAGAAAAACCAGAAAGCAAGCGATGACTGCAGCCTAGTCAGATGAGGATTTTAAAAACTTTAAAGAAGAAGAGCTAAGAAGTCAGCAACGTTTGCTTTATGGTTGAATCAGGAGACGATGAGGTATATTATTCTAACTCTAATATTTAAGTTGATGAATTGGCAAAGACATATCATGAATTGTATGATTAGTAAAAAAAGTTGTCAGTGGAGTATTTCAAAGAAGTTAAGAAGTCCAAAGGCAATCATGCATCTCTGAAGAGTAAGATTAAATCATTAAAATCTGTTAATGATAGTTTGGCAACCAAAATATGTCTCTTGAAGTTGATTATAAGAAAAAGGTCTTCAAAAAGGAAGCTTTAGAGGAATGAGTAGCTAAGTTGGAAAATATTTGTATGAGAATGATTTTGATGAAACGAGACAGTTAGAAGAGAAAGTTGCTTCCTTAGAACTTGTAAAAGAGAGATATGTTAGAAAGATTTTATCTCTAGAAAAATATCTTACAAATTTCGTTAATGGAAGGAATATCCTGGATGCATTTCTTGGTAGTGGTAAATGCATTTTTGGTAAGGCTGAAATAGGTTACTATGAAAATAATAATGTTAGGCCATACAAGAACGTATTTGTTAGATCCAACAATAGCTATAGTCAAAACAACAAGAGCATGATACATGGTAGAAATTATAACAATTCTCATTCACTTGTTTTATGCTTCTACTACGATAGACATGGTCACATTAGCCATTCTTGTAAATTTTGTAAAATGGAGAAATTATCTCAAATGTATGTTTGGACACCGAAAGTTCAAATTACTCACTTGAAAGGACACCGAAAAATTTGGGTACCTAAAATGATATAATACTTTCTGCAGATATGATTCAAAACGGAGACAAGAGAAAATCAATGGATAGTTGATAATGCTTGTTTAAGACACATGGTAGATGAAATATCACATTTTAACTACATTAAAAGAAAAGACGTTGATAATGTTGTCTTTACTGATAAAAATAAAGCAAAGGCCACTAGAATTGGTAAAATTGGTGATTCTAACTCTACCTCTACTGATAATGCCCTTTATGTTCGTGGTTTTAAACATAACCTGTTAAGTGTAAGTCAGCTATGTGACAAGGGTTATAGAGTCATTTTCTATGCATTTCATTGTGAAATAGTTGATAATCATAATGATAATATTATATTCATTAGTCCTAGAAATTAGAACATTTACTGTGCTCAACTGGTAGACATGTCTTCACAAAGTGTTAAGTGTTTTGTTTCTCTATAAAATAATTTGTTTATCTGGCATAGAAGATTTGGACATGTTAAAATAAGCATCCTATCAAAATTGCCCAAGAATGAGTTAGTAAGAGGACTACCTACCCTGAAGTTTGAAAGAAATCAGGTCTGTGAGGCTTGCTTAAAAGGAAATCAAATAAGAAGAAAGTTTAAAAAGTATTGTTTTTACTAAACAACTGCTTGAACTTGTTCATATGGATTTATTTGATCCCACCAGGACTCAAAGTTTTAGTGGTAAACATTACATTTTTGTTTTAGTGAATGATTATTCCAAATTTACATATGTTCACTTCTTATTAAATAAAGATGATGCTTTTGAAGTTTTTGAGAAGTTTTGTAGGAAATTTTAAATAAAAAAGGATACATCATTATTTCAATTTGGAGCGATCATAGAGGAGAATTTGATAACAGAAAGTTTGAAGATGTCTGTGATAATAATGATATGAATCGCAACTTCTCTTTCTTAAGGACTCCTTAGCAGAATGGTGTCGTTAAGAGAAAGAACATGACCATAGTTAATATGGCCAGGGTAATGCTATATGAAAGTGACCTACCCCATGGTTACTAGAAGAAGCAGTATCCACAACTTTTTATATACTCAACAGGTTCTTTATAAGAGCTATTTTGAAAAAGACAACCTATGAGCTGTGGAAAGGAAGAAAACTGAATATTGCTTACTTTTGAGCTTTTATATTCTTTGTTCTAAATAATGGAGAAGACAATCTTGGAAAGTTCGATGCGAGATTAGATAAAGCTATCTTTCTAGGCTACTGTACCGCCAGTAAAGGATTTAGAGTTTACAGCAAAAGAATAAATAAGATAGAAGAATCAATACATGTAGTATTTGATGAAGCATTACCCTAGACAACAAAAGTTGATTTAGATGATGAAGAGCATCCTTTGGCCCCTAAAAATACATCGCAAACTCAAACAACACCTATCGTACCTTCAGAACTACAAGATCAAAAAGGTCTTTCTGAAGCCAAGATAGAGCAGGCTCCTTCCTCTCAGTAGAAGCCTATGCAATGAAAAATGCTATGAGAATGGAGAGGTCAGGATACACATCAATACATTCTGGGAGACCCTTCTGAAAGTCTAAGAACTAAATCATCCTTCAAAACTAACTTTGTTCATCTCATAATTAAAAACAAAGACCATTGAAGAGGCTCTTATTGATGAAAAATGGGTTTCAACAATCAAAGATGAACTGAATCAATTTTTAAAAAAACAAAGTTTGAATTTAGTACCTCATTTGCAAAACAAATCAGTCATTGGAACTCGTTAGGTTTTTTGAAACAAACTTAACAAAAATGTTAAGGTGTTAAGAAACAAAGCTAGACTTGTAGCTCAAGGTTATAATCAATAGAAAGGTATTGATTTTAATGAAACTTGTACACCTGTTGCTAGACTGGAATCGATTAGAATTTTACTTACCTTTGCATTTTATAGAAACTTTAAATTGTTCCAAATGGATGTCAAAACTGCCTTTTTTAATGGATATATTAATGAAGAAGTTTTTGTTAAGCAACCTTCAGGCTTTGAAGATCAAAACCATCCTGACTATATGATAAAGTTGACTAAAGCCCTGTATGGTCTAAAACAGGCCCCTCGAGCATGGTATGAGAGGTTAAGTAATTTTTATGCTTGAGAATAACTTTGAAAGAGGAAAGGTAGATAAAACCTTATTCACTAAGAAAAAGGAGAATGATTTACTTATAGTGCAAATATATGTTGATGACATAATATTTGGTGTTACTAATCAATCATTATGTGAAGAATTCTCAGCATTAATGCAGAGAGAGTTTGAAATGAGCATGATGGGAGAACTATCCTTCTTTCTCAAATTACAAATTAGGCAAATAGAAAAAGGGATCTTTATTAGCCAAGATAAATATGCAAAGGAACTCATCAGGAAGTACCATTTTGAGAATGCCAAATTGATGGGTGCTCGTATGTATATTGGAACTAAACTTGATAAGGATGAAGAAGGCTAGGCTATAGATGAAACAAAGTATAGAGGAATGATTAGGTCTCTACTAAGCTTAAGACTAGACATTACGTTTAGTATTATGTACGTGATAAATTCGATCGAACAAGCACAAGTGGTTACTATGAATAACTAAAACAGAATATATAGCAACTACTAATTGTTGTGCTCAAATCTTATGGATGAAGCATTAACTCCATGATTTCTTTATGAAATATAATCATATTCCTATATTATGTGATAATACTAGTACAATAAATCTTTCAAAAAATTATATGCATTATTATAGGGATAAGCATATAGAAATTAAACTTCATTTTCTTAGAGATCATGTTTTAGAAGGTAACATTGATCTTTTGCACGTTAATACTAAAAATTAAGTAGCTGATATCTTCACTAAGCCACTCTCTAAAGATAGTTTTTGCCTCTTAAGAAATGAGCTCAGTATGTGCAAACTATCTGATATTATTTTTGTATGAATTTTCTATGCTAGTTCTCTTTGTAAACATTAGCAGGATCTTTCTTCTTTAGAAGGCTCCTCTTAGGTTTGAGATCCTTTCTTATTTTATTAGGATCCTTCTAGTTTAGAAGGCTCCTCTCAATTTATTAAAGCATATTACATGTGTCCTAAAAGGGAAATTATTCATGATGTCATTTTATCTTTTAAAAATGTGTGCATAGTTTTGACAAACAGTTGTACAGGACTGTAAAAGAGACACAACCAATCACACTTCTTCATTTAGCGTGTACGACTGCCTATTCTCATAATGTTAATTTTTATCTTTTGTAGAAGCATTGTTCCTTTTACATCCTAACTTTCTACCTTCTCTCTGTTTTTCCTTTCTGCACCCAAACTTCCTGTTTTTTTTCCTCCAACCTTGATGGCACAAGCGAAATCAAAGGTATAGAAGAAAACCATAGCTGCAACTTCTAGCTATGAACAGACTCTTGTTTCTAAGTCTTGCTCTCCATCTCCAATAGTAGGTTCTTTGAACACTCCTACTGAACCTATCTCTATTTCCTCTAAGCCCCAAACTTCAGAAAACCCCTTTTAGGAAACTCCAGAGGAGAGAAATACAAATTTTGGTTATGTTCTCCCTAGAATCAGATTGGAATTCATCCTTTGAAAATAATGAACCTTTAGTTGTATAACAATTTGCATTTGAATCTAGTGGAGAAGAAGAAGAAGAAAAAAAATGAAGAAGAAGAAGGGAAAGAAGAAGAAAACGGAAAAGAAGAAGAAAAAGAAGAGGAAGAAGAAAATGAAATAGAAGAATCCTCGAGTGAGGGATAACAAACAAGAAAAGTAAGATTTCATATCCCCATTCTTACTCTAACCACTCCTAACCTTTCCACTACTTCTAAAATTGATCCTAAGGATAAGAAAGTGCCTAAAGTGCACTAGGTTGTAAACGATGATGGATTAGTTGAAGAAATAGCTCTGTTAATAAAGAGACCACAGACCATAAAAAGTACCACAAAACAAGCTCTACAAGAAGAAAATGTTGAGACAGAAAAGAGAAAAGAACAAGAACCAAGGAAAAGAAGAATAAAAGAAATAAGAAAAGGCAAAGCGCCTTTATTCAAAGAAAAGATCAAGGACTAAATTGTTAGGGATGAACTAGTGTTTAAAGAAGCCTTATTTGTAGAAATCCCTAAGGCCAAGAGAACTAAATCAAAGAAACTCACTGTACTCCACAAGGGAAAATCCTTAGCTCCGGTAAAGTCGTTCTAATTGATGGAAGCTGAAGAAAGATACAAGATGCACTACAAGAAGAGAAAAGTGGTATCGATATTCTCATCACACCCTTCTTTCTTGTTGTTGGTTAAGAAAATTGTTTAAAATTGGACGAAATGATGTTTGATGAATTGGTAAGATGTTTCTCCACACATATGAGAAGAGAAAAAATTGATGGAAAGCTGGAAATCATCTCGTGGGTACGTTCTAGGAGTAATTAAGTTAGTAGGACTAACGTTCTCTATCACAAGTGGGACATTGCTAACATTGATCTGGAAAGACTGTGGATTTTATATGTCTTAACACTGAGAATGCCCATGAAGGAAGACCCTGGTGTAGACACTTGGACTTATTGCCAAGATGCCTTGCATCCATTTTGGCTACTTCAATTTTTCCAAGGAGTAGCTCAGTGGAAAGATGCAACCTTCTAGATACGTATGTGGTCTACAATCTTTTGAAGGGTAATAAAATGAACCTCCTAGCAATGATTATGAAGTTTATGGTAGACAAGGGAAGTCACAAGAATACCATTAGTGGCCTACTGTATGAGATGCTGTTAACTAAGATTTTTGATTATTTTAGAGTGCCTTTTAGCAATCTGAATTGGTATGAGCCTGCAAAGTTCCACTCTTCAATTCCCTACCAATTCGGTTACATGCTAAAGGACAATATGTAGGTAGAGAAGAAGGCAGAAAGAGTAGCAGATCTCTTAGGTCGTAGCCCACAAAATTCAGGTCCTATTCCTTTCCAGAGCACCAATAATGTAATCCTTCAACATCTAAATGAGATTCTTTCCAATCAAGATCAAATGCATAGCCAAATAGTCAGAATGCAAAATCAGATTCTTGATATGTAGATGTTGCTTAGAAAAACATCTTATTAATAGTTCTTTTACTATTTTTTTCTACTTGGCTCATTCATACTTATGATTTTATTTAATGCTTTAATTACTCCTTCCCTCTATTGTTTGACAATGACAAAGGGGGAGAAATAGTATACTTTGCACTTAATGATATATTTACTTTACATCTATCTGTGATATATTTCTGATATTGTCGTGATGATATATTTATTGATAATATATTCTACTGAAATGTTGATGAACTTGTGGAGTTTAAATATGCCATAAACAAATGATAGGCTCCTTTTTTTTAAGAAGTCAGGCTCCTTTTAATTATAACTGCGAGTAAAGTTTACAAGTACCTTTCGGAACTCTTTATCATTATTTAAAATTTGAAAATACATCTATTATTGTTTGACATCATCAAAAAGGAGGAGATTGTTAGCTCAAGGTTTATGATTAACGATTTTGTTGATAACTGTATAATATTTCAATATTCAAATTGGACTTATTTTCATGTATAGGTGTCGATATTTTTCTCAAAAGGAAATAAAATTGTAGGATAAATACTTCTTTTCAGGAAGGAGCCTTCTTTTATGAACTTACCAATATCCGAAATGATCCTGTTAATCCTATATTTTTTGACAATCAATTATAAAACATTGCTATATTTTTCTCTTTAAGGTTAAATATTGAAGATTTCAGCAAAGATGATATCAAAGATACATATTCAACCTAGAACGGAAATGTTGTAATGATTAGTTAAAGGAAATGCCTACTTAGGGAAGAACCACTATAGTTATAAGACATACATATATTGAAAAATCAAGGAAGCCAAATTTTCAATATACATTCATAGCATCAGTACTTTTGAAAGTCACATCATTATCAAATCTCTTGTGCTTTAGAAAGTGAAAATTCTTTTGAGAAAGTGATTATTAAAGCTCATTTTGAGCAAATTATTTTGTCATTAGTTGAGAGCTTGTAGAGCGTAGACAAATACTACTAGTGTAAAAGGTTAAAGAACCTTAAAAAATATTTATTTGTGAGCTTGAAGAGGCTCGTTAAATAACTACTTAGATTTAATAGTAAAACACTAAAGTTGGATAATTGGGGACTAGATGTAAGCTTAGGTTATAAGTCGAACTAGTATAAATTGATCGTTTCATTCTTTCTCTCATCTTAAGTTTTAAAATTTTTCATTATATTGTTTACGTTTTCATTTTGCAAGAGGCTACTTCACTTTTAAAATAGGCTCCTTCTATTTTTAATTTTATAAGAAGTTCCTTTAGTTTAACAGGCCCCTTCTGTTTTTAAATTGCTTTAAAAGGCCTTATTGTCTGATAAGCTCCTATTTTTTTCCTTAACTGGGATCTATCTATTATATGAATTGAAATTATTTGAAAAAAATTTAAGTCACACACAATTCAGCCCTCTCTTGCGAATGTTTGCTTTATCATGCGAGTCCCCAGTAGATAATTCTAAGTTTGATTAAAAAATCAGCGACACTTAGACTAAGGAATAGTAGCAATGAGCCTGCGACAATCCATAATGAGAGTTCCATGGGGTTATATGAAGAACCAATATGCTTTATTAGATGAAGAGGTGGTCCTATTGTCTTATTATCCTAAGATTGGGAAATTGTTTTTGTTAAGATATTTGTTGAGATATCTTATTAATTAATTTTGGGCCTTATTTGAAATTGGACATAGTTGGATATATTTGGGATTTCATTATGATAAGAAATTTACCTTGTGTGGGATTTTTGGAAATAAAATAGCATAAAGGATAAAATCTTAGAGAAGATAGGATTTATTTGGGATAAAATCACCATGTCTTATTAAAGATAAGGTGCAGATTTTTTAGTGAATTTGCAGATGGATTTTTGGTAATTCAATCTATCTTTGGCAATTGCAATTTCAGTGATTAAAGCTATCCTTAGCAATAGATTTTGTGGGATTGGACTTATCCATGGCATCTGAGTTTTTCTGCTTAGGGTGAAATTTTGGACAAACTTAGTTATGGTTTTTGTGAGGAAAAATGAAAGTTATTTGTGTCAAGTATGTAGCTATATTTTATGATGTTTCAGTGATGAATCATATGTCTGATTGATGATTTGTATGGCTGCATTTTTGTTGACATGCTTCAGTGATTTATTATGATTTTGGCAGCCTATGTTGCGTGAGATATGATGATTTTAGTGTTTGTGTGTTTGGGGTAGTTGTGAGATCAATTATATATTTGATTGAAGATTGGTAGGGCTATTGTGTGTATGCATTATATCTATTGATTTGAGCAGCTACGTTTTTGGTATTCTTCGATGATTAATTATATGTTCTTATGGTGGTTCTTATGGCTGCTATCCATGGGTTTCTTCAGTGATCAGTTAGATGATTTATTGACGTTTCTTGGCTATTGTATGTCAGGGTATTCGCAGATTAACTACAAGGTTCACAACAGATGTTATTCTACAACTTCCCGCACTTTCAATTGATGAAGCACCATATTTAGGGGAGTGTTTGTCTTAAATGTTTTCTTTATTTATGTTACTTTTGATTCAATCACTTGAGTTGTTTTAATTATCATCTTATTATCAACCATTGTTGAGAAAATCATATATTTAGGTTAGCAGGAGGTGGTCGTATTATTAGGAGTAAAATACTTTCACGGGGTGTGAGAACAAGTGAATAGTTTCTCAAGCGGTAAGTGATGTCAGCTCAGTAAAGCCTTATGTAAAACTATTGTACATTGGTGAAAATAATTAAGCTAGATAAGGGCCTCACAGACATAGGCCAAGTGTGTTGAGTTGCGCTACCAAATTTTGATTGTTGATTTGTTCATTTGTATTTAATTTTTTTTGTTTGCGTTTTTTTGAAAAGTTGACAGTTACTAACACAGTTGCTCTCTATTAAGCAACCAACAGAAACAATTCAAAGCAGCTGAGGCTGAACAGGATTTCTGCAAAATTACATCCTTTGGGAATTTCAATTTCCATTAATTTCAATCTTTAGGCCCTTTATAATATCCCATATTTTTGCTTGAAGGTTAGTATTCATCTTTATAAAACAAGATAAACTCATAATAAATTGACCATATATATTGCAAACACATCACGTTCAATTATAAGACTAGTATTAAACTTAGCACAATGATTTGTGTTAAGTTTAAACTTACCATAAGGAGGACGATTCTATCTCATAATCCGTACATTTTTTGAATAACTGAGAGATGAAAAGTAAGTTTCAAATTCTGTTGCTTGAGAAAAGAATTCTTAAAGGGGACGGGAAGGTGGTCCATGAGATCCTTTGGAAAGGAATTTATTTCTTGTTATCCATAAACTCCAAAGATATGCAAGAGAAAAGAAATGTCGTTGATTATAACATTGTCTAGACCTCTTTGAACTGGCATTAAGCTTGAGCTAGTACTGAAGTGAAGCACAATAGAAAGCTACAGTTATAAACGTTGGAATCAGAAGGTTCCAAAACATTTTATGTTGATTAATTCCCTCGTTCTAAATGAACTTCCTTATCATGAGGCAAAAAAGTAGTTTGCATCTTGTAAACTGGGGTTACGAGAAAATGGACTGATCTAGATTGAGACTCTTACCGCGATTGAGGCATTTGAATTTCAAGAAGAAAAATGCATTTTGAACCTATAAATGATCACATTATAATTACTACGTGTTTCCCTACCATGAATGAATGGGACACCTAGATATTTGACTATGTTGTTCATTGGAATGGATGTCACACAATGTTGAAATGCATCTCCCTTTTGTTCTTAGAATCATTCTTAGAGGATAAGATCTTTGACTTCTAATGGTTGATAACTTTGCTTGATGTTGGAAGCAATGTTTTAAATCCGGATCAGATATCGAACTGGTCAAAGGAAATATATTTAAGGTTTAAAGATTTAACCAGTATTAAATCACTATAAAACTAATATATAATAAATAAAAATAAAAAGTAAAATATTTTACTGAAATAAAAAAATACCAATAGCTATTATTATATAACAAACTAACAATATTAAGATTTAAAGTTTGATCAAGTTTTTCATATAAAGGTGTTGTCTTTTGTCTACATTTGAAACGGTTCTAATGATATAAAAACAATTTCTAACATAAAAAGATAGAATACATTTTAAGGTTGCAAGTGGTGACGAGGTAGAATTTATGTGACTGATGCAACATATCCAGATTTCTCAAAGATACTTATGCAGTACTCAGTTAGTGAGCGAAAAGCTGAAAATAGGTAACGATTTGAACTTTAACATAGATCACCTTCTTATTATTCCTTCGATCACATTCTTCTTATTCTAATATCTCATCTTCTTTCATCTCAACATACCATAAGTTTGTTAAACAATGTAACCGTAAGGCAAACTAAATGAGGTTGTGGCATGATGACCATACAAATGAGGTTATGATATGTGTAATTACATTCAGTTCGACAATGACAATGAAAAAATTAGACCATCGAAATGTTGCTTAGGTACGACATGTAACTAACGAATGGAGGACAACATCACTCTGAGAGTAAATAGGAATCTCAATGCAAAATTATTCTTTTCTTTGGTTAAAGTTGTAATGGATTTTAGCAAGGAGGTGTATAATTATATTTAGCTCGATTTCATATGATATCTTGCACGAACCATAAACTATAATCTTTCTCTTGGTATATCACAAAATGGCATTGAAGTTGCTTTGACCACAAATCTAAGAGGGATATTGCAGCATTTGTTGTATAGGTTCATTGCTTATTTTAATTGGGCGACTCGTTTGAACTATTTTTGAGCTATGGCTACAATTTCTTCATGGTTTTGCACACCAACATAAGAAATCTTTCTAACATCTTTATCACTGTGTTATGTTGGCGGATAAGATGTTTACATTGGCATCAAAAACACAGTCTCATCCTCTTAATATAGGAAAGAAGTAACAGAATACGCAGCAATCCAGATGCCCCATAAGAGTCTTCTAATGATCCTAGCTCGTCAGCAATGCATCCTGAACTGATCGGTCAAGTTATCTAAGTTTCTTCGGACTTAACAGGTTCATCGTCATCATTCCTGTGCCAGCTCCAATAGGCATGACTTGAATTAACTATTTTAAGTTAGCCATGGCCAAAACTTGCTTCACTGAAGGCTGACCACTCTGTGTGTTGGATCTATGGATAGATGTAGATAACATAGAATTGTAGTAATACTTCATAAGCGGTTGTTAATGAACATTGAACAACGATATGTATTATTCTGCCATTTGATTGTTGCACTTACATTTCCCACCCAATCAGCAGTGCAGGGATATTTGGAAAACATAATAATAATAATAATAACAGAGATGGCCTGAGGAAGTCTAATCTCTCTTACCCATTTGCCCTAATGTCTCTGTCTCACTCCCTTGTACAACTTCTTGTTTAGAGCTAATTTGTTACAGAACCTGTTGCTGGAACTTTAAACCATTAGCTAGTTTTTACCATGAAAAGGTTGGTTTGATTTTAAAGGGATATAAGCATATAGAGTAACTAGAACATAATCGCAAGTTCTGAATTTAAAGAACACTTACTACTACTATACATGCACCAAGCCTTGATCTTAGCAAAGTAGCACATAAATGGGAACACAAATCCCAATAAAAAATTGTAGGAAAAACCACATAAATCAAGAAGAAACCATAGAAAATTGATAAACTTAAGGACAAAAGATATAAAGATAAAACGCAAGAAAGAGATGCAGAAAAACTCACAAAAACCACACTAATCCCAACAAAAAACTACAAAAAATTGGTAGACTCAAGGACGAGAAAGACAAAGATAGCAGGTGAGAGGAAGAAAAACAAGAGAGAGAGAGAGAGACAAGAAAACTAGTTAGGTTCACGGAACTGAGGCTAATTAACCAGTATTAACTAACCAGTTTATTATTTACTCTTATAAACTAGTTCAATTTATACTTAATTTGGTCAAACCCATCCGTATTTTTATATCACTAACTTTTTTCTCGAATTATAAAATGAATGAAAATTTGGCCGATAAGTAATCGTGTTATGAATAGTAAAATTATCTGGTATTTACTTTAATTTGAACCAAATAATTAATGTACCAATTTTCTCATAATAATTTTATATGACTTTAACCAAACTTGTTATTTTTTTCACATATTTTTGGACTTTTGGCTAATCTTTGATAGTTTGTCTAGACATATTCTAATTTATGAAATTTTTTCATGTTGTTTTGTTAGCAAATATTAAGGAATGTTTAGACTATTATTAATATTTTGGGCAGGAAAAAAGAATCGTCTATTAATATTATCTTATTTTTATTGGTACAATCGGATGATACTTATGTAGCTTTACTTATATAAAGAATGCTCAACATTTTGAATTAATATTGCTTCTATACAACATAATTTGATAATAATAACCAAATAATTCATAGAAAAAAAATATGTTGGCACATTACAACAGAATAGACTTTTAGCGACAAAAAATTTATCATTAAAATTCCTAAAATCATCACCAAATTCTCATAATTGAAAACTATAGGCAACTTTTTCCCATAATCGTCGCTAATCGTTTTTGTCGACACTTATTTAGGTGTGTTTTTTAAATGTAGCAAAAACTTTAAGCTATTTTTTTAAAAACATAGCCAAAAACTTTTAGTTACTTTTTAAATGGTAGTCAATTTTTATATATATTTTACCTAAATGTTATACTGTGTTAATTATAATTATTCGTGACATTTTTAATTTATATTATTGTATATAATATTTAGATTTTTTATTGCTAATTTATTACACAAAAATAATTGAAAATTTGAAGCATTGTATATAAAAATAAAATATTATTAAATTTGATCATGTATAAGATTTTAATTACAATTTCAAAAATACTTATATGCAAAATAAAAACATAAAGATTAGTTTAATCACTCAAACTCGGTTTCATCTTCATCTTCATTACTTACATAATCCGAGCCAAGTAATTTTCTTAAGTACTTTACATGCCTCACTAACCTTTTATTAAGCAACCTGTTTTGCTTTTTAAGATGTTGAATGTATGCTTGGAGCAGTTGGCTTAAGGTCAAACCCAAGCCCTTTGATGTATCCGAATCGTGTACTAATCACCTTATCACAAATGTCTTATGTATTTGGCGCTCATTTCTGTCAGATATTGATGTTTGCAACAACTCCTGCATCATATTTTAAAATTTAAAAAAAAAAATTAATATTCAATTTAAATATTTTTTAGTTCGCACTATATAAATGAATAAACATAAATTTAAAAAATTATGGTTACAAAATTATTGTGCACTTCTTCTGACGTCCACCCTTCACTTTCTTTATAGTGTGTTAGTTTGTAGAATGTGATCCTATCATACTCTTCTCCATGTAACTCCTTCTAACTCTATTTTATGGAAAAATTGCAAATAGAATAAATAATATTATGTTTATTGATATAACTATAACTTGTAAACAAAGAACTTACATATTCTTTTCATAAGACAATAACTTATCTGGAGCCTTAGTTACGAGGAGTTTTTATTTTTCCTCTGTTCACCTTGGCTTTCTCACACTTTTCCTAAATAAAGAAAAGAAATAGTCATTAAATGATGTAACAAGATTAATGGAAGCAAACGTGAAGAGAAATAAAATAAGCTTGAATGTTGAGAGAGGCCTAATAATAACACAAATGGCTCCAATTTTTTGAAGACATTCATTTTGGAACATTTCTTTTGGCCTCCTCATCCAAAGGAAAAGATTTGTAATATTTATGCAGTTGATAATGATGACCCCGGGTCCTTTGTTTCAACGTTGAAGTCGTACAATTTAAAACATTAGAGTTGTCGAGATCGACGATATTCAGTTTCATCTATGAACAATAAGTAAAAATGAAATTAATCTTCAAATAAGTAAAATAATATTGCATATAATTAAATAAATTGAAAATTTATCAAATCTTTATCCAAAGCATTCTTTAGCAAGTTGTCTTCCTTCAACTGTGTTATGGAAATTACATCCAACTCACTAGACAGTTTTATTGATTGAATGTTGTCTAGAGGACGACCTTGTGAGGTATTAATATTTACAGACAACTTGTTGTTTATTACAACATTTATTCATTATACCTCATAACCTTTAGTTATACCTCTGCCACTTTTTCTAACATTGATATTGGAACTTGTAATAAATGAGTAATGATAAGAAAATAGGATTAAATATGTAAATGTATATTTGAGCATAAGTCTATTTGTAAATGTTAAAGATTAACAAACCTGCAAACCCCTCTATACTAGTTGAAGTAGATGGAGGTTGTTACTAATTGAGTTTATTAGTGGATGAAGTCGATTATTGTTGTTGGCTGGGATTTGATTGATCTAGTTATTATAGGGGAGGAATAACCTTGACACATGCCACCTTCTTCCCTTTGTTTCTACTAGTTACCATTATATTGAATATCTATAACTCAAATATCAATAATCTACAATTACATAACTGAAACATCAATAATCAACATTAATATAACTCTAACATCAACAACACGTATAAATATAAGTCAAGCACCAACAATCCATATAAATATAAGTCAAACAACAACAATCCACATAAACATAACTCAAACATCAATAATCTGCATCAATATAACTTAACCATCAACAATAAATTTCAAAAAAATATAAACAATATTTTTATTACCTTCAATTATCATGATCAAGATCTTGATAATCATCATCATTAATTATATTATGATTCGACTATTCATCATAATTATATTTGGCCAAAGCATCATCACTGTCATATAATTCATCCTCAATATATTCTTCATCTTTTTCTACGTTAAGATTGGCTTGTACTTCTTCCACTTGTAATATATTAGGATCAATATCTCTCATATGGAATGAAGATATATCTACATCTTTTATTTATTCAACTCCATTTCAATCTTTCGATATATTTCATCACCATGTTGACTTGTGAGATCATTTTCCCTTTCAGAAAAATCGAAGAGATTTTGGTGTAGAAAATTTTGAACAACTTTCCAATTGATGCTTGATATAGTGTTGTTGAGCTAAAATAATTGTTTCACTTGACTTACAAGGAAAACATGGTCATTATCATACCATGCCTTACTAACATTGACACTATAATATTGCCGTTCACTTTTATGTCTCCAAGATTAAACGATTTGCACTTAAATAGAGCAACCTTTTTTATCTTTTATGTAATGCAACTCTATTATTTTTTAGATGAAATCGTAGAAATCAATAAAATCATCATTATGACATCCCTCAACAACATCCTCACAATTTTGGCTTATAAGTCTACTATCTCGATCTTGTATGTGAAATCTAACTCTATTAACAATACAACCTTTATATTTTTTGCTACACATATGAGACTTACATGCCCAAGCATATAATGCTATTGTTGCCTCTTGCATGTTACGGTTATATAACCATATCTTTTGTAGAAAAAAATATAATTAGAAGTTTAATCTAACATACAAATTGCCATAAGTTTATAATATTCCATCAATAACTTATTCAAGTCTTAAACTAAAATGGAACTTGATCTTATGTCTTTCTTTATTATTAACAATCCCTTTGCTTGGAATCGAATCTTTGTGCTTTCTATTTAAAAAAGTAAATATAGATAAGGAAATATAGATTGGACCATAAAATTTAAATATGAAGATTTAAATCAAAAGTAATATATATACTTCATATATATATCGACTTCCTTGCAACTATTTAAAATATACCAATGGCCAATTTTAAGTTCATCTTTAATTAACTCCACACATTTTTCAACACCAAACGACCTTCCTAATTAGGAGAAAGCTGACAAGCCACCATCTTAACAAATTCAAAGTTACATTCTTTTCTATTAAATCTTATCTCCACGGCATTTAAGTACATCAAACAAAATGTCAAGCAGTCATTCGTTATATTAGCCTCTGTAATAGACCCTTAAGGTCGAGCTCTATTATGTACATAACGCTTAATAGAGCATAAAAACCTATACAAAATATAAAACATCAACAATTTTTACTAGGTAAGGTGGTATAGAAAAAAGTATACGTTAATATAAATAACCTTTCAATTGGGAACATCCATCGAAATTGAACCGATTCACAAAGTTTTGCCTCATATGGTAAGTGAATTACCAAAAGTACCATAACATAAAAAAATGGATGGGGGGAATACTAGTTTAAGCTTATATAGAATCAAAGTTATGTATTTTTCCATTTTTTTCAAGCTCTTATACTTTCAATGTCTTTCAACATAATTATTTAAAAAACTCACCCAATTACCCCAAAGTTATGGATACATCCTTTAACAAACAACCATGTATTCCAATAATAAGTAATTGTTACAGAAGTACATGACAATCATGGCTTTTTACCCCTGATACTTTTACCTCTTTAACTTTGACATAATGGGCTATATTACATGCATACCTATATGAAAACTTGACTAATTTAAGAAATTGTCAAAAAGTTTGCTTTTCCTTTTGAAATGTTGTAACAAGCAGCTGAAATGATGTATGACCCATCATCTCTTCTTTTCAAATGCAATCTTTTCTTATATTCATACCTAAAAAGTCTAATTTGGCTTTAACTGTGTCTTTCGATTCGCCATCAATTCCCATCAAAGTTCCTAAAATATTCTCACATTTTTTTTCAATTTATATCACATCAACATTATGCCTCAATAGCAATTCCCTCCAATGTGGAAATTGAAAAATATATTTTTTTAATTCCAATTAAGCTCAATAACACTTCACTTTGCTTTTTGTCACTTGAGTGTTTGCCAGTTATAATGTCAGCTAAATATGATAGTTGGTAAATGTTGAATGCATTTTCTTATTAAAATGAGTGGCATTTTTCCTTAATTTTTGCATACAGTCATTAGGTTTTGTTTATATTTTCCTTGCTAAATTGCTTAGTTCACGTAAATCTGCATTTATAATGGTTCATGTTTAATTTGCAGGAAATACTTTTAACTTTAGTTAAAAAGAACCACAGCAATAGTTCAAGTAGAAGATAGCCATTGGTAGCTAGAAACTAAGTCCAAAATGGCAAGCAAAAAGAAAAGAAACGCAAGCCAAAAAATGAAGAAAAGAAACGAGGTTCTTATAAAGGCTGGAGGATTTTAATTAGGGTGGACTGTGCATTAGGTGGGAGACCACCACGCCTACACCACAAAAGATAACAACAGTGGAGGCACGAATTTCACCAAAAGGAAGCTCCACGCACCACTAAGAGCCACAACATATGAGAAAACAAAGCACATGGAGTGGGAACCCCACCACGCACATCAGCTGTAGGAATTAAATAAAAGAGATGCAGCAACCACCAAAACATCACGCTACAGGAGGACATCCAAGTGGAGAAGAAAATGAGGCTCCACCACAGAAAAGAAAAGAACTAAGGAACATAGTTGTTAATTGAATACACAGGGAGCATAAAAGAAAAAAAGGAGATGATCAAGAGACCCACGTAGTCTGGCACTAGAAGGAGGGCCATGCCAAAGAAAAAGAAGGAGGATAGTTGGAAAGAATAAAGAGGAAGGACGCCCATGTAGACCAGCTCCTTACGCACTACACAGGAGAATAAAAATAACAGAAGAGAAGAGCTGGAGGAGGGGTGTGCGTGAACTGAAAAGAATAGAAGCGAAGAGCTGAAGGGGTGTGCGTGAACTGAAAAGAATAGAAGAAAAGAGCTGAAGGTGGTGTGTGTGAACTGAAAAAAAAAAAGGAGGAAAATAGAAGAGCTGAAGGTGGTGAGCATGGACTGAGGGAGCAACAGTGATAAAAAATAAACACTGACCAGACCCAACAATGAACACATCATCAGGGGATGTTAGGTTTTAATTGAGTGAGAAATTAATTTTGTGGGAGTTGGCGATAGAGGAGGCTAGCGGCAGAAAACAAGAAAGGAGGCAGACCACGCAGATAACAAGGAGAGCTACAGTGGGAAAACGAAAACAACGCAGGAGGCTCCTTGGGGGAATATCACGCTATAGTGGAGGCTGGATATTGCTGCTGGGAAGGCTAACGCACTCCAGGAGGCACGTAGCCAGGAGACACACCAACAGTGAGGGACGCAACCATAGATTCCAAAACTCACTTATTTTTATATCTATATTTGTTTCTTTCTAGGTTGTTTGCTGATCCTGATTTATGTGGTCTTCGTCTTATTATGTTTGAGTAGTTTTCTCAAAGCTTCAAGGTTGGGCTGAAGCTTTTAGCTAATTTTTGTGGATTGAATTTCGGTTGATTTATGAGTGTGGATTTATAAGTTTGATTTTTCTGTTTTGATATTAATTTTGCTATTATTGTGTTTGACCATCCATTACTAAACATTAGTTGTTAATTGAAGAACCGATTGGTGAAAATTAATAACAGAACTCCAAAATAGTGAACTTATAAATTTCAGATTTAGACATAGACTGAATTTATGAGAGAAAACTGGGTAAGCAAAGAACATAATGGGTTGTGCTTGATTGCTAGGCTATAATAGTAGACTAGGATTATTGCATAATACTCCTTTAATACGTTGAAAAAGGATCTAAGAAACTCTAGGCTCAACCGTCTATCAACCAAAAATTCGCCTAATAAATTGATCCAGGTAAAGTCCGTAGAAAATGTTAAAAGTAAAACCATCCTTGAATCTTACCACATTCCATTCGGACTAATCACTAGAGATATTCACATCTTTGTTTAAGCATCGGTTTTATTTATTTATTTTGATAGTTAAATTTTTTTAATTTAAATTCTCCATTTTTACACAATTGCTTAGTCCAATTAATTGAGTGATCCAAGCCTAGTACTTACACAATTACTCCCTGTGGGACGATATTATACTATACTACTTAGGACCCGTAAACTTGTGGAACTACATCAGTAAACCACATCATCACTGGACAAGTGCAAAGGAGCATCACCTTATTTTACTTTGCCATTACATAATTTATTTCTTCTATAAAACCCTGATTTTTCCTTTCTATCGGTTTATAGAAGTTATTCTAGGTGAATAGTATTTTCAGATGAATAGTGAACCTAAGTAAACAATATTTCAACTTGAATAGGGATTTTGAGGACCCAACTATGGAAAAATTAAAAATACCCAAAAAAGGTATTAGAGTCAAATGACATTGAAACAGATTGAAAACAAGTCCAATCAGATGAATTTCGAGAATTTGATAAATTTAGGACAATAGTGCCCTTTTTGGAAAATAACGGGAATCGATGATTTTAAACCTATTCAAAATTTTTGAGGCACCTAATTTATAAGTATTGATTCTAATTAAAGTATCCTATGGTTAAATTGATGGTGAGACTGCTGTGGAATATTTTTGGGATTTAATCTGGTTTATAGGTGTAATAATCCTTGAAAGGGCGAATTGTTCTTTTTACATAAATAGAGTCAATTAATAAATTTTAAATGAATCACATTTATTGACCAATTACAAGACTCCATATGGTTTAAGAACCATTAAATTAGATGATGATGAGTCATTTAAGATGTTTAATAAGAAATGACATGTGTAAAGTATTAAAGTAGTATAAAAAGGCAAAAGAAGACAAAATTTGTTTCATTTGAAAGGAGGATTCGTGAGAACCAAAAAGAAAGGAAGAAAAGAAGAGAGAAAGAGGGAGAATTCAACCAAAGAGAAGAGGAAGAACATAGGTGCAATTTTTGGTAGTTTTGGAGTAGAAATTGAAGAAATCTTTGTGATATCCCGTCTCTTAAATTATTGAAGGATCTAAAGTGTTAGATTGTTGAATTATATGAGTGACATCATATAGAATGGATTTGATACATTTATGATATGATTTTATGGTTGTATTCATATTCATAATATTAGCATACACATATGAGTTGTGATTTAGACAAATTGCACTCAATTAATATATTTTGGGGTATGAAACTAAAATGAGTATGACATGAATGTGCAATTCTAATATCTTGTACTTTAGATTAAAAAATGACAAGAATTGATGGACTATAATTGGTAACTTGGAATTTATTGTTACAACTGAGAAATTGATGAATTAAAATGTATATTTAATCTAGGTAAAATGCCAAGTGGTAAGACAAGTGGATAAATGGAAAATTAGGATGATAAAGCCTATAAAATGAGTGAAATTCGGCAGACATAATTGAGTGACATTTGGCATAGAGATTAAATGATTTATGGAAGCTTAAGAAGAGGACATATGGTAGCTTAAAAAGAGGGCATGTGTACCATTTAAGGGGAAGACATGTAGCTTGCTTCCTTGTAAGACAAATGTCTTTAAATAAGGAGACACTTATCTTAAGTGCCTGTTTGGTTTAGCTTTTGGAGGGTGAATAAGTACTTTTTTCTACTACAAAAGGGGTTTTAAAAAAACTTAGTGTTTAGTTGTAAAATCTAAAAGCACTTTTTTCATAAAAATGGCTTTTCTAGAAGCTAAAATACAACTTTTTGAGAAGCTCAAATTTAGAGCTTTCCAAAAAAAGTACTTTTTCAGGTAGATTTTTCAAATCAATTAATGAGCCTATTTTTTAGTCCATTTTACCTTTATTTTTTACATATAATTTCCAAAATTCCCACAATCACATCTTCACGTTTATTTTGAGATTTATATAATATTATTAGACTTTTTTATATGTTTTAATATTTATTTTTGATATTAGTTTTACTTATATTATAATCCAT
>JANSVA010000009.1:12907017-12930938 GCA_025504915.1 Erythroxylum reticulatum
AGGACACTAAACATTGCACAACGCCATTACACCACCATGGAAAAAGAGATGTTGGTAGTTGATTCGCTTATGAAAAGTTTCACTCATATTTGGTTTTGTCTAAAGTGATTGTGTATATTGACGATGTAGCCTTAAAATACTTAATGACAAAACTCGACGCTAAACTAATAATAATTCGTTGTGTTTTACTTTTGTAGGAGTTTGACATTGAACTGAGGGATAAGAAAGGAGCTAAGAATTTTGTAGTTGATCACTTGTCAAAGTTAGATGAAGTTGCTACAGAGAGTGTAACAAAGAAGGACATTCAGGAGACTTTTCCTGATGAGCATTTGCTATTTGTGGCAGTCACTCTTTGGTTTACAGACTATATAAACTACCTTGCTGGTAATATCTATCCCCCTGATTTTTCTTATGCTCAAAAGAAAATTTTTTGTCTGAGATAAGATACTATCTTTAGGGTGACCCTGTGCTTTACAAAATTTGTGTGGATGGCAAGCGTCCAAACATTGATTTGAAATCAAGTACGATGTGTCACACAAGGACCGTTTAGTTTCATTTTTATTTTCTGTTGTAGTTTTAGTTTTTATTTTCTTTTTGTAATTTATGTTTTTCTTTTGGATAAAAACAAAAACATGTATGGCTATTAATATCAATATAGTTATATTTTTATAATTGATGATAATTACATATTAAATAAAACTTAAAAATAAATTATTTTTAATTAATTAAATTTATTTTAATCTCTTACATAATAATTATTAATAAAATTATCTTATTTTCTAAATAATAATTTAAAATTTTAATTTAATTTTAAATATATTTTAATTATTTAATAAAATTTTATTTGAAATTTATATATTTTGAAGATATTTTAAATTTAATTAAAATTATCAATTAAATTTAATAAGTTTTAACTAAGTTCAAGTAATGAAAAAAAACCCTTTTGATTGTCAAAGTATAATTCTTAAACAAATAAAAAAATATAATCAATTTCTTTGAATATATAAATGGATTATTATTTTCTAAGGTAAGTGTGACATTTGATCAAGTAAATATTGGTTGTTAAAAATATACATGTATTATAGTTGACATAACTTTTTTCCTCTACATCAAAATTTTGTTCAAGAATTTAATTTTATTTTTTGACAAGGTTCTTTTTTTAAAAAAATTTGAAAACGTGTTGAAGTATTTTATTACTAACACAAACCTACACAATTACTTGAATCTTGCTTTTTCAATAAAAAATTAGAAGTTTATAATATTAAGCCTCTATCATGAAGTTTGAAGTAATAAGATAGACCTAAATTAATTACTATATTATATCAGTCATTTTCCTATGAAGACTATTTGAAGTAAGACACATCCAACTATCGCTCGTGTTAAGCATGTTTGCATCAGATTCTCATGGCAAGAAACATTGAAGCCTAAAACATACAGACCTTCTATCCTATCCTCTTCTATAAATACCACCGAAGAGGTGCTTTAGTTGCAAGTTAAAGTCAATCAGAATAGAGTTTAACTAGTTAGTGTAATTTTAGTATCAAAGAGGTGGAGAATGGCTACAGTGGTTCTAGCCTCACCACAAAAAGCTCCAGTCCGATGTAGTAGAGATGTTCCTTCTACACAGTGGGGTGATTTCTTCATCAAGAATGTTTCATTGTCTAAAAATGAGAAGGTGTTGTAATCTAAACAAACAATATAAATTAAATTCTATTTGGACTAATCAGCGGCAAGTGTACCCCGTCAACAAGAATGATAAGAATTGGATATTGTAGCCAAGGGAATTCCAACAAAGAAGATAATTAAATTAAACGTTGAAAATTACTTAGACGATCAAGAATTGATTGATTTGAAAATAAAATAAAATAAAGTAAGCAAATCAAGGAAATATGAAAAATGCAAGGTATGAATTAAAAAACTACTAGATTTAATTAAATGAAGGAAATCGACTAAGGTATTAGATTTCAATTGGATTGGACACTAAAAATTGTAATAGTGGATTGATCTAGGAATTACTTCACTTAAGCAAGTCGAACTTAATGTTCATGGGAATTCCCTTCTTTTCTAAATCCGAGCCACCCACTTTGTTCATAGATAAATCAAAATAAAAGGCGTTCAATATAAGAAGCCTAAAACTAAGTTCGTTAATCCTACGTGTCCTCACACAAGATCCTAAGGTTGATCTACACTTTAGTCTCAAGTATGTTGCTTAATTAATTTTCTGACCAATTAAATCTCATTGATTATGGCATTCAATCATCTAAGGCCTTAATCTAGTTGATCAAGCTAAATTAGGACTAAATATACATTCAATTAAGAAAAAATCAATACGTCAAAAATTATCCTAATCCAATATCAATCATAACTTTAACCTGAAAAAACATACTCACACTTATTCATCAATGTAATAGAAATCATGTTCATAATATATGTTTGCATTGATTTATTCCACACAATTAAAATAAATAAGTAATAAAAATAAATTAAGAACACCCAATGTTAAGTCTTCTCCTGCTATTGCAGTTGCTTGGCCAATTGTGTTTTATCTCCCCTCTATGTCACCTCCATTGCTGCGTTCCCTCCCCAGTCACTTCTTCTTTTCTTCGTATTCAGTATCTCTGCCAACTTTCCTTTGTCTTCTCTATATTCAATGACCAAGTGTCCTGGTTCCAAAAACTTGTTTTCTTCTCTTTACCACCAGCTTCTAACTTTGTTTCTCCTTTACCACCAGCTTTTGCTTTCGTTGCTTTCCCTTTGCCACCAGCTACTTGCACTGTCCACCTTGCCACTAGTTGCTGCTTTTGTTGCTTTGCCACTAGTTGCTGCTTTTGTTGCTATCTTGCCACCAGCTGCTAGTGAGTGGAGAGTATGTTGAGTGGTGGTGTAATGTGAGCGTTGTGAATCAATGGAGCGGTCTGAGAGTGAAATTCTTCTTTGAAAGAAGATTTCTCGCTAATATCATCTATACTCTTTATATAATCCTTATCAATCCACTATTTTCATTATTGCTTATTAGCCATTCTTAATACTTCAAGAAGATCAATTTTTATTGTTTCTTACAAGGTCATAGTGTTTTGGTTATCAAAACCCAATGAAGTACTGGACATCATTATTGTAAAGTATGTTTAGGTTTGTATCATCATGGTCATCCCAGTCTATCCAAAGATTTATTTTTGACAGATTAGCAAGTATCTCATACTAGTAATGCTTTGATCTCAATTGATCCTAGACAATATTTCTCTCTTTATCCTGGCCACGATCGGGGTTTCCTCTTATTGACATATACTAACATCAACTTTACCGCAATTCTCCATAATTTACCTCTTTTAGTGTTACATCATGTTGTAATGATTCAACTACCCTATTAGGTGCATTTACTTTTCTCATGTGATTCGTCATCTTTTTCTTTATCTCATTTCTGTCTTATCTTCCTATTGACATTTATTTCATCTCCCATATGTGTATCCTCAATCAATTTAGAATTGTTTATGTATAATCATTGAAATTTTGATCTCAATTCCCCTAATATCTTCTTACGGTGGATCATAACTCTTGTCACATTAATCAAACAACCATTTCGGTTCCAAATTCATCTTCTTAAGATCATATCAAATTTATGTTTTCATTACATTCTGCTTGTACACTTTAATCTTCTCATTTCTACTTATATCCCTATTTTTCTTGAACAATCTATTACAATACATTCATAGTTAGATAACATTCAGGGATATGTCAGCACTATACAACATTGGTGTCATATTTAATAATACATCCTCCAATACGATTACATTGAATCATTATTTATCATATCTAACTATGTACTATTTCCCATTTCTAATTATCCACAACTTTCATCTTCTCACGTTATGAAAGAGCATCACTCTTCTCACTAATTATATCAACTCAAACTCTTAACACATGTTTATGCTTGTTACTCATACACACGCAACTCAGATTAACGATCAGTTGCTACTGTCTAATATGATATGACTATAATGCATATAACTTGACATATATTTCGAAAACACCCATGCAAGATACAAATTCTGGGCTCTAATTCCAAAATGTAGCACCCCAATCTCACACGACTCTTACCCGACATCCTGAGTGATATTCAAGCATATGACCTGTAAAAGTGGTGTGCTAGTAATCGTCAATCAGTCACACATTTGAAACTTAGTACAAATTTTTTCTCAAAAATGTCACACGCATACTCAAAAATCAATAATCAAATTTGGGCCTATACTTTTCTTTCATAAACATCGAAATCACAATTATTATTACACTTTAATCAATTTCATTTATAAAGTAATTCCCAATTTCAGAAGTTAATACATACAGAAACATATTCAAATACACATGATACGAAAATTGCAGAATAAATTCTTTCATCCAAAAATTAATGAAAATACTTATGCAAACGCGAACTGATCCTGACCTTTATCTCTTACTTATATGTAATGACAATACTCTTGTTAGCATAATAGGGTAACTTTTCAGAGCTTGAAAAAATATTGCAAATTTTGGGTGAGTTTTGCAAACTCAATGAGTGACCATTCTTGACGGCTCACTCAATCACATAATAAATAAATTTCACATATTCACATAATTCTCATCATTTCTTTAATAATCATATTGCATCATATATCAATTGATTATGCATTTCACATTTCACATCAATACGTATCATATTCAGAAATCAGTTAAATAATTAAATCATACTTTTGTAAGCATATGCAATCCTTATGAGACTCACTTGCAATTATTATTATTATGATCGAGTGCCTTTTTTTATTAGCCTATATCCCTTGTGGATACAGGGCTGGCCCTTATCCCTCATGGATACCAAGTTGTATCAGATAATTTCCTATATCCTTTAGTGGATACAAGTTACAATCACAACTAAGCCTAAGGCTCTTTTCACATTTTGAGCTTTAAGCTCTTTTTCAATGGCGACTACAGTCAAAACTGCCTCTATATTACATGCATTCATTGGTCATATATGATCAAACCGTCACTTTTTTTCACTTTACATATGTCATCAGACTTTAGTCTAGCATTCAACATTTAAGTTAAGAATCACTTTTTTGTTCATATGCATATTCACATTTTTCTTTGAAACTAGGTCTAGCATTTAACGATCAAGTTAAGATATCACATATTCCGTCCAATTCACATTTAAGTAATACTTCAATATTACATTCATACATCAAAAGTCCGGACCTTCAATGTTTGGAATCAGTACATTGCAATCACAAAAAAATAGTTGGTAAGACCATCTAGGTTAACTCATAGTCTCCAGATTAGCATTAGCTTCTATGATCTGGAAACGTTTGAATGTAGACGTTTATCCTACACATCCAAATTATGCAATACATACATTGCACACACTCACATTAATAACTTGGCACAATTATAAGCATTCATTTATGCATAAATGTATATTTGAAATAAGTATAGTGCATGCTTAATGACAACTATGGGTATAATATCAATTTTCATAATTTATGCACATTCTCATCTTTAGTATTATTTGCTTTTATAATATCAAATTCACATTCACTTTTATGTAATACCCATTACTCATTTCCTTTTGAATCACAATTGCAATCATATGAACCTCTTCATTTCCATTATACACATGTTTTTTATGCTTTAATACTAACCATTCATTCACTAATGTTATTCTAACATTATATAATCATACAGTATTCAAACTCTCATTCTTTTTTATAAATTCTCCAAATTTCCAAACCTTCGGGTCTATTTTCCATGAACATTATGACAAGGAAAATGAAATAATTTGGAAACAATTTCTCCATAACAATGTTCCCCATTTTTTTAAGTTTCTAATGACACCAAGACCAGTCAATTTGGTTCAGTATTCCAAACATTATGCTCCAAATGTTTGAGACTGTTTATAAACTAAATCAATATCCTGTACTAAACTTTAATTCAAAATATGGAATTCTAGAGAGAGAATTAAAATTCGATCTCTTAATAAACTATGTATCCCTATGTCTCTATGTTACTACAAATTAAAAACCATCCCATTCAGATACCTACAGAACAAGATATTGTAAAAATACCAAAGCTTATTCAATGAAATCTTTCTAGTTATCGTACTCCAACATAGTCAACATTTTCATCTTAAATTCATCAATAAATCATTTCATATGGCTATAAATTTTTCAGATGGTGATGAATAACAATGTCTTATGATTCTATTGGATCAAGTACCATGTAAGATATCTAGAGAAGAAGTTATAAGCAAAAGAAGGAAGGATGTTCTGTGTGCAAAAAGCTCAATCGTGCACTTTTGAGTTATTTAACCCAATAAAAATTAAGTCACAGCCACGCAACATCAGTTCATGACCGTGCATTCCAAAATAACCAAGTCATAAGGATGCAACCATAATGCACACCTGTGCACACCAACAAACAAGTCACAGCCGTGTAACCTTAACACATGACTATGCACACCCAATCTCCAGAACCAATTTCCAGATTTTTTTCTCATCATTTCCATCCTAATTTTATCACTCAATCTCGCCCAAATGTTTTCAGATAGATAAGATTTTAATTGGTGATGTAGATCAATATGTTAAGAGTCTTTTAGTTCATATCCCATATCATTTATAGATCGGGAGAAGAAGATCTGGTCAAAAGATCAAAAGATGTTTGAACTTTTTTCTATCCATAGAAGTCACGATAGTGCTAGTTTTCAACGGGTTTCTGATATGTGTTTAATTGTTAATAAATTTAATTATTTACACTTAGCAATTAATGATACAAAAATGCTCAGATATTCACTTTATTTCATATATGATTTTAGGTACAATTTGGAAGAAAATAAATTAAAGTGAGTCGAGAGTGCAATATTTAGGTTATTTTTCGAATATTAATTTTTACTTGTCTTCATGGAGCAAAAAGTGAACAAATCTAGCCCAAAAGAAGGGGAGCCATAGTAGCTGGAAAACTAAGGTAGATAAAGAAGAATATCAAAACGACAGTGGAAGCAATGCTAAACGTAGATACAATGAGCAGGCAGAGACGTGCATTTTGTGTTGTGTTGGGTGCAAAACGTAGGCAACGCCTGTACATAATGCATAACGTAGACATTCTGTATTTTACGCGGTGTTGGGTGCAAAACGTAGGCAACACCTGCGTATAATGCATAAAATAGACGTTGTGCGTTATGCGTTGCATTGTGCATACAACGCAGGCATTGTGCATTAAACGCACAATGCGTCTATGTTAAATGCAGGCTGAGAAGACACACAAGGGAGTTGAGCAAGGTTTAATTGATGTGTAACCCTTATTCGTCACATCAACGCTATAATGAGACTACTGAAGAGAATGTGTAAGGGCGTGTAAAGAAGAAACGTGGTGGCTGCGTGAAGAAAGCAACATAGGTAGCAGGCGTGGGCATGAAGCTTGGCTAGTCTGTGGCATATGGATGTGGCTTAGCTTGAAACAGAACAGTGGAGGCTATAGTGAACGGTGAAGAGAGGGCTGCGTAAATGAGCTGAACCTAAGGGAGTTTCAGGTAGGGATTAGAATAGGGACTGAAGCATTTTTTTTAGAAAGACTTTTGAAAGGCTAGACACCCCAACGTTGGTTCAGAGGTGACGTCCACACTGATGACCCGGGTTATGTATTTTTTATTAATTTATTGTTTCTTTCTCTCATTAGAAATTAATTGTGTTGTCCTATATTAATTGATTTGGGTATTATGTACGGATAATCAGATTTTCGTTATTATTCGGTTATTTGTGTATAAACCCATTGGGTATTATGAGATGATGATTTTAATGCGTTCATTGAATTGTTAATTATAAACCCATTGCTAGAATTTCAATATAATTCATAATTGTTATATTGAAATTCATGTGTAGTGACTGATGATTCGTAATCATTAAGGATAACATGACTTATGTTAAATGACACATCGTATGTGGTTGTTGCCTTAATTAATCAGTTTTCTTAATTCGTAATGCTACTGCCTAATTAAATCTAGAGATTGTATCCTAGGTTGTTCGATGGTTAGATTTAATTAACAATCATATCTTGATAAAACAAAACCTAAAGGAAAACTCGGGTTAATTATTAACCCATGATTATTAGTTGATAGGAGAGGTTAAATGTAACAACCAAGACCACCCATTTGTAGATATTGTCTGCTTTAGGCCTCGGTCTCGCGGGCCTCGCGCCCTCACAGTTTTGTTCCTCCCTGAAGCCTACTCTCGGCTTCCAAGGGGAAAATGTGTCTACAAAGGAGAGGTTTCTACATTCTTATAAGGCATGCTTCGTTCTCCTCTCTAGCCGATATAGGATACCCCTAAGTATCCACCCCCCTTAGGAGGCCCAGCGTCTGCACTGGCATACCACTTGGGTACTGGCTCTCATGCCAAATGTAACAGCCCAGACCACTCGCTTATAGATATTGTCTACTTTGGGCCTCGACCTTGCGCCCTCACTGTTTTATTCCTCCCCAAAGCCGACTCCTGGCTTCCATAGGGAAAACGCATCAATGAGGGAGAGGTTTCCACATCCTTATAAGGCATGCTTCATTCTACTCTCCAGCCGATATAGGATACCCTTAAGTATCTACCCCCCTTAGGAGGCCCAGTGTCCGCACTGGCACACCACTCTAGTATTGGCTTTGATACCAAATGTAATAACCCAGACCACCCGCTTATAGATATTGACCACTTTGGACCTCGACTTCTCGGGCCTCGCGTCCTCACAATTTTGTTCCTCCCTGAAACCTACTCCTAGCTTCCACGGGGAAAATGCGTCTACAAGGAAGAGGTTTCCACTTCCTTATAAGGCATACTTCGTTCTCCTCTTCAGTCGATATGGGTTGTATGAAAGATTCCTTTGGATTGATATATGTTTCATGTAGTTTATGTGTGAGAGATGATTGGGGTTGTGAA
Organism: Erythroxylum reticulatum; assembly: GCA_025504915.1. Taxonomy (NCBI): domain Eukaryota; kingdom Viridiplantae; phylum Streptophyta; class Magnoliopsida; order Malpighiales; family Erythroxylaceae; genus Erythroxylum; species Erythroxylum reticulatum. The sequence goes on from JANSVA010000009.1 coordinate 12,915,957, forward strand.
ATGTAAATGTTGCATTCGTCATGACTGATGGTACCTAGTTTTTTATTATTGTTTCTTTGTTTCACTAGCTTTGATGACTTTCCTGCTACTTGACCCAAATATATCTCACCTTACCTTTGCCACATTACAACCTTGAAAAGTCTTTTGATTCAAGATTTTGCATTTGAACATTAGTGGTGGAGAAATGAAATGATATGCTAAGTTATGGATTGTCATGATCATGAATGGTGTTGAGTGTAGCCGTGAATATATTTTAGTTTAACAGATTAGATTGCTCAGTTTTTGAAGATGATGAATGTTGATTAATCATTTGTAAAAGCTTGGAATGTTGATTTTTTACTATGATTTTTGAAAGTTATTCATCTTTGTTTATGATTATATATTCTTTGAACATTTAGGAAATGAGTCAATGTTTTGGGGTCTTTGAGCTTAATTTTAATGTTTTGCCCAAGGATGATCAAAAGCTAAGTGTGGGGTATATTGATATGTGTTTAATTGTTGATGCATTTAATTATTTACACTTAGTGATTAATGATACAAAAATGCCTAAGATACTCACTTTATTTCATATATGATTTTAGGTACAATTTGGAAGAAAATAAATTAAAGTGAGCCGAGAGTGCAATATTTGGGTTATTTTTCAAAGATTAATTTTTACTTGTCTTCATGGAGCAAAAAGTGAACAAATTTAGCCCAAAAAAAGTGGAGCTATAGCAGCTGGAAAAATAAGGTGGATAAAGAAGAATATCAAAGCGACAGTGGAAGCAAAGCTAAACATAGAAGTAAGGAGCAAGCAAACACGTACGTTTTGCATTACGTTGTGCGCAAAACGTAGGCAACACCTACACATAATGCATAATGCAGACGTTATGCATTTTGCGCTGCATTGTGCACAAAACATAGACAACACATACATTATAAATTGTGCGTTGTGCACACAATGCAGGTGTTGTGCTTTAGACGCACAATGCGTCTATGTTAAATGCAGGCTGAGAAGACACACAAGGGAGGTGAGCAAGGTTTAATTGATGTGTAACCTTATTCGTCACATCAACGCTATAGTGACACTAGTGGAGAGAATGAGTGAGGGCGCAGAGAAGGAACGTGGCGGTTACGTGAAGAGAGCAGCGTAGGTAGCAAGCATGGGCGTGAAGCTTGACTGGTCTGTGGCTGCTGGCTACAGCTTAGCTTAATGCAGAACAGTGGAGGCTACAGTGAGTGGTGATAAGAGGGCTGCGTAAATGAGCTAAATTAAAGGGACTTTCGGCTAGGGATTAGAATATGGATTGAAGCATTTTTTTGGGAAAGACCCATGAAAGGCTAGGCACCCCGATGCCAGTTCGGAGGTGACATCCACACCGACGACCCAGGTTAAGTTTTATTTTTTATTATTTTGATGTTTCTTTCTCTCATTAGAAATTGATTGTGTTATCCTATATTAATTGATTTAGGTATTGTGTATGGATAATCAGATTTTTGTTATCATTCAGTTATTTGTGTATGAACCCGTTGGGTATTGTGAGATGATGATTTTAATGCGTTCATTGAATCGTTAATTGCAAACCCATTGCCAGAATTTTTATATAATTTGTAATTGTTATGTTGAAATTCATGTGTAGCGACTGATGATTCGTAATCATTAGGGATAACATGACCTAGGTTAAATGACACATTGTATGTGGTTGTTGCTTTGATTAATCGATTTTCTTAATTCGTAATGCTACTACCTAATTAAATCTAGAGATTGTATCCTAGGTTGTTCGGTGGTTAAGTTTAATTAACGATCGTATCTTGATTAAACAAAACCTAAGGAAAAACTCGAGTTAATTGTTAATCTACGATTAATAGTTTCTAGGATAGGTTAAAGAACAACAAATTAATGAAATATGCTTAATTAGGGTATAGGTCAAGATTGAACCAAAGAGCTGGGTCCCTACCGAATTCCCCACTTTTATCATTTTTTGCATGTTTTCTTTAATTTGTTTTTATTAGTTAGTTACATTTTATTTTCTTCTTTCAAAAACAAAACCCCCCATTAAACCTAAACACCGGTTAATTTCATTTCATAAACTGTACACACACTATCTGTGGGATCGACCTAGACTCACAACTGCTATAGTAGTAGGTCTAGTTATTTTATTTTAACTAGAGAAATGACGTGCGGTCAGTTTCCAAAGTCACGATCATATTGCAACACAATCTTGACTTTCAAACTCAATAGAAAAGTCACGATCGTGCTTTTCCAATTTCTTTTCTGCACGACTTTGCTTTTCTTTCTTCTCCTTCTTCCGACTGTGCATTCTTCTTCTCTTTTTCTTTTCATTTCTTAATTCCTCCATTTCTAACTTACATATACATTCCCATTTCACCATTTAGACTCTCATTTAGCTTGAAACATTAAAAAATAGATTAAAAATTGAGATTCAACACCAAATATCAAAAACCAGAAAATCAATCACACACCTCTTCATTTTTTTGCATTTTGTTCATCTTCTTCTTTTCTTTTCTTTCACTCTAACATTTCTAACTTATATATATTCCATTATCAACTTTCATTCAACCTAACACATTCAAAAGTAGACCAAAATCTAATAATCAACACTAAATATCAAAAACATCAGATATTCATGCATCTTCTTCATTTCTACATTTCTTCACTTTCATTTTTCTGCATTTATATTTTCTTCATTCTCTTCAATTTCTTCCTCTAACTAACATTTAAACCATTGTTTCTCATTTCCCAACGTCACCATATGCCTAAACTTACCTATAAAATTATTTTTTCTCATTTGTATTAACACCCAGAAATTTGCGTGAACAACAGTGAAGACTAATATACACGTATATCAACAGTAACAAAATTAGAGCATACATCTTTCATGTCTCCAAAAATTTCTTCACTCTTTTTATTCATATTTTCATCGATCTTTCACGCTCAAAGATCATTTTAACACTATCCTATGACATTTTGATCATTAAATCTGTAAAATCAAAATATGCGGTATACCTTGGTTTTTCACTCACATTTCAGCATATGTATATTTTCATTTTATAACATCAACGGCTAACTAACATGATGCATGTTTCATCTTATGCAATAATAAAGAACCATACAATGCTTACTTGTTTAAAGCTCTAAAATCTTCAAAATCACTTAAGCTCTAGCTTTCCAATATCACAAGATCATCCACATTCTAAGGTTGCAGGGTTAGGTTTCTTATGGTAAAAGAAAGAGACAACAAAATGGGAGTAGCAATAGGTAGAGGAAAGCAAAATGTAACTTTGGTGAAGGTTCAGTGAAACAAGATCTGAACAAGAAGAAAAAGAGGCTTCAAGAAGAAAGCCACCAAGAAGATATTTTAAGACAAGTTAAAACAGTGTCTTTGTCTTTTAAAGTTAAAAGGAACGTGAGCTTAAGATTTGGACACTTATCCAATTCCTAAGACTTTAACTAGTTTCTCAACTAATTATTTCTTATTGGACTAGTTCCATAACACCTATCTTTTTATTCCAATTATCAACAAAATTTTCTTACTAACATCTCCTCACAAATTCTAAAGTCATCTCCAAATTTTCAAAGTCATTTTCTCAATAATTTCTAAAATCATTTTTAACAATTCTCCAATATCAATTTTTATTATTTTTAATTCCTTCCATCAATTTACTCGCCAAGTGGCATTTTTTCTAGTCTAATAATATTCAACATTTTCGAAATTTATTCCTAAAATTCACCAAAAATTCTAAATCAACAATTTATATTCTCCAATTCATATTTCAATGCAATAAATCACAATTATCAATAATATCACATTAATAATTCAATTATACTCGTAATGTCAATGGATACATGTAAAATCATCTTAATGTGTGCAAAAATTCAAATTCATGTGTGTGTATGCTAAAATTATGCATGAACATGAGATGCATTTTTCTTAATCCCTCATTGATCTCACATGTACCATATTTTTAGGTTCTAACTCTTAGTATGGAAATGGGATGTTATACTATGGATTTTATCCCTTTGGGTGGGTTAACCAAATTCCATACCTAGTTTTCATACATGGAATGCATTTTGGATTTCATAGGTTGAAGACATTTTTTAGATTTTAAACTCTTCAGAACCTGTTCATAGGTAGTAGGCTCATTATCTCCTATGAGCAATACATCTTTAAGTTCACTTATGAGAAATTCATATCTTTTGGGAACATGACATATCTTACTTGACTTATGAACTTCTTATGTGTCAAAAGGTTGAACTATTATTTCATCTTCATAAACAATAGTTTTGGGTCTAGGTAGTTTAGATGCGCTTGTTTGAGCATCCTGAATTTCCACAAGTTCAATTTTGCTCCCTCTGTCTTCGTTTAGAACTCTTCCTCTAAAAAGACAACATGTTTTGAAACAAACACCTTTTGTTCCGAAACATGGTATAAATGATATCCTATAGTTTCCTTAGGATATCCGACAAATAGACACTTATCAGATTTAGCTTCAAGCTTATCTGACTGAATCCGCTTGACATAAGTAGGACAACCCCAAAATTTCATATGAGAAAGATGGGATTTCTTGTTAGTCCATATCTTATATAGAGCAACATCAATTGACTTTCATTAGACTTTGTTTAATACATAAACAAAAGTTTTGAGTGCATACTCCCAAAAATATTTTTGTAAATCTACTAAACCCATCACAGAGCTCACCATGCCTAAAAAGGTTCCGTTTGTCCTCTTAGTCACACCATTGTGTTATGGTGTGTAAGGTGGAGTCCACTGGGACACTATTCCATTATACCTGAGATAATCCAAAAACTCTTGACTTAAGTATTCACCACCACCTTGATCCAATCGAAGTGATTTAATACTTCTTCCAAGTTGTTTCTCGACTTCATTTCTAAATTCTTTAAACCTTTCAAAGGCTTTAGACTTGTATCTCATAAGATACACATACCCATATCAAGAATGATCATTGATAAAGGTAATGAAGTATACGAAATCACCTTTGGCATGTATGGACATCGGATCATATACATCAGTATGTATTAGGTCTAAAAGTCCACTAGCTTGTTCACCCTTTCCTTTAAAGGGTAACTTAGTCATCTTCCTTTATAAGAAAGATTTGTATGTGTCATATGATTCATAATCAAATGTCTCTCACTTATATGGCTAAGGCGACAATGTCATAAGTAAGACTATTTGACATTATCTTGTTTTATTCTTTTGTTATTATTGATATTTAGACCCAGATTAGATATATCCAATATGTATATACCATTGCACAATGTACCTAAAGCATATAACTTTCCATTCAAATAAATTGAACAACCATTGTTACTGAAATTTAAATGAAATCTAGCTTTATTAAGATTTGAAATGGACATTATATTTTTAGTGAAAGCAGATATATAAAAACAATTGTCCAATTCTAATACAAACCTACTAAGGAGCGTCAATACATATGTGCCTATAGCTAATGCATCAACTCTTGCTCCATTGCCAACTTGCAAGTTTGACTCTCCCTTGTTGAGTGGAAGCAAGTTTGCTTCGAGGTAGTTTTCTTTTCTTTCTTGACGTCTCCCTTAGTTCGGTATCTACTAAGGGATATGGACTAATAAAAAGGCACTCGGTCACAACAACAATAATAAATGAAAGTGAGTCTTATATGCATTGCATTTATAATTGATATGTGTAATTTTGTATGAATGAAATGATTGACATAATTATTCTAAAAGTGATAGGTGATACTTTATACAAAAATGTAAAAATGTGGATAATATGTTATATGTATTGATGTGATGTATGAATTGAGTGAGCCATCGATGATGGTTACCTCAAAACTCACCAAAATTGCACGTTGATTTTTCAGGACAGAGAGAGGACATTAGCTACTGAGAGACGCTACAAGAAGTATATTCTTATACTTTTGGGAGAAGATATGGATCAAAGGTTGGTTAGTTGGGATTGAAAAATTAGTTAGACATTTTATATAACTTTTCTTTCATGTATCATACTTTTTAATTAGGTTTGGATCATGTACATATTTTGAATGATCTTGTAAAAGCTACATTGTAAATTCAATTTTTATGAAATGAAAGGAGGAATTTGGTTTTAAAATATTGTATTTTTCTTTCTGAAGTTTTATAAGAGAATATCAAATGATGATGCCATGTTTAAGTGAATGTTGTAATTGCTCTAACATGTCACTCTTATGGGGTGCATATGTGGATGTCACTAGGATGTCACGTACGTGTCTCATGAGAGTGGGGTGTTACATCATGCAACTTAAATAAACTATCATATGATATGCAAAATTCACACTCAAGGTAAAAACACACAATTATCCCCATATTTGAACAACACATTGTCCTTAATGTGAGAAAGATACATACAAGCACAAAAAGGGGAATGAAATAATATACGAAAGGAAAAAGAACAAAATACTAACAAAAATGAAAAGAAAAGGGTTAGAGCAACCATCATGGTGACTAAGGTGATAATGTTTCGGGTTCTAATACCAAATGCACTTGAAGCCCGAGATTGTTTCCTTATCTTATAATATCTTTAAAAAGAGTAACATAGTTAATACTCCAAAAAATTCCAAATCATTAAGAATATATTTTTGAAATTTAAAACAAATCTAACTACGCAAATGTAGCATCCCTTAACCCTAAGGTACATATCGGGACACCCCGAGGATATTCTAGTACATAATCTGTGATAATGGTGCACTACGTTTATTCACAACACTCATATAATATGGCATCATCTATCTTTGTTCTCTTATAAAACATCATAAGGAAAGTCACAATATTTAAAATCCAAATTTCCTCTTTTTCTTTCATAAAAATCGAATTTACAATGTAGCTTTTAAAATATCATCCGAAATATGTACATGATCCAAACCTAATACAAAAATACGCTACATGAAAGAAGAGTTATATAAATTGTATCTAAACTCCTTAATCTTAGCTGACCGAACTTTGAATCATATCTTCATCACAAAATTACAATGATTGTGCTTCTTGTAATTTCTCTAAGTATCTAATGTCGTCTCACCTTGAAAAAATCAACGTTGCAATTTTGGTGAGATTTACGAACTCAATGAGATAACTATCTGATTGAACCCAATTTTCTATATCATTTGGTGACAATTTCGTAGTTTTTGTTATACTTTTTGGCTCTTATTATCGGATATTATGCTTAATTTAGCTCATGAGTGCCTGTTTTGAATTAATGTAGTTTGAAGGTAAATTTGTCACAAATAATTAGTCATTGCACTAAATTGTTTTTTAGAATAATTGATACAGCAAACTACTACTTTTTATTGTAGGACATTCAAGAAATAGAGCCAATGAGTGAAGACCAAGGGCACAAATCAACGAGGTAATAGGCAAAGTTTGCCGCAGCGAGGATGATGTTTCGTTGTGGTGAAATTAGAAAATATTTGAAGAAATCTTTCGAGAAAAGTTCATCACAACGAGGATAATGTTTTCACCACGGCTAAATCAGAAAATCTTTGAAGAAACCTTTCGGGAAAAGTTCGCAGTGGCAAACTCATCCTTTCATTGTGGCAAAACATTCGAATCAACACCAGACCCGAACCACTTTTAGAAAATTAACCAACTGTGCAAACCTGATCTAGCAACCCGTTTTTGAAAAAAACCCTATTTTGGGATAACATACAAAAGGGGAGAGAGAGTTGACATATATTGCATTCATTCCATCATCTTCCCACCACCCATCACACCATCGTCTTCTCTCATTTCCATCTCATTTTATTTTTCTTACATTTTTGACCGTCAACTTCTACTATGGATGCCTCTAATTGCTTCTTGATTGTGAAGTTTGTTGGGGCTATGCATGGCTAGGCATTTCTTTCCTCTTGAAGATGTAGCAATGGCTAGAGTTTAATGAGCTTAAAAGGGGAGTAGCTTAATCCATGGTTTAGCTTTGATTTATCAATTCCTAGGTTTAGGATCTGTAATTTGTAGTTGAACATACTTGATTATAGTTTAATCAAGTGTTAGATATTCAATATATGGTTTGGATTTATTTATGTAGAACTTTGAGTTTAAATATATAAAGTCCTATATATGTCTATTTGTGATCTTGTTGATTCTCTTTTATCATGCATAGTTGTGTTTGATATTGAGTTGATTCTAGATTCTAAAGTGACTTGTTGCATGGATTTATCCACTACACACACTAAGAGCCTTTAACAGGGTTTTATGAAATGGAGTCCTGTTGATTAAGATCTTGGACTTAAAGAGTTCTTTAAGGTTTACCTATTTGAAACTTAGTTATTTCCACTCCTATCAAAATTAATTTCGAACTATAATAGTCAAAGCTCATTTTCAAGAGGATTCTATCACTCTTTGATCATTTTTCTTAATCTTTCGTTTTCTATTCCCAAAAATCCAAAAATTCATTTTACATATTTTTCTTACAATTCAATTTAATACAATTAATTTTTTCAAAGATCAAAACCCCCTTCTTACCAAATTAGCTTGCATTTCGTGAAACATAGGTTAACTTAGGTACATTCATTTTAGGTTCCGATTAAGTGAAACGACCCGAGGTTGCATCTTATATTGCAATCCTTGGATTATTTTTTTGATTTAACCTCTAAGGGTACGAATAAAGGTTCGAATCACCATCATCAGTGGTTCACTCAATTCATACAACACATCATACATATAACATACATTTCACATCTTTTCATTTTCCATAAATTATCACATATCATATTCTCATTTAAGGGTAAGAAATTTTTGCATTTCAATTAATCAAACATGCTTACTAAAATGTGTATGAAATGCTCATGTGACTCTTTTCCAATTATTACGTTATTGTAACTGAGTGCCTAAACTGCCCTGTATCCATTGTGGATATCGGGCTCATTTATACTATCCCTTATCCATTGGGGATATAAGGCTCATTTTACATAGTGAGCCTTCGGCTCTTAATCATATTTGGAGCTTTAAGCTCGTTTTTGGTGGCTACTTGACAGCGTGTGTCGAGTGCACCGCAAAATTTACCTGACTCTGTACACTAAAATTTGTATTTATGGTAAGTCGAGATTAAATCCACAGGGAATGTTCGGTTAATTCTGTACACTAAAATTTGTAGTTATAGTAAGTCGAGATTAAATCCACAGGGAATGTTCGGTTAATTTGGTAACGAAATTAATTGATGCAAGGAAAGTATATAGGGGTTTTTGGATTTCAAACAATTTAGAAATTACGAAATTAATTGATGTAAGGAAAGTATACCAGGGTTTTTGGATTTCAAACAATTTATAAATTAAAGTAAAAGTAAACTATCAAAAACAAATTAAAACAAATAATCGAAAATGATAAAAATGTTGAGTATAAGTAAGGTCCGGTTCTAGGGGTCAATCTCGGCCTAAACATAATCAAACATATTCCTTTATTATATAGTCTTTCTAATTCTTTTCGGACTATTGATCTGAGACTAATAAAACGCTCTACAAATCTCATTTTTCTCTTAGGTTATATTTAATCATGATACGATCATTAATCAAACCTAACTATTGAATAACCTAGGATATGATCTCTAGATTCAATTTGGCAGTCGTATTATGAGTTGGAAAACGATCAATATAGGCAGTAATCTTACACGTTTGGGTTATCTACCCTAAGTTATGTTGTTCCTAACAATTAACAATCATTAGATGCTACTCACAATCATCAAAAGTAACAATTACAGATTACAAACATTGTTTTAACAATAGGTTCGAAATAAAACGATTAAAATAATATATTAAGATCATTAATCCCAAAACCAACCAAATCAACACTAATAACACAACAATCCAAAAAGTAATTACAACCTGAAAATGATAGAAATAGCATAACCGTGGCTTGGAGTCGATATTCTTGTTAAACTAGCATCAGGAAACTAGCCTTCCATCTCTATTTTCATACTCCAAGCACAAGTCATATCACCCATTTGCTTTGGCACTCTAAAGCTACTTTCTTCTCTTTACTGTAGCATGACAAGACGAATAAACTTTGTTGCCTTCGATGTATCCAGCGCCGCTACTGTAGCATGACAAGATGAATAATCTTTGTTGCCTCCTTAAGATGCAGCATTTAATGCTGCGTTGCTATGTTTCATTCTGCGTGAAACGCAACGCACAGTCCACCCTTTAATCCCTTTTTTATTATTAAACAATTGTGCCCTAATTTGCTTTGAACATCTTCTCTTTTTGGTCTCAAATATATATCATCATATCCAACCTTGTAGTCAACACAAATTGAATAAAATTTAAGTATTTTATCTTTAGAATACAATTGAAATCAAATGGAAATACATAAGAAAATATAACATAATTAAATCGTATTAAATACCCTCACACTTGGTCTTTGACCGTCCTTAGGCAAATCGTCAAAATTAAAATTACAAAATAAAACTTTAACTCGTTTTGTACGTTGCTTAAGAATAGATAGCCATAAGTAAAGGTAAATGACTTTCAAAACCTAAGCAACGACTCAACATTCAAAGCTTGTACTCATGATCAATCAACATTCATCATCTTAAAAAACTGAGCAATCTAATGGTAGACTCAGAAAATGTGTTTAACTAAAATATATCCATGGGTACACTCAACACCATTCATGATCATGACAATCCATAACTTTGCATATCCTTTCATTTCTCCGCCACTAATGTTCGCATGCAAAATCACGAATCAAAGGACTTTTTAGGGTTGTAATATGGGTATAGGCAAGGTGAGATATATTTCGGTCAAGTAGCATGAAAGTCATCAAAGCTAGTGAAGCAAAACAATACTCCTAAAAAAAATTGGGTACCATCAGCTATGACGAATGCAACATTTATATTTCACAATATCATTCAGCTGTCACACACAAACCACATGAAGCATATATCAATCCGAAGGAATCACTCATATAATTTATTCCAAAATGAAATCACAAGAGTGAACCTTCTAAGCCAACATCTACCTTATATTCAACATACTCAAATAACATATTTATTATAACTCTAAAAAGATGCATAAAGCATAAATAACTTTTCAACACATATGCAATTCCTCCTTTATATATTTATTTTTAACAAAATATTTTCTTTCTTTCTTTTTCTTTTTCTTTCTTTTCCTTATAAAAAATTAAAATAAACTACATCAACATGGGAATTTTAATGATAAGACATAAAATAACATCCTAACATTATAACTAACCCTCACATATGTACACCCCCACACTTAGAATTTTGTATATCCATAAACTTAACAATCATAAATGTTCCACTAGCTTTATGACTTGGGTAGGATATTTGGTTAAGTTTAAAAGCATAAAGTGTGGTTTATATAAAAAGAAAGGCTAAAGCTCAAAGAGGTTTATCAAGGAAAAAATCATGTCAACAGGATAGGTTAATTGGCTAATATAGTTTATGGGAAAAAAAAGAATGCCTAATCATATCCATGTTAATGCATATGATAAAAATGTGGTCTCAAATAGAAATTCAACGCAAAATCGTGATGAACATGTCATAAAGGTCACACATTATGAAAAGGCAATGAGACTGATATGGATTTGTCAGTCAAATAAGGCTCAAAATCTCATCGACTTTGTCTACCACTAGTCACTACTCTTTTGAAGATAATGTATATTAATAAACCACAATAGAAAAAGTACATGCCAAATTTGCTATAGATTTTACTAATAAATTCACACTCTAATTATGATTAAATAATCCTAAAAGCAATAGAAAATAAGAAAAAAATTTATTTTGTTCGTTTAATTTTGAAAACCGCCTAAGGAGTCACATAAGCTATAATTAAGCTCAAGAACATGTATTAAAACAAATGTACCCTACCCCCACACTTAAAACTTGCATTGTCCTCAATGTAAAATCAAATGCTAGAAATGGAGTAGCTAACAAAAATAATATATGCAAAAATGTAAAAGACAGAAATTAACTTCCCTTAGGTTGCCTCCCAAATAGCGCCTTTGTTTAACATCATTGGCTTGACCTCTAGCTACGTGCTTTAAGTGACACCAGTCACATCCTCCAGCACCAACACCTCCAAATCCTCCGTTTGGAAGCCCTCATAATATGGCTTCAAGCGATGACCATTCACTCAGAATGTCTTGTCAGTTTTGAGGCTCCGTATCTCCACTGCACTAAAAGGAAAGACATGAGAGATAACAAATGGACCAACCCAACTGGAACGTAACTTACTAAGAAAGATTTTAAGTTTGGAGTGATATAGTAACACTTTCTGGCCCACTGAGAAAGTTTTCCTTAAAAATATCTTATCATGAAAAGCTTTCGTCCTCTCCTTATATATCACTACATTTTGATATGACTCATTCCTCATCTCTTCCAACACTTGAAGCTACAACTTCTTATGCACTCCCAAATCATCCAAGTGCGTGTTGCATCTTTTGATAGCCTAATATGCCTTATGTTGTAATTCCACTGGAAGATGACATGGTTTTCCAAACACTAGCCTGTACGGAAACATTCCAATTGGGGTTTTATAAGCCATCAGGTAGGCCCACAATGCATCTTCCAGTCTTACACTCCAATCCTTCCTATTGGGTTGCATAGTTTTCTCCAGGATTAACTTGATTTCTCGATTCGAGACTTCAGCTTTCCCGTTGGTTTGAGGATGGTAAGCAGTAGAAACTTTGTGCGTAATGTGATATTTTCTAAACATTGCTTCCATCACCCTGTTGCAGAAGTGGATTACTAGGTTGATAACGATGGCTTTCGATATCCCGAACCTAAAGAGAATGTTAGCCTTAACAAAATCTGGAATAACCTTGGCATTGTTAGTCCTAGTGGCTTTTGCTTCCACCTATTTAGAAACATAATCAACCGTAAGTAATATATAAGTAAATCCAAAAGATTGAGGGAAAGGTCCTATAAAATCAATGCCCCAAATGTCAAAAATTTCACAAAAAAGTAAAGGGGTTTGTGGCAATTGATCCTTACGGGATAGGTTACCTAACTGTTGGAATCTATCACAGAAATTACAAAAGGTATATGTATCTTTGAACAATGTTGGACAGTAGAAGCCACTCTCTATAACTTTCTGAGCGGTTCGTTTTACTCCAAAATGTCCTCCGCAAGTGTACAAATTGCAGAAGGCTAAAATTGATGATGATTCCTTTTTTGGTACACATCTCCTGATAACTTGATTTACACAGTGCCTACAAAGATATGGGTCATCCCATATATAGTACTTCGCTTCACTTCATAGCTTATCCCTCTGATTCTTTGACAAACCAACAGGTAATTCGTTAGTTACTAAAAAATTGATAATGTTTGCAAACCATGGTGGTGTCACATTATTAGAAATAATTGCTCATTCGGAAAGATTTCTTATAGAGGGATATCATCTTCTTCCTTTACCAAACGGCTGAGATTATCCACCACCACGTTTTTTGCCCCCTTCATGTCTCTAATATCTAAGTCGAATTCTTGAAGGAGGAGAATCTATCTGATCAGCCTCAGTTTTGTTTCTTTCTTTGTGCCTCAGTTTTGCTTCTTTCTTTGTGAGCAAGTATCGTAAATCTATATGGTCAGAATAAATAATCACTTTAGCACCAAGCAAATACGATCGAAATTTTTCCAAAGCATAAGTCACAGTTAATAATTCTTTTTCATTAGTGGAATAATTCAATTGAGTTGGATTTAAAGTCTTTGAAGTATAGTAAATAGCATGCAAAGCTTTTCCCACTCTTTGTCCTAGAATTACCCCATCGTATAATCACTCGCATCACACATAATCTCAAATGGGAGGTTCCAATTTGGTGGTTGAATCACTGGTGGGGATGTCAAAAGTTCCTTAAGTTTATTAAATGCTTCCTTGCACCTGCCATCAAACTCAAAGGAGACATCTTGTTGAAGAAGCTTGCATAACGGTGCGGCTATCTTCGAAAAGTCCTTAATGAACCTTCGATAAAAACCTGCATGCCCAAGAAAAAAACGCACTTCCCTCATAGTAGATGGGTAAGGTAAAGAAGAAATGATATCAACTTTGGACTTGTCTATTTCAATACCCTTAGCAGTTATCATATGACCTAAAACTATACCTTGATCCACCATAAAATGACATTTTTCCCAGTTTAACATAAGGTTAGTTTCTATGCATCGTTCTAAGATAACGGTAAGATTCTCAAGACATTCATCAAAAGAAGATCCATATACACTAAAATCATCCATGAATACCTCGATAATCTTCTTAACATATTTAGAAAAATTGTTTACCATACACCTTTGGAACGTGGCAGGTGCATTACATAATCCGAATGACATCCTTCAGTAGGAAAACGTATCGAATGGGCATGTAAATGTGGTCTTCTCCTGATCCTCTAGTATGATTGGGATCTAAAGATAACCTGAAAAGCTATCTAAAAGTAGTAAAAATCGTAACCAGCCAATCTCTCAAGCATCTGATTAATAAAAGGAAGGGGAAAATGGTCTTTACGAGTAGCAGAATTTAACTTTCTATAATCAATAGATATTCACCATCTGGTTTGCACTCGGGTGGGAATCAACTTACCTTCCTCGTTTGTCACAACGGTGATTCCAAACTTTTTAGGAACCACCTAGACAGGATTTACCCACTTACTGTCAGAAATTAGATAGATAACCACAGCATCGAGAAGCTTCAACACTTCCTTCTTCACAACTTCCATCATTAGAGGATTCAGCCTATGCTGAGCTTGCCCAGTAGATTTTGTATCCTCCTCTAACAAAATGCGTTGCATGCATATGGAAGGCTTTATCCCTTAGATATCTATGATAGTCCACTCGATGGCCTTCTTATGCTCCCTCAGCATTCGAAGCAGCCTCTCCTCTTGGTTTGAAGTCAACTCTTTTGAGTTGATAATTAGGAGAGCTTCATGTAGTTGTATAGAAGCCAAATCATACCTTTTTGGAGAGCTTTCCAATGAGTCCAAGGTGGCTGTCATTTCCACAAGCTCCT
>JANSVA010000009.1:12931038-12943689 GCA_025504915.1 Erythroxylum reticulatum
TGCTTAATTGGGAAAAATGTCATTTCATGGTATAGGAGTGCATTGTTTTAGGTCACAAGATTTCTAGCAAGGGTATAGAGATAGACCCAACAAAAATTGATGTCATTAAGAAACTTCCACCACTAAATAATGTTGGATCCATTATAAGTTTCTTAAGCCATGCTGGTTTTATCGTAGGTTCATTAAGGATTTTTCTAAGATTGTTAAACCTTTGACTGAGTTGCTTGAAAAAGATGTTGTGTTTGCTTTTGACGATAAATGTTTGAAATCTTTTCAATTGTTAAAGGATATGCTTGTGACTACACCTATTCTTATATCTCTTGACTAGTCTCTTCGTTTTGAATTAATGTGTGATGTAAGTGATGATGCAGTGGGTGCTATTTTAGGCCAAAGATGAGATAAGACTTTTCATCCCATTTTCTAATGTAAGTAGGACATTGAATAGTGTACAATGCCATTAAAACACCACAAAAAAAGAGATGTTGGCAGTTGTGTTCGTTTTTGATAAGTTTCACTCATATTTGGTTTTGTGTAAAGTGATTGTGTATACTGACCATGTAGCCTTGAAATACTTGATGACAAAACCCAATGCTGAACTGACGTTAATTCGTTGGGTATTACTTTTGTAGGAATTTGACATTGAGCTGAGGGATAAGAAGGGAGTCGAGAATTTTGTATCTAATCACTTATTAAGGTTAGATGAAGCTGCCATGGAGAGTGTAACAAAGAAGGACATTTATGAGACTTTTTCTGATAAGCATCTGATGATTATGAAAGACACTCCTTGGTTTGCAGACTATGTAAACTACCTTGCTGGTGATATCTATCCCCCTTATTTTTCTTATCCTTAAAAGAAAAAAAATTTTATTTGAGGTAAGATACTATCTTTGGGATGATCCTTTGCTTTACAAGATTTGTATGGATGGTATTGTTAGGTGCTGTATTCTTGAAGAGAAAATGTCCTTTGTGTTACATTATTGTCATTCTAGAGAGGTTGGGGGACATTATGGTGCATCTAGGACAACTCATAAGGTTTTAGAGTGTGGTTTCTATTGGCCCACCTCTCTAAGATACATTTGCATTTGTCAAATCTTGTGATAGGTGTCAATGGGTAGGGAACATTAGTAGAAGACATGATATACCATTGACTAACATTCTAGTTTGCGAGGTTTTTGATGTTTAGTGCATAGATTTTATGGGGCCATTCCCTAAATCTTTCTCCAATCAATATATGTTGGTTGTTGTTGATTATGTTAGCAAGTGGGTGGAAACAGAGTCATTGCCCACAAATAAGGCTAAAGGTGTCTTTAAGTTTTTAAAGAAACATATTTTTACACATTTTGGCACACCTAGGGCTATCATTAGTGATGGGGGTCGCATTTTTGCAACAAAATTTTTGATTCATTATTAGCTAAGTATAGGGTGACTTATAAGGTTGCTACTCCATACCACCTGCAAACTAGTGGACAAATTAAAGTCTCAAATAGGGAATTAAAGAAAATACTAGAGAAAATTATTAATGCTTTTAGGCGGGACTGGTCTTTAAAGCTATATGATGCATTTTGCGTATATAAGATCAAATTTAAGACACCCATAGGCATGTCACCATTCAGGATAGTGTATGACAAGTCTTGTCATCTTCCAATTGAGTTAAAGCATCATGCATACTGGGCTACCAAATTTCTCAACTTTGATTGTCTTCTATAGGTGCTAAGAGACTTATGCAGCTTCACGAGCTTGAAGAGTTCCGTTTGGATACTTATAATAATTCAAAATTGTATAAGGAGTGTGTGAAGAAGTGGCATGACAAGAAGATCTTCCACTAAGACTTTAAGGTAGGTGACCAGGTATTGATCTACAACTCCCGTCTTCGTCTTTTTCCAGGGAAGCTTAAGTAAAGGAGGTATGGTCCATTCACGATGATCCAAGTCCTTCCTTTTGGGGTTTTGAGGTAAAACGAGAAAATGAAAACCCTTTCAAGGTAAATAGATAATGAGCTAAATTGTATATGCCTAGATTTATAGATAATTCTAAGGAGCGATTGTCTCTTCATGTTGCTTCGCCTCCTTGATCGCAATGTATGCCTTCCAGTAGGACTGTAGTTTTCTTTCTTTTCTTTTCTCGTTGTTTCCTTTGTGTTTCTTTCTAGTTTAATGCATTTCTTTGAGTTGTTTTGAGTTCTCTTTAGGGTTTGCGTGGTTAGTGACAAAGAGTTCTTAACCGATTCTTTTTCAAGGAAGTTTCTTCTTCCTCTTTCCCCTCTTTATGTTTGATTATTAACTATTAGAACATTAGGGATAATGTTCATATTAAGTGTGGGTGGGATTGAGATTATGTGCATACCGATGTTTATGATATTGATGTTGATATTGAGAGATACACACTTGAATGGTTGCGACTCTTTTGGTAGCTAACTTAGGTCCCATTTTTGATGAATTTGACCATACGATTTTGTCAAAGTAGTTGGATAGAGAATTGAGCTGTATGCTTGAATTTGGATGAGGCAGCTTGAAAGGATAGTGAACTATGTGGATTGATTAAAGTAGTTGATTGCATAAACTTAGTCAATAACTGATGCTGAGTGATAAGGCAATGTATGGAGTTTTGATGGATTTTTATTTAAACATATATGAGGTCTTGAGCTATATGACTGCATCTCATAGTCACTTATTTTCTTTGATGTATGTGATGTTTCCTTATGTGGACTACCTTTAGAACTTGCTCTGAACCTGTTTGATACTACTAGTTACATGCTTTATGGACATGATAAAGGCCTTCTTTGTTTTTAACCTTTAACTTAAATAACCGACAAAGTAAATTTTCCTTTATTACCCCCTTTGAGCCTTTGACCTTGCTGATTTTGAATTAATCACATTGCATTGAAACCTGAAATTCTTTTAGCCTGACCCTTTCATAAGTTGAATGAAGTACTAAGTATTTGATGTCTTTGAATTAGGGACTTTTGTTTTATATGCTATTTTAAGATCTTTTATAGGTACATCTACTCAGTTGTCGTTGATTTGTGTTATTGCTATCTTCTTTTGTGTTTAGTGTTATCAAAAACAAAAACAAAAACAAAAAATAAAAAAGAAAGAAAAAGATCAAACAATAGCATTGGATAGTGATGAGTAGTTATAGTCCTATGTTTCTATTTACACATCTCAGAACTTCTTTTTGATTGTCCCACTTTATTTAGTACTTTGTGAATGCTTGTGAGTAGCCTTTGCCCTTTTTACTTTACCTTAACCTAAGCGCCATTATAACCCTTAGTAAAGCCCCTTTGATCCAAGATGACATGTACTATATGTAGTGGAAAATAGGTGAATTTGGAAGCCTATGGTAGTAATCTCTTAGAGGAAGCTTTGAGTGAAACACAACCCTGATAAACTTGAATGAAATGAGTGAATCTTGTGAGGAAAGTCCCTTTTAATTTTATGCTTGTTTTAATTAAGGATATCTACCTTTGATTTTGTTTATAGGAATTGATGAAAAGATTATAATATATGTAATAGTTTGATACTTGAGTTTGCCGAAGTTTAAGGGATTGAAAACACTTGATTTTTGTTGAAAATGAAATGACAGAATATGTTGGTTGTGATCTAAGTAAGTTGCTTGAGGGTAAGTAACAATTCAAGTGTGAGGGTCTTATTAATGGAAATTTTATATTGATTTTAGATACATAATTTGCTAAACTCTTGTCCATTTAACTTTTAAATTGCACTAATTAAGAGTTATTTATTTTAATTTTAGGCACACATTAGATTTCGAACTTTTCATGTACACTTAGCGATTAATGATACGAAAATGCTTAAGATGCTCACTTTAATTCATATATGATTTTAGGCATGATTCAAAAGCAAATGAGTCAAAGTGAGTTAAAAGCACTATACTTAGGGCCATTTTCTAAAGATCCATATTCACTTGTCTTTATGGATTAAGAAGAAGAAGATTAGAGAAAAAGAACGGATAAAACATAAAAGAAGGGAGGGTGAACCATGCTCACAACCTACTGGAATTATTGCACAATCATGAGGATCACTCAAGACTGTGCGTAGATTTGTATGGGCATGAGACACTCTCACACCTTTGTAAGATATGGACATTCATTTAAATGTGGGCTGAAGTAGAAGGTGGGATGAAGTAATGTGATTATAGTGTATGACATGAAGAGGGGCTAGAAAAATAAAGAGGTGTGTGACAACTAAATATGAGTGAGTCGTGTGTGATGTGTGGTTAAAATAAGAGAAAAATGTGAGCTGAAAACATGTGAGGATTAATTAAAAGAATTGTACAGCAGTTGGAATAGAGACAAAAGATGGTTGCGGCAAGAGAGCTGAAAAGAGGGTTAGGCGTGAATGAGGGGTGTGGACATTGAATAGTGAGAAAACAAAAAGAATGTAGCTAGCGGCGGTGTAAAAAGTGAGAAGCAAAATATGATTATGCATGAAGTTTGGTGTGAATAAGTGAGTTGAAAGACAATCAAAACATAGAGACAAAGAAAGAAAATGGAGTTAGGGAGAGAGGAGCAAAATGTGAGGTGCTTATTTTGATAAAGGGTGGAACAAACCCTTGAAAAATCATTGAGTACATAGAAACGAAGATAGTTGGTGGAAAAAGAAACAAAAGAAGCATCTGGTGGCAAAAGAGTTGAAGTAGCTGGTGGCAAGAGAACGTTGACAACAGATGGTGGCACAACCAAGTCACCTCTACTCCATTCACCAACACAAGAGCAGCGTCCATTCATTGTCAAACACGCAGCAGTCCCCACTTCAACACATCTTCCACTCATGGATAGAACAGCAATGCAAGCCTCCAACAACACACACATTCTTCATTCAAGCAAGCGTGGAAAGAAGATAGCAACCTGAACATTGGAGAAGCTAGCGAGAGAGTAGAGGAATGAAGACAGTGAACTGAAGTTAGCCAAAATGTTTTTTAATCCCAGCACAAACTGTGGCTACTGGGATTTAAATTTTTTATTCCTTATTTGTCTTAATTTTTGTGGATTTAACCAATGTAATTATATATTATGACCATGATTTGTGTTGCATTGATGAATATATGTGAGTAAGTTTTTTTCGGTTAAGGTTAGGATTGATATTGGATTAGGACAATTTTGTGTTATTGGTTTTTGCTTGATTGAATGCATATTTAGTCCTAATTAAGGTTGATCACCTAGATTAAGACCTTAGATGATGGAATGCCATAACTAATGGAATTTAACTTGTCGAAAAATTAATCAAGCAATATACTTGAGACTAAAGTGTAGACCAACCTTAGGATCTTGTGTGAAGATACCTAGGATTAACGAACTTCATTTTAGGCTTCTTGTCTTGAATTCCTTTTATTCCAAATTTTCTATAAACCAAGTAGGTAACTCGGATTTAGAAGAGAAGGGAATTTCTATAAACATTAGGTTTGACTTGCTTAAGTGAAGTAAATCCTAAATCAATCCACCATTACAATTTTTAATGTCTAATCCAATTGAAATCCGATACCTTAACCAGTTTCTGTCATTTGATTAAATCTAGTCATTTTCAATTCATACTTTGCATCTTACATATTTCCTTGATTCGCTTATTTTTTTATTTTCAAATCAATCAATCTTGATTGTCTGAGTAATTTTGGATTGTTTAATTTAATTGTCTTATATGTTGGAATCCCTTGGGCACAATATCCGTTTCAATACGATGGGTTGCGATTTAAAGTTTTCAACTATAAATCACCCATAAACGGATGGCCAAACATAATGAATTAACGGTTTGTTGGAGGAGTACTTACGACATTATGTAAGTGTAAGTCAACATAATTAGTTAAGTTTACTTGATATTGTATAGTTTGCTATAACTTGCATAGATCTTCGGCTATGAAAAAAAGTCCCTTTGAAATTATGTTGGGAAAACAACCTCTTACCCCATTGGAGATTGCTCAACAGAGGACAGTGGCAAATGTCCTACGACACATAATTTTGCAATAGAGAAGCAAGAACTGTTGGATGAGGTGAGGGACAGTCTTTGAAAAGCTTCTCGATGAATGAAGAAGCAACCAGATCTTCGGAGGAGATCGTTAAAGTTTGACATGGGAGACAAAGTTCTGTTGAAACTAACCCCATAAACTTGGAAGAAGATCTCGAGTAAGCAAGTTCATAAGGGTTTGGTGTCGAAGTACGATGAATTGTTTGAAGTTTTACATAAAGTGGGGAACGTGGCATATATGTTTAAGTTACCTAGGCAGTTAAAGGTACTCCCTACTTTTAATATTAGTTTTCTTAAGCCTTACTATGAGGATGCATCAGATCCGAATAGGATTCAAGTGAAGCGAGCACCACCGGTTTTAAGGAAACAGTTTGAGGATCAAGTGGAGAAGATCCTAGATCACCTGATAATGGGTCAATATAAGAAGAACCGACGGACCGAGTTCTTAATACAGTGGAAAGGTAAACCTGTCGCGAAAGCTACGTGGGAGAAAGATACGACCTTGTGGCAATTCGAGGATCAGGTGAACACCTACCTTTAGACTAATTCGACGAGGGCATCAAATCCATCTGGTGGGGATGGTTTATTAGAGACCTATATTCCGAAGCACTTCTCAATGAACTTCATAGAGGGCCTTAGAAGGAAGGTTAGCTAGATTCATGCATGAGAGAGGCATGCAAAAACACTAAAGAAAATATGGGTGAGTGGGATCGAACATGGTGCAAATTTTGGTAGAGTCTCGGACCCTTTGGAGATTGACTCAACTTAGGCTAAGGACTTGACGGACTAAGGACTTAGTTTATGCTCGGATGGATGGACCACGACTAACAGACTTATTGTGGGAAGCATTGGATCAGGCCAGTGTGCTAGTAGGCTTTGGCGAGATCACACTGCATCATCAACAGATAGAGATCGTGGGGAGATCTTGGATGATGTTGTGATGACTGGGAGTTAGAGTTACAGTGGACTAAACATCTGAAGATAGTGGAGATTTTCGAGGATAAGGATGCTAGTTTCCTAGTTAAATGTAAACTCTATCTTATTATTATCTTATTTTATCTTATCTTATCAATTATAGTCTTATTTAGATGAGGGTATCATCTAATTGGTCCACTTGATATAATATGATAAGATAGACGTGATCTTAACATGATCTTAGGCAATTTAGATTGAGTGCGATTTTGAATGTAAATTGGTAGGCAAGTTAGGATGCCTATATATAGCTCATTCGAACTCTGCTCTTCTCATTCAATCAGAGAGAGCATTCTTTGTATTCTTTTGAGGGAAAGTATATAAAGTTAGTTTTTAATTACATCTCTGTGTTTCCTTGCTGCCTTTGTTCTTATTACTTTCATAGCACAGTTTCTTCGAGTGTGTGTGAGGTAAACACTTCGAGGGTCATTGAAGGCTGAGTCTTGCTTGAATAGATCTCAGTGAGACTGCCGTGTAAAGGGTGTTGGCGATAGCTTCGAAGAAAGTTCGAATCCCAAAGGTGACCTTTGTATCAAATGTCACACATGGGTAGGTCGTCACAACCATCAGACTTCCGAATGAACATAAATGCATTTAAGCTATAACTCATTCTTTATCGTTGTAACTACCCACAACCAAGAGCCACTACGCTTCATACATATGTCTACTGTTGTAACAGAAAAATCTAAAGGAATTCCCAAGAACCTAGAAGTCTAAAGGAACAACGAATAAAGATTGTACCCAAAATCTCACAGGTTATGGACTAAAGATCATATATTTATGGAAAGAGGAGAACAAACTTATAAGCCTAGCCAGATTTTAGCAAGAGAGAGAAACATACATGATGTGGCTGGAGTGAGAGAAATTGAGAAGGTTTTGGATTTTTCTCAAACCAAATGTTGCTTGTTTGTCTAAGAGCCAGATTATAGGAAAAAGTGTTTTAACTATATTTCTACTCTCTCTAAATACCCAGTTCCCATTTTCTCTCTCTAAAGTCACAAGCAAACATAGCAGATACATTGGTCTACGTCCAACCGTAGTATTCTCTCTCACCAATGGCCTCTCACCAGTGACGTCATAAGTTTCTAGTGGCCTTATTGTCGCTTCACCACTAAGTGTAGTGTTTCCTTATTTGATACCAACAACTATGAAAACATATTCTAAATTCTTTCAGAAAATCAATCGTTTCGTTGTTTTCTAGGTTTTCATTGTTTAATGTATTGTTTAAAACTTAAACAATTTCGATTCGAAAATTATAACCAATAATAAGCAATCAATTTAATCAAATCACATAGTTAAATTCTTGTTATGATATCACTGTTAGGAAACTAGGTTGGGATTTGATCCCAACTACAGCGGAATAATCACAAAACTTTTTCATGACTTTTGATTTCCCAAAAACCAAGATCTATTTAATTCTATAAAATAACTAACACAAATCATAATAAAGTAAAAACTTAATTCGTACCTTATTCCGAAGCTTGATCTCTATCTTGTTGTATCCCTCGAATCGTTTTCAAAATTGATTCGTCTTAACTACCATAGCCGCACAAGTGTCTGACTTATAATGATATCCATAGAACAGGTTGAGAGAACTCTGTAACTCTTACAGAGAGGGTTAAGCAAGAAGTGCTAGCTCTATAGAGCTTAGGCCTATTTATAATAAGCTTTGGATGTTTTAGTAATTTAATTAAAATTAAATTCTACTTTCAATTAAACTTTAATTAGAATTACAAATAATTCTAATTAAATACCAATTATGCCCATATAAGATTCAAAATTTGATACTTATCCTTGTTATTAAATATCTTATATTTAATTATAAAGTTTCTTAAACTTTGCAATCAAGTCCAACTTGATTAAATTAATTTTGCTCTCTTCAACCTATTCTATATGTAAGACCTATTAGATTCCTAAATATGTTGGCTATGATTATAAAATCTAATTTTAATTCGTAATTAAAATTAGGTAAATTAAAACTCCTTTTAATTTATCTTTAATTCTTCAATTAAACAATTTATAATCATAAATCAAGATTGGCATCTAGCAATGTATCATGATCAACCAAATATTTAGGAATGTAAAAGTAGTTTTGACTAATCTTTTCGTGCATAATTTTTCTATATAATTTAATCATTTCATCATACAATGTTCAAATTAAATATAGAGTATGAAATTAATGTCTACTATATTTTGAGTCTAATCATATTAGTTCTTTTCCATTAGCTATTAATTTAATTAATGACATTTGTAAATTATTTACAAAGTATCATTTCACAATGATTTCTTGAATCAATACTAATTGAGAACAACGAAACATTCTCCCTAATTACTTTAAGGTGATGAATCCTATCTTGATCACTCAACTATCTCCATATAGTTCATGCTACATCCAATGACTACCGATTAAATGACCTATGATTAAATAGATCATAGGTAGTATCAAAATATAACAATCCCCATACAAGATAACTTTTATAATGTCAAGTCAAAGGATTACTTATACAATCATCACAATGAGAATTTCATAGACATACAAGTAACGTTGATATGTATTTAATTGTTGATATATTTAATCATTTACACTTAGTGATTAATGATACAAAAATGCTTAAGATACTCACTTTAATTCATATATGATTTTAGGTATAATTTAGAAGCAAGGAAATTAAAGTGAGTCGAAAACATCACATATGGGTTATTTTCTAAATATTTAATTTTGCTTGTCTTTATGGAGGAAGAAGAAAAAATAATAATAATAAAAGGCAAGAAAAATGGAAAATAAAGAAGCATGCATCAGAAAATGCAAAACGACACAAGCAGGTATGGGCAGAAGAACAAAACACCGGCGTGAAATGTTGCGTTTAGCGCATGCGTAAGCGCAGAAGACACACAAGAGGGGCGTGAGCAGCAAGGATTTAAGGAGTGCAAAACTTATTTGTCACATCATCAGCTACAGTGCTAGAGGAGAGACGTGAGGCACAGTGTCTAGGAGCACTGGCACTGACGTGAGGGCTGCTGAGCTGTGGAGCTAGTGTGAGAGGCTTGGCTGGAGTGCAGGTGCGGAATTGTTCGAAGTAGCGCTACAGTGGAGGCACAAGCATAGTGGAAAGGTAACAGTAAAAGAAATAGTACAAAGCAGTGAGGCGTAGGTGTGAGCAGTAAGTAGGAAGAGTTTATTTGTCCCATCAATCAACAATGAAGACCAGGAACAGGGGAGAGCTCTGTGAGGCAGTGAGGGCCAATTGGGGAATTTTTTGTGAGGGATTTTATGGGGCTAAAGCATTTTTTCGAGAAAGACCCATGAAGGGTTAGACATCCTGATGCCAGTTTAGAGATGACATCGACGCCGATGACCTGAGTTAAGTAATTTTTATTATTCTGTTGTTTCTTTCTCTCATTAGGAATTGATTATGTTATCCTATGTTGATTGAATTGAGTTTTATGTATGGATGATCGGATTTTTGTTATTATTCGGTTATTTGTGTATGAACCTATTGGGTATTGTAAGTTGATGATTTTAATGCATTCATTGAATTGTTAATTGCAAACCCATTGCTATAATTTCAATATAATCCGTAATTGTTATATTGAAATTCATGTGTAAAGATTAATGATTCGTAATCATTAGGGATAATATCACCTAGATTAAATGACGCACCGTATGTGATTGTTCCCTGATTAATCGATTTTCCTAATTCGTAATGCTATTGGCTAATTAAATCTAGAGATTGTATCCTAGATTGTTCGATGGTTAGGTTTAATTAAAGATCGTATCTTGATTAAACAAAACTTAAGGGAAAACTTGGGTTATTTTTTAACCCACGATTAATAGTTGCTAAGAGAGGTTAAAGAATAACAAATTAATAAAATATGCTTAGTCAGGGTGTAGGCTGAGATTGAACCAAAGAATCGATCCCTACCAAATTCCCACATTTATCCTTTTTGCATGTTTTCTTTGATTTATTTTCATTAGCTAGTTTCATTTTATTTTCTTCTTTGAAAAATCCAAAACCCCTGTTTTTTTCCTAAACACCGGTTAATTTCATTCCATAAACTTTACACACACTCTCTGTGGGATCGACCTAGACTTGCCACTACTACAGTAGTAGTCTAGTTATTTTATTTTGACTAGCGAAATGATGCGCGATCAAATTTTGACACCATTACTGGAGAGTGTAGTGTTTTAGTTTTCGTTTGTGAGTTAATTGGTGTTTTGTATATATTTGTTCGTAATTGATTTCTTTCTTGTTATTTTGTGATCCTTTTAATTTTTTTGTTTCGTGTTTAAAAAAATTCGATATGAACAAACTTAATTGCTTTTATAACTCATATTCTCAATCCTATAACAATGTTTGGATTGATCAACCTAACTTTTGTTATAGATGGGATAATCATCAGAATTACTTCCATGATAGTTTGCAGGACAGACAATAATTCTCATACAAACCAGAAGCTTCCTATCACAACTCCGGTCTATCTCTGGAAGAGTTGATGTTGCAGTTGCAGGAGAATACTTTACAATTTTAGAAGAATAGAGGGCAATTTCCAAGAAAATCATGGTCTAATGCCCAAGATTCAGAGAGCCAATAGGATTCAATTGCTTCTTTAGAAGAACTTTTTAATAATATTGCGGTTAAAAATTTACAATTTCTACAGGATATACAGCAATTTCAACAAAATATGCAAGAATTCTGACAAGAGACAAAAGAAAGCCAATAGAGGATGGAACACCTAATGGGTCAGATGGTAATAAGCCTTGATCGCCTAGAATCGCAAAACAAAAAAGAGTAACCGTATCAACCCGAGGTGTGCCCAATTGAAGTCTGTGCGGAAAATTTGCAAAGTGATGAGGAGCTTGAGAATTTTGAGGTCAACCCTCAACGAATTGTTTGTGTCGAAGAAGTGGAGAAGGAGCTCAAAGGCAAAAAGGACACATCTTTTAGCTCGGAGGTAAATGCTGAGTCCATGATTATTTTTGAAACTAACTCTTTACCTTTACATAAAAGATTGGAGGAATTGAATGATGAGGAAAAAGGTGAAGAGATGTTTGAAATATTTCCGGAGTGTATGGACTCAGTCAAGATTGAGAAGTTGAGGATAGGGAAGACGCTGAGGGAGGATAATGATTAACTAAGGCCCTATTCCGAACTACCTCGTGTGGAGGAGTCACATGTGATACCTGAAAATCACAATTTTGTCATGTGAGGAGAAGAAGGAGTCGAGCTAGCAACCCTAAACAAAGGCACTTCTTAGGAGGCAACCCAAGGGAAGTAAATTTCTTTTCCTTTACATTTGTGCATTACTTTTTATATGGATGTGTGTTTTTAAACTTGTTTGTTTTATTTATTTTTGAGTTTTCATTCAAAATGAGAGATAGAATAAAATAAATGAAACAAACATTTTCTCGTTTTCTATTGCTTCTGGGATTATATAATCATGATTAGAGAATTTCATGGCAACTTTAGCATGTACTTTTGCTCTTGTGATTGATAGGTATGCATTATCTTTAGAAGAGTAGTGACTAATGGCAGACAAAGCCGGTGAGATTTAAAGCCTTATTTGACTGACACATCCATATCAGTCTGATTGTCTTTTGATAATGTGTGACCTTCATGACATGTACATCCCGATTTTGCGTTGAATTTCTATTTGAGACCACATTTTTATCACATGCATTAACATGGATATGATTAGGCATTCT
>JANSVA010000009.1:12943789-12954215 GCA_025504915.1 Erythroxylum reticulatum
TAAAAATAAGAGCCAAGAAGTGTAGTAAAAATCATGAAAATGTCACCAATTTATATAAGAAACTTAGGTTCAATCAGTGATTAATAGGCTAGGCTTATGTGGTTCCTAACTAGAATACAATGAGTCATAGGCTAGGCCTAGTGCTTCTATGTGATGTATGTTCACTTCATAGGTTATCTACACCGTCTTGGTATGTATCAAGTTCTATTTGCAATATATGTTTTTCATTCTCACTGAGTACATAGTATACTCACCCCTCCACTTTCCAACCATGTAGGTTCATTTCGGAGTATTATTGCACATAGGTAGTTTTTATTTTGAACTTTAGTTACATAGTGGCTCATGAACTATTTTACTGTTTTTAGTAGATGGATTATGTTAATATGCTTTATGATTTTTTAAATTTGACTCTTCACCGCTTTGTTGTTGTTGTAAAAGACTTTATGTATGAACTTTTGATATTGTTGTTAAGGTTACCTTAAGTGGACTTTAAAGTCCTGAAATTGCGGTAAAATTTTTGTATGTGAATATAGAAATGTGTTTTTGATTGAGTTTTGTGATTTTTAAAATACAGTCATTGTATTGCCCAGTTTTTTTAAAAACAAAAAAAGAGAGAAGAGATATTCAGTTAGCATTGCAAAGTCGGATTAAGAATACCGTGACTGTCCTTAGCCCGAGTATGCAGCGATTGTCATGGATCCGATGTGGTATCGGGTTGTGACATAGTTCCCTTAAAAGACAATAGGGTTATCATCCAATTTTCTAATCAAACAAATGCTTACCCTTAAAAGAAAGTTAAGGGTGTTCTTATGTAGGTAAATAAGCTAGTATTTCTAGCTGATTTTGACATTATGAATATGGATGATGGTTTTTCCCCACACCTTTCACCTATTCTTTTAGGAAGACCATTCCTAAATGAAGATCATATAGATATTCTTTACAGTACCTTAAAAATGGAGAATGAATATGTAGTATTTTTTAATATTTTAAATGTATGAGAAACCTTAAAATTTGACATTATGTTTTTGCTATTAATAAAGTTGATTTTATTAATTACATCATATATCAAGTCTTTGAGATGGATAGTAAGGACGAACAATAGGTTTTTTCAAAGTTAAATCAATGAATTAATTTATGTATTAGAGTTATAAAAAGGACATCAAGGAATCAAGATTCCTAGTAATACAAGTTTGTAGCCATTAGCCAACAAAAAAGATTCTTACACATAGTTATATATGAACCTTTTTAAGAAATAGGGATTTCATTTAATCAATTTTCTATACTATTTTATGTTTTCTCTGCATGCTCTAACTCCTTACTAAATATTAGTTGTTCTTTTATGTTGGCTATGGTAATCTCCTTTATTTCAAAGGAGTTTTCTTTACCTCTAAAACACCTTAAGTTTCTTATAAAACAAGTGTACCATAGATTCTTGTCTTTCTTACGTGGCATACAAATACTAGATAAGTTAAGATAATGTAGTCTATCTATGCTACTTATTTTATTCCTCATAGGGAGACAAAAAAAAATGGATGTTTTAGTTATAATGACCTCGTTCTATATTAAGTTGTACTAGCTCAACCTTTAGGTTTAACCAATCTCTACAATCTTTTTTTGTAAACTTCCCATTTTCCTAATTATTTAAATATAGTAGTCCTACAACTTAAAGTTAGGACTATAATAGGGGATCAAGTTCTTAAGTTCCTTTAGATAACCGCTTCTTAGCCTTTAATCAGCCTATATACATTCCTTGGCCTCCTTTAAAATGCTCTTCAATATCTAAACTATACCTTATTCCCTTATCAAAGGACCATTAGCCCCTAGTTATCATACCAAATAGAAGTTATTTCTCCATTCTAGATACTATAATTGATATTTTACTTAAAGGATTATCTTATCCTTAAAGTTGGAATAAGAACCAAAAGTGAGTTTCCTTATTAGGTAATCCCTAAATGCTAATAGCTTTCAATATATAACTATGAGTCCATTTTACCTAAAGGGATTCTTTATTCACTATAATTTTATTATTTTACCCATGAAGATCTTGTTATTAGTTTTTATTAGAAAGATTCCCAAACACCCTTCATCTAATGGCATACACACCTTTGTACATCTATCTTCTGCATTATACTTGTTCTCATTATTCTTACCCTAAAAAATCTCCTTATGAGCGCCTCCATTATCTTAATTAAATATACAAGGAATTTGGAATGTCCTTAATTAACTATAGTTTTCCCTCAAATATCTTAGTGAATGTTGAACTTAATTAATATGAAAAAGAATGAATGTTATAATAGACTTGTTTTATAATTTTTAGTAATCATTACAATAATCAATTTAAATGAAAATTGCATATTATTTACAAACATGCTCATTTTTTTAATTTTAAAGCCTAAAAGCAAACACATCATTATTTGAAGCTCTTTTATTTTTTCATGTGTGTTACCAAGCATAGTTGGATAATTCTAGAACTTGCTTTTATTATTCATATCAAGATCACATTTGTTAAATTAGAAGTATTGAAATGATATAGGCATTTAGATTGAAACTTTTTTTAGTGTATTTTCGTGATAATTATCCTACCATTTTTATCCCTTAGGAGTAACCAATTTTGAGACTTAGTCTTTTCATTATTTATAACCACATTACTAGCCTTTAACTTATTTTTCTTGAAGCCTTTTTATTTGAACCCTAAAGGCTATTTATGTTGATTTATTGCTTGAAACTTAAATTTGTAAAAGGTCCAATATTTATTCAATTGTTGGTATATGATAGATGCTCAAAAAATTAAATAGCATAAATAATATATGATACAAGAATAAATAAATAAATAAATAATGTTAAAGTTATGGAAACAATGGAATTATGGTGTATAGGACATATGTTGTGAAGAATTAAGTTTTATGTAATTTTGTTTATTTAAATTTCCTTTAATATTATCACCCTTTTATTATCCCTATCATACCTTAACTTAAGCCTCATTAAAAACCTACAGTATGACATTTGATTTTTGTTTCTATTTTACTTACAAGCGGTGGAGATATGATTTATTGTAAGCTTGTGGTTAAGAATCCTTCTATGTGTTGATTTGAGAGTTCTTACCTTAGTGAGGGTGTAAAATTTTATGCTTTCAATTTCAAAAGACTTTTTATGTGATTGCCCTTGATATTAACTTATGAAGGTTGGTTCTATAATGACTTAAAATCTAACTGTGTGGTAATTTGATTGATATGATATAATGATCAAGACTATGGATGGACAGGTTGAGGTTACCAAGATATGAATGTTGTAAGTTTGATGAATTAGATTATGATTTTTTTAGGAATAAGAAAAAGTTTAAGTGTGGGGATGTTTGATAAAAAATTATTTATATATATTTATATACCTATATTTAATTTGTTTTGATATTTATTTAAGAGTTTTATACTATTTTTGGTCCTTTCAAGTGTGTTTTTAGGTAAATTTTGACTTTATAGACCAAAACGAGATGTATTTCGATGAAATAGTGGCATGGAATCAAAGAATTGGAGCAATTGTCTACTTACATGGTTGTGTGTAGTAACCATGTAAGTCACTGTAAACTTGTAAAGCTTCAAAGACACAATCCCTATATGTGGAACATATATGGCCATATATGTTGCTCGTATAAGTCTCTATAATCTTGTAAAGTCATTAATTAAGGTTTTTTTAAAGATATATGGTCACCTACACAATAGTGTAGGTGCCATGTACATCATAAAAACCTTTGTTCACTAATATATGAGGATAATAAGAGGGCTAAATCAAAAGGAATATTAGAACCATCTGAATTCAAAAAGAAGCAATGAGAGTCATAATAAAGACCTGAAAAGGAAGAGGGAACATGCATAAATATTAAGTCATTTATAACCTTCCAAAATTTCTAAATCAAGGCTTTCAAGCTTATTCATTAGTTTCTTATTTTATTTCATTTTCTTGAATGTCAGTTCTAAATATTTGTGTTTTGAACATGATTATAGGATTCTAAATCTATATTAGGGTTAATTCTTGAATTGTTTTGTTGACCTTTACCTTATTAAATTCAATATATGATTCTTTGTGGTATTTTTCATACTTATGTTTGATAAAAAAACCCAGAGATCTTAATTGTGAGTTATAAATAACAGGTTAATAAGCAATTGGAGAGAAATCTTAATTGTGAGTTAGTTATCCTTAGGATTACTTTAAATCCAATAGAGTGGTTAGGAGTAGTTTTATGAATCAAAAGGTTGCAATTCAACTGTCATCTATTTTAATTGAGATTATTTGTTTAGATCTCAAGAGAGGATAATCAAAACCTTATGATATTGATAGTTGTAGGTTGCATGATGTTTTAGTAGGCATTTTAGCATGTTTTTAGTTGTTAATTAATTGATTCATGCATGTTTAGGTGTAGAATTTTGTTAGATGGTTAGATATTTATGTTTTGACTATTATGTAGCTTAAAGCATGCTATTGAGCTTTAATTTTTTGTGTTTAAGATGCTTTGATATATTTATTAGTATTTGAGATCAAATATCAAAGAATGAAGAAGATTTAGAGGAAACCTGGCGGAGGACCTAGGGCCACAATCATGACAGAAGCTGATGATCTTGACCTGTGTAATGACAAACACGGATCAACCTCCTGAACTTAATTTTTTACAGATTATTTCGAACTTTTGGGTCTGTGTAAAACCTAGTTTTTACCCCTATTAGTAAAGGACTATATAAGATAAGAGAAATGACCTAAACAAAAGAAGCCTCCATTTGCCACTTTGGGAAAAGCTATGGAAGAGGAAGAAGGGAGAGAGAGAAGAAGGGAGAGAGAAGGTGGAGCTTCTGCTGCTACTTTAACCTCTAGTCCTCCTAAGTTATTTTTTCTTCTTTCCATTTTTTATTTCATTCATTTGATGTATGAGATGGAATTGATGTTGATGAACTTTGGTGATGTTCTCACTTCTTTCAGGGATTTATACTTGATTTAATGTTAATTTAGTTGCTTTTTCCGTTAATGATGATAGGTGTTGTAATACGGTTAGTAGTGAGTCGGTTTCCTTTGATAGACTAATGTATGTGGGTATACAGGTTGGGGAAAAGGATGTGACCACAATGGTGGATATGCGTGCAACCCACAGTTTCCTAGCAGAAAAGATGATTCAGAAGTTGGGCATAAGGGTGTCCAAGGCCCTAATGAGAATTAAAACTCCTGCGAGGAAGGCATAACCAGTTGTGGGAATTGCTTACAATTTTCCAGTCAGCATTGAAAGTTGGCATGTCAAGATGAACTTCATCATCATACCATTAAAGGATTTTGAGATGATATTGGGGATTGATTTCCTTAAAGCAGTAAAGGTGGTGTTGTATCCGAATTTGGGAGGTATGATGTTGATGAATGATTAAAATTCCTTCTACGTGAATTTTTTAGGTTCAGTAGGGGAACGACAGATACTACAATTTCGGTATGACATGTTTTAGCTACAAGATTGAGAAAGGGTTGAAGAAAGGTATGGAGACCTATCTCGCTGCCATGTGGGAGATCAATGAAGACCACGTGGTGGAAGTCCCTGATGTGGTTGTAAGTTTGTTAAAGGAGTTTCGGGAAGTGAAGTCGACAAAGTTGACAAAAACTCTTCCCCTTCGTCGTGAGATAGATCACAGGATCGAGTTGATTCCTAGAGCGATCCCACCTACACATGCCCCATATAGGACGTCCCCCTGATGGAACTGTAAACTTCAGAAACAATTTTGTGAGTTGTTGGAGGCAAGATTCATCCAACTGTCTAATTCCGCATACGACACCCCGATATTGTTTCAGAAGAAGCAAGACAATACACTTCGGATGTATGTAGACTATCGTACGATACCCCGATATTGTTTCAGAAGAAGCAAGACGGTACACTTCAGATGTGCTATATGACTTTTGGATCCTACGAATTTTTAATTAAGCCGATTGGATTAACTAATGTCCCAGCGACATTTTGCAACCTTATGAATAATGTGCTGTATGACTTTTTGGATGAGTTCATTATGGTCTACTTAGCTGACATCGTGGTGTATAGCGCTAACATGGCAGAATATGTGTAACACTTGAGGCAAGTGTTCGAAAGATTGAGGCAGCATAAGCTCTACGTGAAGATGGAGAAGTGCGAGTTTACCCAATTAGAGATCAGATTCTTAGGTCACGTGGTGAACAAGGGTCAGGTCAGGATGGATCCAAGAAAGGTGAAAGCAATAGTTGACTAGAAGGCTCCCACGACAGTATGAGAATTGCAAAGTTTTCTTAACCTGGCAAACTACTATAGGGGATTCATTGTGGGATACTTGAAGAAAGTAGCACCATTAATGAACTTGTTGAAGAAGAAGCAATATTGGTGTTGGTCGAGTGCATGCAAGGAGGCATTCGAGAGACTTAAAACTGCTATCTCAACTAAACCTGTGTTAAAGATGCCCGTGTTCGATCTTCCATTTGAGGTACATACTAATGCTTCGGACAAAGCCATTGGTGGAGTCCTTGTATAGGAGGGTCATCCGGTAGATGCTGCAGAGCAACGTTACTCGACGCATGAGAAGGAAATGCTTACGGTGGTGCATTGCCTTAAGGCATGGTGAGTGTATTTACTAGAAACCAGGTTCGTTATCCGAACAGATAATGTTGCTAACAAATTTTTTAGGACCCAAAAGAAGTCCGCAAAACAAGTCCGTGGTAGGAGTTTCTTACCGAATATGACTTTATATGGGAGTATAAACCGGGGAGGCACAACAATGTGTTAGATGCCTTGAGTAGGAAGGAGGAATTTGTGGCCTTTTATTCAGTCACAAGGGTGGAGTCCAACCTGTTGGAGAAAATCAAGGCCACAGCTCCATTAGACACCATATACTGTAAGTTAGTTTCTCAAGTCAAGGAAGGTGTTATATGTAGGTTTTGGCTAGAACGATGATAGGCTTTTGATGACTAAGAGTAATCAAGTGTATGTGCCAAACTTTGGTGGATTGTGGAAACAATTGTTAAAGGAGATGCATAACTCGCAAGAGACTGGTCACCTAGGAGTCCAACAGATGCTGGCGCTCAAAGTCTAGCGGATGCTAACGCTCCTATCTCGTTCCTACTTTTGGCTGAAGATGGATATGACCCTCGTGTGTCAGTTGGATAAGTTGGAGAGAAAGAAGGAAGCTGGTTTGCTACAACCTTTATCCATCCCTGAGAGACCGTAGATGTCAGTTTATATGGATTTTATTAGTTGATTTCCAAAGGTGGACAACATGACATCAATCATGGTGGCAGTTGACAGATTCTCCAAGTATGCGATCTTTGTGCTGACTCCTGTGACTTATCCCTTAGATGTGGCGGCCGAGTTGTTCTACAAGATCGTGGTTAAGTATTTCAAAGTTCTGATGGATATTGTGAGCAACCGAGATGCCAAATTTACAGGCCAATTCTGGACGTCCCTTTTTAATACGATGAGTTGCAATTTGAAGTTTTTAATGGAAAATCACCCACAAACAGATGACTAATTGGAAAGAATCAATGGTTTGTTGGAGGAGTACATGCGACTTTATTTAAGTGCAAGTTAACGTAATTGGTTAAGTTTACTTGATACTGCACAGTTCTGCTATAACTTGTATAAATCTTCAGCTACAGAGAAAAGTCCCTTTGAGATTGTATTGGGATAACAGCCTCTAACACCATTTGAGATTACTCAACAAAGGACAGGTGGCAAATGTCATGCGTTGCATAATTTTGCGATGGAGAAGCAAGAATTGTTGGGTGAGGCGAGGGACAATCTTTGAAAATCTTCTCGACGTATGAAGAAGCAAGTGGATCTTCGGAGGAGACCGTTAGAGTTTGACGTGGGAGACAAAGTTTTGTTGAAACTAACCCCACAAATTTGGAAGAAGATCTCAAGTAAGCAAGTTCTTAGGGGTTTTGTGTCGAAGTACGATGGACTATTTAAAATGCTACATAAAGTGAGGAACGTGCCATGCAGATTAAAGTTTCCCAAGCAGTTAAAGGTATACCCTACTTTTCATGCTAGTTTTCTTAAGCCTTACTATGAGGATGCATCAGACCCGAATAGGAGTCAGGTGAAGCGAACTCGTGAGGAAACAGTTCGAAGATCAAGTGGAAAAGATCTTAGATTACCGAATAACAGGTCAACATAAGAAGAACCGATGGACCAAGTTCTTAATTCAGTGGAAAGGTAAACATGTCACAGAAGTTGTGTAAGAGAAAGATACGACCTTATGGCAGTTCAAAGACTAGGTGAATGCGCACCTTCAAACTAATTCAATGAGGGTGTTGAATTCATCTAATGGGGGTGGTTTGCTAGACCCTTAAACTTCGGAGCAGTTCTTAGCAACCTTCATGGCGTGCCTTAGGAGGAAGGTTAGTTGGATTCGTGCATGAGGGAGGCGTGCGAAAATACTAAGGCAAATGTGAGTGAGTGGGGTCGAACTTTGTGCAAATTTTAGTAGAGTCTCGGACCATGTAGAGATTGACTCAACCTAAGCTAAGGATTTGATAGACTAAGGACATGGCTCATGTTCGGATGGGTGGACCACGATTAGCAGACTTGTCATGGAAACCATTAGATCAGGCCAGTGGGCAATGTGGGCTTCAGCAAGATCTCACTACATCATCAGCGGATAGAGATCGCGAGGAGATCTTGGATGATGTGGTGACGACTAGAAGTTAGAGTTGCAGTGGAACTAAACATCTAAAAATAGTAGAGATCTTCGAAGATAAGGCTAGTAATTTTCTAGTTGAATGCAAACTCTATCTTTCTGTTATCTTATCTTATCAGTTAGAGTCCTATTTAGATGGAGGTGTCATCTAATTGTTTCACGTGATATAATTTGATAGGGATAGACGTGATCTTAGCACGATCTTAGACAGTTCAGTTTTAGTGAAATTTTGAATATAACTTGACTTCTAAGTTAAAAAACCTATATATAGCTCATTCGAGCATTACTCTTCTCATTCAATTAGAGAGAACATTCTTTGTATTCTTTCGAAGAAAAATATATAAAGGTTGGTCATATCTCTGGTTTTCCTTGTTACCTTTATTTCTTATTGGTTTCGTATTATAGTTTCTTCGAATGTGCAAAGTAAACACTTTAAGATTTGTTGAAGGCTGAGTCTTACTTAAGTGAACCTAAGTGAAACTGTTGTGTAAAGGATGTTGGCGATACACATCGGTAAAAGTTCAAATCCCAAAGGTGACTTTTGTATCAGGTGGCACAAATTTTTTGTTCTTCATAATTCTCAGGCAAGATACCCGGAGGAGGGGATGGACAAGAAGGTAAAAGTGAGGTCAAATCAAAGGGGGGAGAAGGAAGGCAAAGCTTCCAATTGATTGTAGGAATTTATAACTAAAAAGGGAAAGGAAGCATCTTTAAGTTGGGGGAGTACAAAAAATCGTTACTAAAAATGGTAAAAGACAAGCCTGAGCAGGAAGTGAATCAAAGAATAACTAAAATTAATTGATAGATCAAGTCAAAGTTTTAGAGGCCAAATTCAGAGGACGAAGGTTGATTTCTAAGGACGCTTGAAGAACAGAATTGAGGGGGAAACAAAAAAGTGAGGCTGAATGACAGGCAACGAGGGCTTAAGCAACGGAGCACGGAGAGCATCGTGGAGGCGGATGAAAAACCAGCACTCCTAAGCTCTTGCATACGCTTACAAATTATGAAACGGGCAAGGACACGTGTTGATTCTGAGAACCACTGACACATTCAACTCAAAGTTCCATTCAAAGTTCAATTCAAACTTTTTAATTACCAGATGACAGATGAGAAGATTTCTTCAAAATGTCCTTACAACAGGATATGTTCCAACGGATAATTAGGAATACTACCGTCACTGTATTCTTTGCTCTTCTTTCCAATTGGCTTAAGACTTCAATACAAAACAATACGAGCGATGCAAAAAGCAAACTTACAGATGAAATAGGCACCAGCATATACACATTCATAAATCACAATCTAACGGAGGATAAACTTCAACATTAGCTCCATCTTTTCGGAACCAAATATACCCAAGTAAATTTGTAGATAAATCCAAATACAGAAGAAAAGAGATTATATAAAATTAAAAAAAAAACAAAGGTGCAAATCCACAGATCTACTTGCATTCAATAAGTACAGTCATAATTACGACAACCAAAGGCTATCCTCATTGAGCAGAGGATGCACCTTCGTTAAAGAGAACAGATCGCAACCTGTGCTGTGCTCTCTCAACCAGTCTTAGACCATCTATCAACTTGGCAACTCCTTCTCGACTGTTGTCACTTATCTCTACAAGTTCTGCCAATTTCGGGTGCGAAGAATCCAACACCTTCAAGAAATCAACTCCTTGAGCTATTTCCATCCCAACAGCAGTTTTTGCTTCCAGTGCATCGTCTACACATAATTTCTTCAATCTTTCAACA
>JANSVA010000009.1:12982746-12994556 GCA_025504915.1 Erythroxylum reticulatum
AAGATATTAATTTTTAGGAATTTCTTGGAATTATTTACAAATTCAGATGATCACAAACACAATTTACTAAAGTCGATGAGTATTGTAATCACAAAAATTATTATCTACTGTTCTAACAACAAGAAAATAAAAAAGATAAGCGTTAGAGAATAGACGCCATGATTTTATATTGGTTCACCCTTAACCTTGGGCTACGTCCTATCCTCAGAGTTTGTATGAGATTTCACTATACTCTTCAACTTTACAAGTATCTTTCTACACTTATAGAGCCTCTTCAGTTCTCTCTCACAAAATATTCTTTATCTGCTTTCTTAGCCTCTCCAGGCGCTAGCCTTTCTTTCTCTAGGAAAGATATTGTTTAAGCTATACGTTACAGATGTATTCACTCTCTTTCTTTCACCCTTGAGTATAGAGTTTCTCTAAGTATTGTACAATCAAATTTTCTCTCTTATAAAAGCGTTATCTTTTTGTTTACGACTATACCTAGTATTTATAGCCTAAGTCTTCAACTATCTTCTTAAAAAATTGCTTCTTGAATCTTCTAGAAATTGTTATTAGTTAAGATCTGTAACTAAATCCAACTAACTAACTAACTGAAATTCTAGAATAGTTTCCATCTGTATCATTACATACTATACTTCTTCTGGTGTCGCTTCTTTTGGTATCGCACTTCTTCTGTTATCACACTTCTTCTAGTGTCGCGTGAATCTTTTTATGATGACGTTTATCTTCTTACGATGATGTGTATCTTTTTATGATGACATGTATCTTCTTGTGTTACTTTCTATATCTTCTGGTGTTGACCATATATCTTCTAGTGTTGAACATATATCTTCTAGTGTTGACCATATATATTTTGGTGTTTACCACGCATCTTCTGGTATTAACCACGTATCTTCTGGTGTTGACCATATATCTTCTAGCATTGGCATATATCTTCTAGTGTTGACTATGCATCTTTTGAGTTTGACTTTACGTCACTTATATTTTTCTGCGCACTTAACAAACTTACCAAAACAATTCACACACTTCTGAGATAATTATTATTTGATTGTCATCAAAATTAATAGAAGTGAAGTCTTTTTGACTTAATAATCTCCTCCTTTTTGATGATAACAAATAATCATAATATTAGAAGATAAAAAATAATATTCAGACTAATAATAATCAAAGCAAAAACACAAGAAATATATCTTATATTTTCACTTTTCTCTTTTATTCTCTTATTCTCTTCTCTTCTCTTCTCCCCTTATTTGTTATTAATCAAATACATAGCTTATCTTAGATGCTTCAAAATTTCAGAATATATGTGTTGAATATCAGTATGGATCGTCTTAAGGTCTTGTTCAATAGAAACATGTAGAAGTGCTTTTTCCTGATGAAGATTTCCCACTAAATCACCCAGTTCATCAACCTTAGTTTGAATTTCCTCAATATCTTTCGCTAAGGCTTCCTAAACTTCCTTCTGCTTGTGACTAGCTTTAGTCCAATTGATGAAATTCTTCAAGAACTCCAAATTAATAGTAGGATCTTATTGTATTTCACTAAGTGAATAGAGGTGTTCAACAACATATGATTCTCTAGGTAAAACATCTAATTCTATGATTTTGATTGAGGGTAGTTTGAAGGTTTGTTTTCCTTCTAGGAGATTAAGATCATCAGGTCTGGGTAGTTTGAAAATTGGTTGCCCAAGAAGGTGTAACACATTTTTGACTGAAGGTATGAAACCTAAGGATTTGAAATGCATGATTAAATGCATAAAAGTCTCTAAGTTGAAATTGATACCTTCAACCGTGATACTTCTGTACCTTCCTTCTGTCATAAGGTCAACTACCTTGAAACTTTCATCTTTAGTAGAAACTCCAAATTGACTCCCTGATGCCCTTGATATGTGATATGATACATAGACACCTACAGGTTGAGCTGCATTACATGCATCGTCTATATTCTTCACAACCACTTGAATCTATTCTTCTGTAAGATCATCTTCATACCTTTCAGGAAACA
Organism: Erythroxylum reticulatum; assembly: GCA_025504915.1. Taxonomy (NCBI): domain Eukaryota; kingdom Viridiplantae; phylum Streptophyta; class Magnoliopsida; order Malpighiales; family Erythroxylaceae; genus Erythroxylum; species Erythroxylum reticulatum. The sequence goes on from JANSVA010000009.1 coordinate 12,984,754, forward strand.
TCTTCTTCCCTTTTTCTTCATTTATTACGAGGGTTAAACATCTTGGTTGTATATCTGGAACAATCAGCCCCCTTCCTCTAAGACTTCTATATGAAGTGATGTCACTCATCTAACTTCAACAGAGCTTGGTAGATAGAACTCCATCATGTAACCACTATCTTCCCTAACTACCCATTTCCAATTCAGTATAGGATTGGTGACTAGTATAGTGTTTGTAACCGAGGGGTGGGGGAAAGAGATTTCTGTTGATTTATCAGGGCTGATTATAGAAGTATTGATTTACATTTTTAATGCAAGTAATGCTTCAGGTCTTGAGAAGGAAAGTTTTGAAAATTTGTTGTTTAAAATGATAAGAATTGGATGTGGTAGGATAAGTAGAAAACGCAAGTACTAGAATTCTCCTGTTATATATAGCAGCAGCTAGAGGAATATAGTTGCTGTAGGGCATCATAAGTGCTTGAGAATCAGGGTTGAGAAGTAATAGTACATCTCCACATTAAAAGGCATGGAGCATTCAACATAATAGTAGTGACTTATTACTTTCCAGCTTAGAGATCTTCTTGAGTTGCAAATCTCTTACCTAGCGCTCTAAATCTTTCACTGCACTTGAATTCTTTTGCCATTATAATCTCCCTTGTCTAGTTGAAGATGCCACTAAGTAGAATTAGGAGCTCTTTTCCCTTTTTTTAAAGTTTCGAAAGTTTGTTTGCCTCTAGATACTATAAATACAGTGGCATATTCCAAGCTTAAAGAATGAAAGATCATATTTGTTTTGAAATTGCCGCACTATACCAGTCAATAGTTCAAGGCCGAGAATGACCATGATAATGTAAATTGTAGAGGTTTAAAATCAAAGTCCATGTGGGGTTAGAATAAATGTTTTCAGGTATAGATCTTGTTGAGCATTAACAAAATTTAAGCAAAAAGAAGACTTAGGACATATACATGTTGAATCATATAGTGGAACTCTGGATTTGTTCGTAGTTGTTTTATCATTTTCCTAACTGTCTGCGTCACGGACTAGAATTATAACTACCATCCTCTAAATAAGAAGTACTACCTGTCATAGTTTGGGCTGTTTAATCGATTGCCTTCACAGTTACACCATCTGTATCTCGAAAGTGTTCGTATGTTTGTTCATCCAAGCTTTCAGTTGTTGCTTGTTCACTAATATACACTTCAACCTTAACTTTTTCTTCTTCAATCTTTGTTTACGTTGTCCTTACATTAAACAACTCTTGGCCATCATCATTTGAAGCTTCTTCAACCACTACATATGACAAGTGCTTGTCATCGCTGCGTGTCTTGCTGTCTACTTCATTTCCAACTATTTTACAAAGCCTGGTTGATTTAAACTTCACAAATCTGAAGTATTGCTGCTCTTGGCCTTTGGAGATGTTTCTTTACTATTTAACTTGCCTTTTAGAGACCTGCTAGCTGGATTTGCCTTGCTCTTAGGAGATTAGTAGCTAAATTTGCTTTCGACATTAGAGATCTTTTATCTAAATTCAGTCAATTTTCAGTTCAGCTCAAACTAATCCTAAATTATCTGAATTTTATTTTTTATTTTTCAATTTAAATCTAACTCAAACTCAATAATTTCAATTCACTTATAACCCAGACTCATTTTTTAATTAATTTTTTAATTATATCAGTTTGTTATTATAAATTAAAAATTTTATATAATTTTCAAATTTAACCCAAAACTTCGTACTTTCTTAAGCCTAATCGCGCTCAATATTAAGCCTTAAGATGAGCCCAAACCCTTATCTATATTTTAGACGCAGACCAAGATCCAGACTAAGGGAAGCCCGAGTCTAAGTCGGCCCCCTCCTACTTGGGTAGGATATCTCTTAACTCCACTAGAATGGCGTCACTAGATTAACTGCTTTCATATACGTGAACTTTGCATGTGCATAACGAAGAGCACAAATTAAAAAAAAATCGAACTTAAAAAGAGGTAAATGAGGAAATTCCAGAAAAACTTGATTGAAAACTCATTAGAGAAGGAACAATATCTCTATTTTAAACAGAGAGACGGTAATATCTGGTCTGACAAAATCTTTTCTATCAACTGTTAAAATTCCATGATATACAATATCGTACAAACTCCATATGTCGTGCATCCTTGAATGAAGCATAATAACTGATTCATCCTCAGATTTAGTTACAAATCATGACATGGCCGACATCCATGGATGAAACCGTCAAACCCCTTTTACAAAAAAAAAAAAAAACTCTATCGGAATCACGGTGAAAATCTATATTCTACTCGCAATTTGGAAATAAATATAACCCCCAACCGTAAAACAAACAACAATAAGAAAAGGAAAAGAATCGAAGGCCTGCCCAAAGAGGAAGCTGTTCTCCAAGAGCTTCACACTCTGAAACCAGCCGCCCATTGTCCACTCAACCAGTTCAATGGTTTGTTAGGAGCATAGTATCTTCAAGCTTCATGGGATTAAGACACTAATAACGACTTTGCCTGGAAAACTGTGACCAACACCCTGGTCTGTGCTTAAGTTAATCATGGCCCCGAACTTAATGGGGTAATGCACAAATGACTTACGAACGCACATACACGGCTCAGAAGAACCATACAGAAGAGTTCATCAGGAAGAACACATTCAAAATATACCTAAACTTGATATTTTAATAGCTTCTCTTTCACCGGAGGCTCCAATGCCGACATATATTGATCCCATGCACCACTCCTCAGCATCTGCAATGAAATAGATCAATCCCGTAATGACTTGTGCTGTTTGCAATATTATCAGGATTCAAAGCTGAAGGAGTTCCAGACAAGTACATACGTTGTCAAAAGAGGCGTTGAAATAGAGAAATGGAACCTTTAGTTCCACCACCAATTTCTATTAGCTCAAACAAAAACAAAGATACACTGTCTATTCTATCACATTCTTCCTATTCAAACAATAAATAATAAATCTCAACTACAAATAGCTCAATGACAGCCGCATTAAACCTTCTGAAAACAGCAAGTGTTTGCAACTGGCCTTCCAGGAAGAATTTCCATTTCACTTCAGGTTTTCAAATTCTTATCCAAGGTTTACAAGATTCAACTTCTGCCTATTTTCTTCATAATATTTTACTTTTTTTGTAGAAGAGGAGAAGAATTGAATAGAAGAAAAAGAGCTTGCAAGTATCTCCTTACAGGTCAATGCACTGTAGAAGATTTGCAAGGTTGAACTTATTGCACAAGAAAGGATTGAGGAAATAATTTTTAGAGGCTTGTTTTCATGGTGAACCAACAATCCACAAAATTTATCAGAGCTATTATGATTTCCAACACATTGTGCAAGACTAAAAAATTGTCACAAAAACAAATTGTGTTAAAATAGATCTTAGTCGTCAGTAGCAGCATTGCTAACCTGTTTATAGCCATGCAAAACCTGGCAAACTTCATTGTGTAGATCTTCACTTCTTATTTCCTGCATGCCATAGTACATCAATAGAGTGAGATATATCGTAAGATCTGAACTTACAAAGATAAGAATATGCACACTTACATGCCAGCTTGCAATTGCTTTACACATGAAGACAAGTGAACTTAATGCTCCTGATGGATTTGCTCTGACCTGAAAGTTATCAAATGCCAAAATATGGATTTAATTTGCTCTGATATCAACCTCTAGACTAAAGCAAATGCATACCATTGCACATAAACCTCGGAAAGCATCCTCCTTTTCAATATCATCCCGTATCCTGCCATATACAAAGCCATGCAGTGTCTTAATTTGATGACATACTACTATGTTCTGAAGATACTAGTACGGATACCAAGGTAATAAATGCTCACATGGAGAGGGCAATGCACCAGGGTTGCATAAAATGCTCCATATGTGGTGATACAAGCTCAGGACAAACCCATGCAAGCCTTCCGAGTGTAATTGCACTATTCTCTACAAGTGACTTGTTCAGCTCCTGCCTCATATAAAAAGGAATACATATGTTCATAAGGAAAAGTCCCCACACAACATTATCGTCATCAACACGGGAGAGAATGTCAAAGATAACTACCCCTGGCTGTTGAAGGATTGGAACCAAGCAGGAGATAACAGTCATGACAACAGGAGATACTTCTTGACGAACCTGCAATCCAGAATAACTCTTAGTTAGCTCCATTTCATATCAGTAAGTGAAAACATAAAATTGAAGAAAAAAAATAGTAATACAGTGAAGATTATAGCAGAAGACAAACATACTTTAATAGCTAATTCTCCAACAGCCCAGCACGCATTATTTGCCACAGAAATAGTTTCCACAAGCTTAGAGGTGTTCTGCAACGAGCCCATATTAGTTAGATATATCACTAGCATATGACATTTAAAACTTTAGAAAACATTCACTAACCAGTTGTTTGGCAGCAACTTCAAGAAATTCTGACAACCGAGGGTGTAAATGAACAGGACATGTCTGGTCAATTCCATGATAAGTTGAATAGTCATACATCAATCTTATATTCCAAGACAAAGGAAAAATAATAATCAATGATGAGGTTCTGGTCCCTGAAAGGAGCATAATTTAACTCCCAGTCACCACTACCAACTTTATTACTGTACTGATTAGATGCTTTTCCTTTATGGATGCAAAAGGTTTACGTCCCCAATTTCCATGAGCAGTCACAGGATTGAACAGTAATGCATCAATTGTGTATTCCCAAGACAAAGCAAAAATAATAGCAATCAATTAGGGCCTGCCCTCAGAGGAGAATAACTCAACTTCCAAGTTCAAGTCTCTAATTTCCATCAGCAGTCAAGATAAAGAGATAATTTTAATTAGGTAAGCTGGACATTGGTCCAGGTTCAACTTACTCTCGCAAGATCCCCAAGGAGGGCAAAGGCGCTTTGTCGGATATCAGAGGCATCATCCATGCAACACTGAAGAAGCAGATCTCGCAAACTACTTTGTGAAACCTGCAGAAGAAAACCACAAGAAAAATCTGTCACACCAAAAGCTAATTGCAGCACTTGTGGTGGATCCACATTAAATCTGGAAAAGTGCAATGACCAAATGAGATATGCAACTCAAAGAGCAATCACAGAGAGATTCTCGAATGATTACTATCTAGAATCTAATTTTATCGACCCGCTTGGGCTAACTGGTTTATGGCTGAGTCTTCTTGGAGCAAACTTTTTATTGTCTATAGCTCCACTTCAAAAAGATTGTTTGAACAAAGTCTTTTACTTTTCATGCACACATTCTATCATTGGGTCTATCAGGCTGAGTACACAAAGTAGAAAGAATGTACGAAATGCTAACGCTTTCTATTACAAACTGAGCGGCCAGAATATACTTTACAGCAGGAAGAGAAACTAAGACCGAGCCAAGAGAAATTAAGATAAAATTTAACAATTAACATGAAATCAAATAGTATGACAACCATAGACGGCTGCTGAACCTATTCATCTAGACAGGATAAAAATAATAATCCAATAAGCTAAGGAAAAAATTGAGAGAAACAAGTACCAAGCTTTCTATTCCACTGCCAAGACCCTCTGCAAGTCCAGATAGAAGATCAAGACAGCAGACAATAAACTCTTTGTCATAGGGAAACCCAGCAGAACCATGATCAACCTGCACCAAAGTTCCAGAGATCTTATCTTCAAATATTTGAGAAAGCAAACACCACAAAGTAAAAATTACGGAAATAACTGGAAACCTTGGCCAGTTGTTGGCTCTTTATGATATTTATGCACCTCTGGAAAACTGGTTCAGCAAATTGAGAGAAGCCTGTACCAAGTGCCTAAAAAAAGAATAAAATGGCACCAATTATGGTTTTAAGACTGTCCCTTTTTGGAAGACATGCAACATCGATAGAAGCACAAGCCTCAAACTATAAATTAGGTAGGTATCATATAAGCAAACCAAAAGAATAAATCTCAAAAGAAACTAGACAGTAATTCATACTTGTGCTATGGATGTAAAGCACTCTAACAGAGGGAAGAGATCTTTGTCTGAATCTGAAAGCTGCTGCCACTTTGCTACAAGTGGTGGCATCAATATCTCAAGGTAATTAGGCTGCAGATTGCAAAGGCAGCACTGAAGTCAGCAACAGTAATCCAACAAGATTTCCTAATTACTTCTGAGAAGTGAGAAGAAAGTGACAGAAAAAGCAAAGTGCAAACTTTTGACACCTGATTTAGTTCAGCTCCTACAGCATCCGCAAGAGTTCCAATAGCATCATATACTATCCGCAGATTCCTTCTCTGAATCAAATATTGCAGGTTTAGAAAGTGCCATATGAATGTCCAAGATTTTTTGAACTTAATATCATTCAACATAAAATCCAATTCTCTATGATTGAATGGGATAGAAATGTAAAAATGTAAACAGCCAGGAAGAAACCTGATATTTCCCAAAAGCACACATAAGGTGCTGTAAAATAACTTCTAAGCGTGGTGCCAACTCTTCAGCAGCCTCCTACAATATACATGATGCTGGAGTTTTTTAATAAAAAAAACAAAAATGTTTGTAACAATTGAAATCATTTCTAGCAAAGACCTCCTCAAGTGTTGCAAAAGCTGAACAAGCAGCCTCTTGTACCCGCTTGTTTGTATCCAATATTCTCCGTAAAAGGCCCATAAGAACCTTGTCAAATTGCTCATAGCCTTTTTTATGGCTACTTTCCTGAATAGTTATCAAGAGAATCAACAATAAAATCAAGAATCTAAAGCAAATTAGATGCAAATTAAGCATCAAATGGACATTTATGATTTATCCTATCAGCATTAACAATTTACAAGAAGCTTCAATCCATCAAACTGAATCTTGAGAAGCGGCTGCAATAAAGAAACTGATCCATACCTGAATTATGTATTTGCTGAATCGAGAAAGTGTCCAGCAAGAAATACTACGTATCAGAGGAAACTTATCATCCAACAAAGGAATAAGAAATTCAACAATCTGCACATACAAATTATTGAAACTTGTTATGAGACATTCATATTTCTAAATAAGCAATAGAAGTCTTAATCAAGACACATTAAGTGCAAATCAAAGGCTTCTAATACAATTAAATTCAGTGGCTCATAGATCATGGCATGGGCATACAATAGAAGACAAAAACCATATACAAAACTAAACAACTGAAATTAAAGCATTCAACCCATTCTGTCGAGTTGCTCTCAACTAAAGCAAGATATCAACAAGTTTATTGCAATTTGAAAATTCCAGATCTAAGGGCTGACAACTGATACTCAACCATATACAGAGCTATTCTTCTCGGTTTCTGAAGTAAAACTATTTATAAATGCCATTTAAGCAACCTCAATAGACATAATAACAATAGGTCTAATTGTCAAAAACTGACGTCAGTATCTTTCTTTAATTAAAAATAAGCACTTGGAAGAATGAAAAAAGGCTTCACCTGAGGCAAATGGGGATAGAGACCACTAATGCAACCCTCAGCCACAGCACCAATAGCCAAGACAGCCGCTTCTCTGTCTTTCCAAGCTTCATCACCACTAGTGGCTAACTTGGTCTGTAGTATTTAAAAAATAAAACAAGGATCCCAAACAGTAAAATTAGCTACATGAAAACAGCTCATCTATATTGTTAAAACCAATACAAATACCATAGAGCAATACTTGGACAATCCAACCTGTTGCCAAAAGACAACAAAAGGGCAACAGACACAGCTACTCTTTTTAAGGTAACAAAAGATACATCCTATAAGTCACTCGTTTCACCACAGATGATTACTACTTATGGCAAAGAACCAAAACTCCAGTGAAAGTAATTTATAGACTTCCACCCAAATCCTCTAGTTGGTACAACGATACCACTAAGCAAATGCAAAATCCAGCAGACAACTGTGAGGAGCATGTAGAGCGATGTGACAACATCACTGCTACTTTCCCAAAAATGTGGGCTTTTGAGATGCGTTAGCATCTCATGCATTGAGAAAATAAACAAGAAAGAAGCAAAACTATTTTATTTAGCTTTAATAGAAAGATTCAGCATCAATTCCAAGAGCTTGAGTACATCTAATCCCGTTTCTTTTCTGTACTTTTAAAAGCTTGATAGTAATAGTCTCTCTTGGTAGTTCAAAACTAATGCTACCAACTCCTGCTATAACTAATTTTTGATAATCTGATTTGTGGTAACTCAACAAAGAGAAATTAAAAAAATTTGTCAACATCTGAGGAGACAAAAAAAGGCCATCAATAAGCATACGGTCCAGGCAAAATTTTGTTTTCAATTTAATGTAGAGGTCTAAAGCAACAGCTCTATAAAAGATGTTTTCATGACCAAACAATAGAAACAACTATTTCTATCGTTAGTTTAGGATAATGGACGAAAACCGAAAATAGTATCTAACATGCAGAAATCAAGCAAAATATGACTCATGTTGGCCTAGTAATGCAAATAAAATTAATGAAAGAAAAGGTTCTCCATAATTATAATAGTACAACTAAGAAAAATAAATCACCTGAACAACAGGCATTAATGATGGAAGAATCTCATCCCCAAACACATTGGAGAGAATATCAAGTGCAGCCGCACTGCATTTTCTTAAATTCCACACGTTAACAATGTCATCATCCTGCAAATATCACAAAGTTATGAAAATGAAAACAATCTCATTTTTCTACGCCTAGAGCATGGAGTCAGTCAGCTGTAATTACCAAACCATTAATTGGCCAAGCTTATTAAGTTAACGTATTTAGGGTTCAGTTACTTACATCGTCTTCTGCACCCTCTGATCCATGAAATCTTGATGTATGAAAACGTGGTTTCAGATCCTGCAATGAATAAAAATGATGCAACATAAATCAAGAAACAAGTCATACAAAGAGTTGATAACACATAAAAAATACCCAGAAATCCAATAACAGCAATCAAATGGACTGAACCTGGTCTCGATCTGGAAGAGACTCATCCTCCTGCAGGAATAGAAATGGGTAATTAATCACAATGTGATGAATATAAATCATAAAATATATAACATAGGTAAATGTTAACCTCTGCTTCAAGAAGTGACTCGTCATCATCAGCGTACACCATATTTGAAAGCAAAATCTGGAAAAGTTGGAATTCACATCAATGTTTGGACGGACTGCAAAAGGTAATTACTGGTAGATAATCAGTGAAATGCAATTAAAAGATATACTGGAATTAGACGTGGCAAGATATCTCTCAAGTTCTCAGGGGGTAACTGTGCATCGCAGTATGCAGACCTGCCAATTATAACTTAAACGTAAGCAGCCTAAAGAAAGAAGATATAGGAAGTAGTAATATGCTGCAACTTTTAAGAATGAAACAGGCATAAACTTTGTATCAATATGATGTAGGACACACACAGGAATTTTTAACTAGTAGCTAAAAACATAAAATTAGGAAGTATGGCTGATATTAGGCAGCTGGAATGTCAGGTTTCAAGGTCAAATTTTTGCTAAGAAATGCAGAATTTTCAAAATTTTTTAAAGTTGGGAATTTAAGGTTTGATTGCTGAAAATTTAGGCTTAGGTTTTCAGAGTTTAATATGGCTAGAATTTAAGTTTGGTGGGCTGGAATTTAGGATAGGTGTAAAAACTTCTCTATTTATTCAGATAAAATTGGATGTACATATGCTGTTGTTCTTATATAGAGCTAGGGTACATAGTTATGGGACTCCTAATTAAGAAATATCAATATAGCTAGATATTACAGCTAAGGATATTCTATAAGAATAATCCCTTAATTAAGGGACTATCTATTATTACAGGATTCTCTACACTCCCCCTCAAGTTGGTGCAAAGATGTCTATCATGCCCAACTTGCTAATTTGTTCTTCAAATGGT
>JANSVA010000009.1:12994656-13010708 GCA_025504915.1 Erythroxylum reticulatum
TTGATAGATAAATGAGGTAGCACACACTTTAGGTATTGTAAACTAGGGTGTCCTAACCTATAATGCCACATCATTATATCTTCCTCGTTCTTGTTGACAATAATGTGACGGCTCCCTTCTCCATGTTCCTGGCCTTCTTCTTACAAGATATATAAGTCTCCACTAACCTTAGCAACCCCAATCATCTTTCCTGATTCCAAATCCTAAAACATACAATGAGTTGACCAAAAATTAGCTTTGCACTTCATATCTTTGGTCAGCTTACTAACAGAAACAAGGTTATATGAAAGATTTGGAATGTGAAGAACATTTTTTAGTGTTAAGGTTTCTAAAATAGGGATTGTCCCTTTTCCTACTAGTGAAGCTAGGGAACCATCTGCAATTTGGATTTTCTGGTTCCCTGCACATGGTGAGGAAGAGGAAAAAAATTTGGAGCTACCAGTCATGTGATCAGTGGCTCCAGAGTCAACTATCCAAGAGTAGGAGGGTATAGAACAAACAAAGGCTTTTGGAAGGATTATACCTGATTGGACAACAAAACAAGAGGGTTTTTTTGAATTCTCATCTGGAAGGAATGTGTACAAATGATCAAGCTGTTCCTTTGTGAAAGGAAAGGTCCTGGTTAAGTTGGAAGTGCCCTGGTCATGATTGGGCTGATTCCCAGGTTGCAAATCTTTCCCTTCTCCTGCTCGACTAGTCCATTTTCTCTTCCAATTGCTGGTTTTCCAAGTATCTTCCAGCAGGTACCTCTTGTATGCCATGGCTTTTTGCAAAAATCACACCAAATTTTTCGCTTGTTTTTACCTTTTTTACCCTCACTATCATTATTCTTTGAGACCAAGGCTGAACCTTCATTCTGGAATTCTATAGCTCCATTTTTTCCCAAGATGACACTTTTTCGAGCTTCCTTTCTTCTGACTTCAGAGAAGACTTCTCAGATTGAGAGTAGTGGCCTTCTTCCCAAAATCCATCCCCTAACTTCGTCCAATTCTTCCTTCAAACCAGCCAGAAAAACAAACACTCTTCCTCTGTCAACTTTCTATATTGGGCTGCATCTTCTGGATCTTTCCACTTTGTTTCCTCAAATAGATCCAACTCTTGCCATATTATAGTCATCTCATTATAATATGCAGTCACATCTTGCTCACCTTGCTTCATCTTCCACATTTTTGAGTTGAGTTCAAACAATTGAGCATAGTTTTCCAGGTCTGAATATATTTCCTTGACTGCTTCCCATACATGTTTGGCTATCGGGAGAAAAATAAAGGGTCTTCCAACCCTTGGTTTCATGGAATTGATAAGTCAGGCTGTAACCGTGGCATTCTCCAAGCTCCACTGGTCGAAATTGGGGTCTTCTAGCCTTGAAGTTTGGATTGCTCCTATTATGTATCCTATTTTTCCTTTTCCATTGATTACTAGACGGGCTGATTGGGACCATTCTAGGTAATTTCTTCCATTCAACTTCTGGATTGAAATATGTTGGGAATTTTCTGGTTTTATGCTAACTGAATCAGGTTGATTTCCTGATCCAGTGAAAGGGGTAGAGCTGCTGGTGGTCTCGAGGGATAAAGATCGAGATCTCACCATTGCAGCCTTGTAATTCATGGAAGAGCATGAGGCTTTGATACCATGTAAAAACTTCTCTATTTATTCAAATAAAATTGGACGTACATATGCTATTATTCTTATATAAAGCTAGGGTACATAGTTATGGGAGTCTTCCTAATTAGGAAGACTCCTTATTAGGAAATATCCCTAATATAGCTACATATTACAGCTACGGATATTCTAAAAGGATAATCCCTTAATTAAGGGACTATCTATTATTACGGGATTCTCTACAATAGGGTTGCTAGAATTTAGTGAAGGACGCAAAGAATGGATAGTAGGAAACTAGAAATCACTCGTAGGGTCTAAAAATCACACTTAGAAGAAAAAATCACAACTTCTGGTTGAACACTCAAGTTTGTAGAAAAATTCCATATTGCTTTTTATTAATGAAGAGAAGAATACACACACATATATATAGTTCTTACAACCTTTATTACCCTTAAATTCTATTGTAATAGATATTCTACAAGTCCTAAACAACTAGAATAACATATCTAAAATAGAATAACATATTTAGCTTATCACTACTTCCTATATAATAAGGAATCCTATCACAATCTAAATTTCAGCTCTTATCTTTTGTTGACAACTCAATTCTCAATCCTCATCCCACCAAATTAAGACTTGTGGTTGACTAATTTTTCCTCTTTTATTTCTTCTATATACTTTAACTCTTTTACTTCACAATATCAAAAGGTTAAAGAATACAGAACACAAGTCTCGCATTTCTTCATTTTTGGTGGCATAGAACATGGTATACAAGGGTCTTTCAAACTCAAAAGTGTTTGAAAAACAGTGTTGCTTCAACTGTGACACATATAGCAAACAAAACTTTCAAGCAGAAAAGGGATCTTGTAGATGGTAACTTATTAAGATTTCCGAGTTCCTGAGAAGATTTGAAGCAACAAGATGTCAATATAATCAGAAGTAACAGAACCAGAGGATCACCAGAATTCACACGCTTCGAGAGCCACTTCATCATCACCATCCTTGTTGACTTGCAAGATGTATTCAAGTACATCTCTCAAATGCGGCTGAAGTTTGTGGAAAGACCGATGAATGAAAAAAATGAGAGGAAGTAGATACCCAAAGTAGTACAGAAAAAGCTGAGAATGTGTAAACTAAAATATTCCACACTAGACAGAAAGATAAACTCAAAAACAACTACCTAATAACAGAAGGTCAGCATGATACTCAAAGATACAATCAAAAAGAACAGGCATGTAAATAAGAATTAACAAGACTTACTTCTAAGAAAGTAGGATGGATCTCAATTAGCTGAACAAAAGCAGCACAAACCTGTTCAATGCATGGAAATGATAAGTAAATCCAAGCCTAAGAAACAAATTTGATTTTTTTTGTATTCCATCAAGATTCTACGAGAATTCAAATGCAGCAATCAGCATAATGACACCAAACATCTATAACGATGAAGACATTCAGAGTAGAAGCCCTAAATAACCAAGAAATGCAACAGTTACTAAAACTGCAAATTTCAATATGAAAACTACCAATTAGTACAAGAAAGAAACAACTACTGGAACTGTATTTTCAACTAAATTTTTTCAAATTCGAACTTAATATGATAAGCCAGTGAGAAAATATTCACCAATTTCTGCACTTCTACAGCAGGATCATGAGCAAGAGTAAATAAACCCTGGAGAAACTGATTCATGGATGTGTATAAAGCCTGCAAGTATTCCACACGTACCATTAACTATTGCCAAGAGTAACCACATTCCATCACGAAAAAAAAGGCCAATTGCACTTACAGCAGGCATTGACATAATGTATTGATTCACAGAACCTAAGGCAAGCTTCCTCAATGAGGAGTGTGGTGATTGGAAAAGCTGTTCATAGAAAAGGTTTAAGGAATCAGTTCAAGACATTTCTCTTGAGGACAAAAAACAATTGGGTTTTCACTAAAATGCACGGTATACAGTTACTTAAAGAAGTTCGAAAGAAAATATGAAAGGGGAACCTTCATAACTAACTTTTCGTAAGAAAATGCTAAGATCACCTTATAGAATCGAGGAAGGAATATGTTGATAGGACGCTCAGTTAAACCAGGCACATCTGAATCCAGAACCTGGGGAATATCCTCGCAAATCTAGTTGCAGAAGATCAAATTATTGCAAAGAGGGTTGTGAAAAAACATGCAACAACTGAACTTAGAAAAAATAAAAGATGCCTCAGAAAATAGTCCAGAAGAATATTCAAAGCCAAATACTTATAGAATGCAAGTGACGCAGCATTCAGATACATGGCTAGGCATAATTAGTTGCATAAACGCCAACTGTATATAACTCATTTTTATCTTCACTAATATTTAAGCAGGCAATTCTGAGATGAAGTAGATACCTTAGACAGGGCATCCATAGCACCTTCCATGTTATGTAAATCATTACTGTCCAAGCGTGCCACAAGAGCTTCCAATAGTTCAAGCCATCCCAATATTCCCCCTAATTGAACAACAACACTTACAATGGTTCCAACTGTTGCCCGTATGTTCCTATCTGCTGCTCCTAAACAAGGTAGCAGCTCTGACTTGATGTACTGTTGGTGTGATGGGTCTATGGAGTTATAGGCTGTTTTGAGATTGTTCTTCAGCAGAAGACCAGCAGCTTGTCGAATCTCCACCGATTTCCCCTTTCAAAAGTTTCCCCGTGTATTCAAAGATTAGAAGCCATATAAATTATAGCAGCTAAAGATGTTATTCATGATATTTACCTTTCTACAAAAGAATATTTCGCTAGTTAAACATGAACTCAGTTTCACTGCTGGCACAATTACTTAAACAGGAACTCAGTTTCATTGCTGAGTTTTTTTCTCTTAACTATTTAAACATCCATTGCAGCACATTACTTACTCAAAGGATAAAAGAAGTATAAGATATTCCTAACCTTACTTATGGATCAATCATTACCGCTGTCCTTTTAATTATTCTACAACAAGAAGTTCATTTTGAGGAAGCCAAAATCAGAAAATTACAGGAAACACACCAACTCCGTCAAGGTCAGTTCACAAACAGAAACAACAACCAAATTAACTTGTCGATCAAAACCATCCAAAGGAAGACCAACTACTCCACAACCAAGGAATCCAATTAAACTTCAAAACCCATCAAGAACCTCAAAAATGCGCTGAAACCCACCAAAAAAGTTGCAACTCTCTTAAAAAAACAAAACTTTTCCCCGATAAAAAGCATGAGGTACCTCAGCGCGAGCAAGGATAAAAGCGAGATAATTGTTAAAATCGGGGAATTGGGAGTAGTGTTGGAGTTGCTGCCAAATCTGAGACTTGTCCGAATAGGAAGAGGGAGATATTTGGTGCTCCAGCAACCCACAGATTTCCCTTACACCTTCTTCATGTGGCTGCCATGTCCCCGATGCCATTCTCACTGAAACTCAGGGGTGGGGGGGTAAGTTCCAAATATAGAAAAATCGACACTGCAGACAATGAAGCTCTAATCACTGATCAGTGAAGTAAAGAGAAACACGTGAAGACGATATGAGATGAGTCGGCCCTACGTGAGATTTTGGGGAATATGTAAGGGGTCAGATTAGGAGAAACGAGGCAGTGAGGAGGGGATTTGGCGAAGAAGAGAAGGGAAGAAACTATTTGAAAACAAAAACCAAAGGAAGCGCAGAGAGAATGAAAAACTAGAACGCCAGAGACGTGGACTAGACTATTGAGTGTTCGAAGCCGGAAAAGGGCTTTTGGCCTCTGTTGCAGGAACGGGGCAGAGATTCCACCTGAATAAAATCATTTAAAAGATCAGAACCTAAAGCCAAGGTTGGACACAAGATAAACGAAAAGAAAGAATACTAGTCCTTCAATATTAATGAAAAATACAATATTTTATTTTTTTAAATAAAAACTAATTATAAATTATTTCCAATAAAATACCAAATATTGTATATATCCAATTGTTAATTATGTAGAATTGTTATATAATGAAAGATTGTACATGTAAACTTTATTATGCTTTATTTACATAACACTTCAACTTAATTCCATTCTCTCGCTAACAATTTTAATATGAGGTGGGACTTTTGTACAACATTCAGTTTATCTAGATTAATAGAGAGACTCTTGCTGGTCAAAAGTAAAACATTGATTGATGAAAATTAATGGAGGATCATAAAATTAATGGAGTAATTACCCTTTAGAATCGACCAAGATACAATCCAATTCAGGCAAATGTGAACCATTATATTTAGATTATCATTTTTCTGAAAAATTTACAGGTAGCTCTTATAAGAAGCTATTTAGAATGAGCGACTAAAAGCCATTATGGTCTAATACAATATAAAGAAAAGATCAAAAATAACAACAACAATCTAATGAAAATTTCCATAGTTTTCTTCATATTTGATGTATTTTTACTTGACATTTTATATTTTTATTATATATTTGGTACTTAATTAGCTCCAATTATGTTTATAGGGTATAATTGCCTTCATGAACTTAAAGCAGAATAATTCAAAAGAAAACACAACATAAAATGAAGATTCGAAGCATAAAAGGGATGCACTGTCGTGCATTAGCTTGTGCATTTCTCTTAGTCTGTGCAAAATAATTTTAAGTATTTTTGGTGATACACGGTCGTGAATTAAATTGTGTAAGTCCCAGAAAACTTAAATTTCAATATAAAAGAAAGTATTCAAAAGCAAAATAGAGGAGAAGACATTAACAGGTAACTTTGGACATGGAGATCATTCTCAGGGGGCAATTTTGGTTCAACGAAGTGGAAAACACAAATAAATCATTGAAAGATCCATCGGAATACAAGATCAAACCTCTACTTTGTAAGAATATTTGATAGGAAATAAAAGGGAAATTTAGAATTATAAACTTGTTATTTTCTATTCATGTTTCTTTCTGTTTATGCTTGATTTTGTATTCTATCATGTATAACTAAAAGTTTTGTTAGTGTTTAGGTTAAATGAACCCTTGAAGTAAATCACTTGTTACTATAGAAAGCTAATATGATATGTAGACTACACAAGAAGGGGGGTTGAATTGTATAATCTTTTCAAAAATATTAATCTTCAAAAACTTCTTGAATTTCTTTACAAAATATTCAAATGATTACTAAAACACTTTGCTAAAAGTTGATAAGCAATGCAATCACAAGTAATATTATCTACTCGTCTAATAATAAGAAAATTAAAAGTAATAGTTAGAGAATAGACACTACGATTTTATACTGGTTTACCCCAAACCTTAGGCTATATCCAGTCCTCAAAGTTAGTATAAGATTTCACTATACTCTTTAACTTTACAAGTATTCTTTCTACACTTGCAGAGCCTCTTCAGGTCTCTCCCATAAAGTATTCTTTATCAGCTGTATTAGCCTCTTTAGGCTTTAGCCTTCCTTTCTCTCTCTAAGAAAAGTATTTTTGAGCTTTAGGTAATAGATGTATTCATTCACTTCTTTCACACTTTGAATACAGAATATTTGCTAATGTAAACATTCGTTATCTTAGTCTTCGACTAGAACTAGTATTTATAGCCTAAGTCTCCAACTTTCGTTTTAAGAACTGCTTCTTGAATCTTCTAGAAACCGTTATTAGTTGAGCCCTGTAACTAAATCCAACTAATTAACTGCCTGACATTCTAGAATATCTTCCTTTTTTATCATCTGGAATAATGCTTCTTCTGTTATTATGTTTCGTCTGATATTCCGCTTCATCCCTTGTATCGCTTCGTCTATTGTCACGCTTCATTTGGTGTTTGCGCTTCGTCTGGTGTTGCGTTACGTCTGGTGTGGCGCTTCCTCTAGTGTCGCGCTTTTGCTCTTCGTTTTGTGTAGCTCTTCGTCTGGTGTTGACCGCGCACCTTCTGAGTTGACTAAGTGTTACTTACATTTTTCTGCACACTTAACAAATTTATCAAAATAATTCATACATTTTTAAGATTATTATTATTTGATTGTTATTAAAATTAATAGAAATGAAGTTTTATTGACTTAACAATCTCCCCCTTTTTGATGATAACAAATAATCATAATTTTAAAAGATAAAATGATATTGATAGATGAATAAACGAATAGTATTCCGACGAATAATAAAGCAAAAACATAAGAAAAGAATTGCATACAAGATATATACAATACTTTCTATCTTCTCTTCTCGTTCTCCATCTTTTTCTCCTTCTCCCCCTATTTGTTATTAATCAAAAAGATTACTTCACTGTAGATGCTTCAGAATTTATGAAAGCATATGTTGTATGTCAGTGTGGATCGTCTTGAGATCTTGTTCAATACTAACCCATAATAGTGCTACTTCCTCATGAAGATCACCCACTGAGTCAGCTAGTTCATTAACTTGAGTATGAACTTCCTTAATTTCTTTTGTTAATGCTTCCTGAATTTCCTTCTGACGGTGACTTGTTTCCGTCCAATTTATGAAATACTTCAAGAACTCTAGATTATTAGTAGAATCTTGTTATATTTCACTAAGTGAATGAATCAATAGAAGTGGTTCTAAAGGTAAAACGTCTAACTCTATAATTTTGATAGAGGGTAGATTGAAGGGTTGTTTTCCTTTTAGGAGATCAAGATCATCAGGTCTAGGTAGTTTCAAAATTGGTTGCCCAAGAAGTTGTAACACATCATTGACTGAAGGTATGAAACCTAAAGGTTTAAAATGCATAACCAAATGCACAAAAGTTTCTAAGTTGATATTGATACCTTCAACCATAATACTTCTATACTGTCCTTCTTTTACTTTACCAACTAGCTTGAAGTTTTCATCTGTAGTTGAAACTCCAAATTTACTTCCTGATGTTTTGAAATGTTGTGTGGAACATAGATTCCTCCAAGTTGAGCTGCATTACATGCATCATCTATGTTCCTCATAGCTACTTGTATCTGCTCTTCTGTAAGATCATCTTTATTACCTCAGGAAACATCTTCTTTTTCCCTTTTTCTTCACTTCTCACAAGGGTTGAGCATCTTGGTTGTATGTCTGGCATAACTTTTATCGATGTTCTACTGGTAATCGGATAGAATGTATACCGATCCTTTGAAATCTGTAATGGATATGGTTCTGCCTTCTCATCTCACAGAATACCATATAATCTTCATTCTTCATGACTTAGAAGATGTATTGTTTGAGCATTAATCGGTATCGTTTCGACTAGTTCCTTGACTGACTTTTTCGAAGGTTCTTTGATAATAATTGAGCTTCTGCTTCAAAAAGGTACTGGTTCTTCTATAATCTTCATTCTTAAATCCTTTTTGTTGAGTTGAGAAGAATTGTAAGGTTCCAATTAGTGTTCAATTGTTTTCGCTTTCTGTTGAACATCAGATGAAGAAACCTTTTTTTGACTAGGCTTCACCTTCTTTTGTTCTTTTACCGATTTAGATGAAAGTTGTTGTTGAGGCTTCTTCCTCTCAAATACCAACTTCCTCTTAATTTTTGTCTCTCCAAATAATTTTGTTGATTGGCTTTGCAAAATAGAGACAATTGATCTAGTAGGCTGCTATCTTTTCTCCTGCTTTTCAGAGTCTCCATTAAGAATCAGAGATTTCCTCTTCTTCTGTTTTTGTTGTCGTAAGGTCAAAAGTCTTAGTGACCTTCTTGATTGTTTGGATCTTTCTGATTGAAGTGTCTTCGCCTTTCTCTTCATTGACACTTGTTGTGATGCTTGTTGAACCTGGCTTTCCTTTTCCTATAGAATCGTTTTAGATTGTATTAGTGCATTAGACAATTTCTCAATCTTTCCTTCTACGAATGTTCTTCCTGTTAATCGAGGTTTTGTTTTTCTTACAGACATACTACGTTTACTTTTGCCCCGTCTTACTATTAGCTCCTGCTCAGACCTTGCTTTTGGTGTAGAACCTTTATCCACCTTATCATCAAACTTTATCCCTATTCTGTGAATAGCTGTGGCATTAATAATGCTCTTCACATCCATCTTTACCTTGTTACATCTATCAAGAAGGATTCTTGATTCCCTAAAAATCCTTTTCAACAGCATTCCATACGGTAAAGAGCTAGAATCTCCTTTTGACTTCATCATGTACTTCAAAATCAAGTACAGAAGATTAATGGGTTGATGATTCAATAGGTGATACAGACAATGTTCATCGTTCATTGTCACAGCATCCTTCATGTTAGAAAAAACAAACCCTCCTTCATTATGGATAAGGATGAGTTACTTGATGAGTCAAAGAAGTAGCCAAATTGAACTTGAAGTCTTGTGGATAAAGATGAGTCAAAGACATAATCAAATTGAATTTGAAGTCTTGAAGATAAGAATGAGTTAATTAATGTAAGAGGTAGCCAAATTGTATTTGAAGTCCTCTAGCATGTCTATATATATGTGTTCCTGTAACCATTTATATGCATGAAAAAAATAGAGAGTATTTGAAAAGAAGAGTTTTGAGAGTTGTAGCTCTTTGTGAGAAAGCAATATTGAGAGGAATAGTGCAGTAGCACTTAGAGAGAAATATTTGTATCTTGTGTGTATTGTTATCAATATAATTTGTGAAAGTTCTTTTATTTGAAGCCCATCTAAGCTTCCAACAAGTAGTATTAGAGCTAGGTTCGTTTATTCGTAAATTAGTGAAGTAATGGCTAACTTGATCCAACCTTAAGTTTCGAAATTAACAAAGACAAATGTTTTCGTGTAATGGAAAAGCTTTTACATTCACTTACACACAAATTTGATTACATTGTCGTCGCAATTGAAGAATCGAAAGATTTGTCAAGACTTTCGATTGATGAACTTGTTAGTTCTCTCCAAGCATATGAGCAAAGAATGAACTGGAATGATAATACTAGCAACTTGGAGAAAGTTTTGCAAAGCAAATTTTTAGTCGATGAAAATCCAGCAAGCAGTAGCTAAAGATAGGATAAAGGAAGTCAAGGTGGCTATAGAGGTGGCTACCAAATGGGACGTGGTTGATGGAGCAACCAAGGTGAACGTGGACGTGGCAGACAATTTTTTGAAAGAGAAAATACAAATAAAGGAAATCTGACATATGGTCATGGAAGATGTTATAGAGACAGAGGACGAGGTAAATTTCAACAAAGAAGAGATAAATCTCAAGTGCAGTGTTATAATTGCAATAAATATGTTCGTTTTAGTTACGAATGCAGATCGAATCCTGAGGTATAAGAAAGAAGTCATTTTGCAACAGTAGAAGACAAGAAAGATGATGATGTTATGCTTCTCTCTTTACCAGTCAATGAGCAAAGCAATAATAATGTTTGGTATCTAGACACTGGTGCCAACAACCATATGTGTGGTCAGAAAGAGTTTTTCACAGACATGGATGAGACAGTTCGTGGTGAAGTTACATTCGATGATTCAACAAAGATTCTAATTAGTGGCAAAGGTAAAATTTCAATTACCTTGAAAAATGGAGAAAAGACATATATTACTGATATCTATTATATGCCTACTTTGAAAAGCAACATCATCATCCTTGGTCAACTCTTAGAAAAGAAATACGTTATATTATTGAAAAATGGATATCTCACCATCTGGAACCAGAAGGGAGAATTGATAGTAAGAATAAAGATGACGAAGAATCGTCTTTTCACACTTGACGTACAAAATGAGTTGATAAATTGCATAAAGTTAGTCATCAAAGATGAATCCTGGTTGTGGCATTTGAGGTTTGGTCATCTCAGTTTTACCAGACTAAAATTAATATCAAAGTTAAAGATGGTAAACGGATTACCAGAAGTTGATTAACTAAAGCAGTTATGTGAAGCCTGCATCAAAGGAAAGCAACATAAACAACAGTTTGAAACTGGAAAATCATGGAGAGCCAGAAGGCAGCTAGAGATTGTCCACACAGATATTACTGGTTTATTTGACGTGCCATCAGCTGGAGGAAATAGGTATTATTTAACTTTTGTTGATGATTTTAGTGGAAAATGTTGGGTGTATATTTTGAAAGAAAAATCAGAGGCTCTTGATAAGTTTAAAGAGTTCAAAGCGATGGTCAAAAAATAAAGTGGACAGTATCTAAAGATACTCAGATCAGATAGAGGAGGTGATTATACCTTAAAATTGTTCGAGAATTATTGTAAGAAGCATGGAGTCATTCATTAGTTGACAGCAAGATATACACCACAGCGAAATGGTGTAGCTGAAAGAAAGAATCGTATAATTCTTGATATGGCAAGAAGCATGTTGAAAGAAAAGCATTTACCAAAGAATTTATAGGCTGAAGCCGTTATATGTGTAGTCTATTTGCTGAATCGGTGTCCAACAAAAAGTGTCAAATTTATGACACCTAATGAAGCGTGGAGTGGAAGCAAACCCGGTGTTGGACACCTCAGGATTTTTGGGTGCATTGCATATGCCCATATTTTTGACAAAAAAGAAAGAAATTGGTTGATAAAGGGGAGAAATGCATTTTCATTGGCTACGACAATAGGAGTAAAGCATATAAATTGTACAACTCCTTAACCAAGAAGGTGATCATCTCAAGAGATGTTGAGTTCGATGAAGCAGACTACTAGAGATGGAGCAAAGAAGAAAAGAACATTCAAGGAATATTTTTTGATGACACAGGTGATGATGGCCTAGATTTACAAGAACAACAAGATAATCATTCTCCTCTACAAAGTCCACCAACAACACCTGCATCGACATCATCAACGCTAAGTAGCAGCAGCAACAACAATTCAAGGGGAAATTAAAACAAGAAATCTTAGTGATCTCTATGATACTACTGAACGAATAGAATCATTTGACTATTCATTGTTTTGTCTAATGGCTGTATGTGATCCGGTGACATATGAAGAAGCTATTGGAGACAAAAAGTGGGAAAAAGAAATTGGTGCCATCCAAAGAAATGATACATAGGAATTGACTAGTCTTCCAAAAGGACATAAATCAATTAAAGTCAAGTGGGTATATAAGACAAAAACCAATCAAGAAGGAAAGGTGGAAAAATATAAGGCGAAGTTAGTCGCGAAAGGTTATAAACAAAAATATGGAATTGATTATGAAGAAGTATTTGCTACAGTTACAAGAATTGATACAATTAGACTTCTCATAGCACTTACAGCGCAAAACAAATGGAAGATCTACCAGATGGATGTGAAGTTAGCTTTTCTGAATGGCTATTTAGAAGAAGTTTATATTGAACAACTACCTGGATATGTCAAAAAAGGTCAGGAAGACAAAGTCTACAAACTGAAGAAAGCTTTTTATGGATTGAAGCAAGCTCTGAGGGCTTGGAATATAAGAATAGATGAGTTCTTTCAAATGAAAGGATTTGTGAAAAGCCTGTATGAGCATGAGTTGTATATGAAGAAAAACAAACAAGGAGATATCATAATCGTGTGCTTATATTTGGATGACATTATTTTCATACGAAATAATCCAAGTATGTTTGATGATTTCAAGAAAGCCATGACCAAAGACTTTGAGGTGACTGATATAGGTGAAATGTCCTACTTCTTTTGAGTTGAAGTGAAACAAACATGAGAAGGAATTTTCATTTCTCAAGTGAAATATTCAAATGAAGTCTTAAAGAAGTTCAAAATGAAAGATTGCAATCCAACAGCTACACCTGATGAAGCAAGCATCAAGTTAAGAAGTGATTCAGACAGAAAATCTATAGACCCAACATTATTTAAGAGTTTGGTTGGAAGTTTGAGGTATCTGACCTACATAAGACTAGATATTATGTATGTAGTTGGGCTAGTTAGCAGATATATGGAGAAGCCTAAACAAGATCACTTTGACACAGCAAAAAGAAATTTGAGATATATTAAAGGGACAATTAACCAATGTTTATTTTATACACATTCTCAAAATTCGAAGTTAATTGGTTATTCAGATAATGATTATGGTGGAGATGTGGATGATAGAAAAAGTACTTTTGGTTATGCCTTTCATATTGGGTCAGTGTGTCATCAAAGAAGCAACAAACGATTGCCCTTTCAACAGGTGAGGCTAAGTATTTAGCTGCAACAACAAGTTTATGTAAAGCAATGTGGTTGAGATATATTTTAAGTGACTTGGATCATGCGCAAAAAGGCCCAACAAGAATATATGTTGACAACAAGTTTGCCATATCACTTGGAAAGAATTTAGTGGCACACATTCGAAGCAAACACATAAAATATCATTTTATTAGAGAACAGGTGAAAAACAAAATTGTGGAATTGGTGTTCTGCAGAACAAAAGATCAACTAGTAGATTTTTTACAGAGCCATTGAATAAAGAAGTGTTTCACAGACTGAGAGAAATGCTTGGCATGAGAAGTCGAGTTTGAAGGGGAGTGTTAGAAAATACAAACCCTCCTTCATTATGATAAGGATGAGTTACTTGATGAGTCAAAGAAGTGGCCAAATTGAATTTGAAATCTTGTGAATAAGGATGAGTTAAAGAAGTAATCAAATTGAATTTGAAGTCTTGAAGATAAGAATGAGTTAATTAATGTAAGAAATAGCCAAATTATATTTGAAGTCCTTTAGCATGTCTATATATATGTCTTCCTGTAACCATTTATATGTATGAAAAAATAGAGAGTATTTGAAATGACGTGTTTTGAGAGCTATAGCTCTTTGTGAGAAAGAAATATTGAGAGGAATAGTGCAATAGCACTTATAAATATTTGTATCTTGTGTGTGTTGTTATCGATATAAATACATATTTTATGAAAGTTCTTTTATTTGGAGCCCATCAAAACTTCCATCACTTCGAGCCTAATCTTGGTAGAACATAGTGAGCGCAGAACCCTAGCCTTCGAAACAAGGGTTGCCGCCATCTTAACTTCTGGATCACTACTTCCATAGAGTTATCGATTGATGTGCATTCTATCTATACGACCTTGAGTAATCCATCTTGTATTGTTAAATAGCTTTACTCCAATACTAGGACACCCACTAACCCTTTCGATAGTATCTTATGTCACAATAACTGACAATCCATCTACCATTGATACTAAGGTGTCGTCCACCACTTTTGCATTCTTCCAAAATTCATATATCTCATTCAAATACACCTTTTCACGAACCTTAAAGAAGTTTTTCCAGCCAACTGCTTCAACCTTTGGGTCAATGTCCATATGATTTTCCTTTAATGATTTGAAATCAACATGTCGCCCATAGATAAGTGATTGCTCCATTTGTAATCTATAATAAATAAAAACTAAACACACAAAAGTATTTCGCTCAAAGTAGTGATGTTAGTCTCTAAAAGTAAAAATATGAGATGAAAAAAACTTGAAGGATAGAACAGAGTATCGAATCATCTTGGTTGAGAACGCTAAACAAGTCGGTTTCAAAGCATTTCAAGAAAATTCTAGAGTAAAAGGTATTTTAGAATCTTGAGAAGATTTCCTTCTAATACCTACTCTTGAAAAGTTATCGTTCATAATTTACTGCTACTATTTACTTGAAAACTTATGACTTTTTATCTTCTACTTGTATGAATCGTCTAGGTCATGACATGTTAGACAAATGGTCATTCAGTAAAACTATATTCAAGTTCTGTCTGATTTCTTTGAATCTATTTTCACATAAAGGTTTAGTGAAGATATCCACCTATTGTTGATTTGTCTCAACAAATTGTAGACTGATGATTCCTCTCTATACACAGTCCGTATAAATTGATGTCTAACTTCAATATGCTTTGCCCACGAGTGTTGTATTGGATTCTTTGATAAATTGATAGCACTTGTGTTGTCACAGAAGATTGGAATTTGATCTCCTTATATGGAGTAATCTTCCAATTGATATTTAATCCATAACATCTGTGAACAACAACTTGCAGCTGACGTATATTTAGCTTTTGCAATAAATAGAGCAATTGAACTTTGCCTCTTGCTTGACCAAGAAATAAGATTATGACCAAGAAAGTGACAACCTCCACTTGTACTCTTTTTATCAATTTTATCTCTAGCATAATCAGCATCACAGTAGCCAATTAACCTGAAATCTTTACCTTTCTCATACATTAAACAAAGATCAGTAGAACCCGACAAGTATCTCAATATTCTTTTAATAGCAATATAATGAGATTCTCTAAGATCTGCTTGAAATCTTGAACACAAACAAATACTAAACAATATATTAGGTCTGCTTACAGTTAGGTAAAGTAAAGAACCAATAATTCCTCTATAAATGGTTTGATCAACTTTCTTACCTACTTCATCCTTAGATAACAGGATTGAATGATGCATAGAAGTTGACATAGGTTTAACCTTTTCCATTTTATATTTGACTAACAGTTCTTTGATATACTTATGTTGATGAATAAAAATCTTTTCTTTGGTTTGCTTAATTGTAAGCCAAGGAAGAATTTTAATTCACCCATCATACTCATTTCAAATTCACTTTTCATAAGATTTTCAAAATTGGAACATAGCTTCTTAGAAGCTGCACCAAAAATAATATCATCTACATATATCTGTACTATAATGAAATCATTTTTGATACATTTTCTAAATAGAGTCT
>JANSVA010000009.1:13010808-13041990 GCA_025504915.1 Erythroxylum reticulatum
TACTAATCTAGCTTTGTTACGGTTTACTCTACCTAATTCATCTAGTTTATTTTTGAATACCCATCTGGTTCCTATGACAGATTTATTAGGTGGCCTAGGAACTAAAGACCAAACTTTGTTCCTAATAAATTGATTTAACTCCTCTTACATGGCTAAAATCCAAGCTTCATCTTGAAGAGCTTCATCAATTTTCATCGGTTCTAATTTAGAAACAAAAGCTACACTTGCCTCTCTTCTAAATTTAGACCTAGTTCTCACTCCTTCTGAACTTTCTCCTATAATTAGGTTTTCTGGGTGAGAGGATTTATACTTCCAGTCTTTCCTAAGACTAAAGTTTTCAGGGATATCTTCTATCTTATCAGGTGGATCAACTAATGGTGACATGTCTAGTTTGTCAACTAAAGGAGTAAATAGAATTTCATCATCAGAATCGTCTCTTCTATCTGGATGAGAATCATCATCAAACTTACTATGCATAGATTCTTCAATAGATTTAGAAACAAGATTATAAACTCTATAAGTTTTAGAAAAATTCCTCAATTGATCTTAGAATCAAATTTATCCAATTTTTTTTTGTATTCAATATAGTGCATTTGTAACCAAAAGGATGGAAGTAAGAAATATTTGACTTTCTTCCTTTCCATAACTCATAGTTTTATTTAAAATAGGTCATAGAAATACTCTATTTTGAATATAACAAGTTATATTCATAGCTTCTGCTAAGAAATATTTATGAAAATTCATTTCATATAGCATAGTCCTTGTCATTTCCTGAATCGTCCTGTTATTTCTTTCTACAACTTCATTTTGTTGTGGAGTTCTAGGAGCAGAAAAATTATGGAAAATTCAATTCTCTTCACAAAATATTCTGAATTTTTCATTTTCAAATTCTCCACCATGATCACTCCTAATTCTAGCAATAGATATTCTTTTTTCATTTTGTAACCTTTTGGAAAGAACTTTAAAGCATTTAAGAGATTCATCTTTATGTGATAAAAACAATATCCAACAAAATCTAGTAAAGTCACAACAATTACAAGACCATACTTCTTTCACCCAAGACTTAATGTTTTAGTTGGGCCAAACAAATATATATATAACAACTCTAGAGGTCTAGACGAAGTTACAACGTTTTTCGAAGACAAAGATGTTTTAACTTGTTTTCCTTTCTGACAACTCGCATAAAAGAAATCTTTGTTAAAACTTATTTTTGGTAATTCTCTTACCAAATCATGTCTAACCAACTTGGAAATATGTTAAAACTAACATGACCTAGCTTTTTATGAGAAATCAGTTTTTCATCATCTGATGATATAAAATATGAAATATTTTGACTTTTCAAATCATCTAAATTAATCTTATAGAGATTGTTTCGTCTCTTGGCAAACAAGAATACGGAACCATTCTTGTTTTTGACTACACAAGAATTTTGACTAAAGGATACTTCAAAGCCAGAATCATATAATTGACTTACACTAATTAAATTATGATTTAATCCTTCAACTAGCAGAACATTATCAATAGACACAAATGAATCTTTACCAATATTGTCGATTCCAACTATTTTGCCCTGCTAGTTATCTCCAAAAGTTACTGATCCTCCTTATTTATTTTGGAGGTCTAGGAACATATACCTTCTTCCCGTCATGTGTTGCGAGCATCCACTGTCCAAGTATCATTGATGCTGGTTACTTTTTTCAATAAGGGAAATCTGCAGTATATATTATGTCTTTCTTAGGTACCCATATTTTCTTGAGTCCTTTGGGGTAGATTTATGACAATTCCTCAAATAATGAGAATATTGCTTCTTTTTCTTTCTTCTAGGAACAAAATTCTTATTATGACGAACATTACTATTAGTAAACCCTAAACCACTCTTATCCTTTGGATGTCTATATTTTCCAATCATATTATTCATCCTTTTAATACTTTCAGTGAATGTTGATAAACATGATGAAAGACTATTAATCCTTTGTTTCAATTGATTAATTTCCTCAGATCTATCTACAGTTACTTTCTTTTTCATATCGTCTACTTGTTTCTTAAGGCATACGTTTTCTTTCTCTAACACTTCCATGTTCTTCAAGCTTTCTACAAATTTCTTTTTCCCAATCCTATATTGCTTTAATATAGTATGTGAATTTTCTAACAATTCTAAATATGCCCCTTGAAGATCATTAAAGTTAAAGGTTGCCTCATCGTTGCATTCATTTTCAGTTACCAAGCATATATTTGCTTGTTCTAATACTTTTGAATCAGAGTCAGATTCGGATAAGTCCAAATCTTCCCACATTACCATCATGCTCTTTTTGTTTTCTTTACTTTTCTTCTATTTTCTTTTGAGCAATGGACATTCAGACTTGTAATGTCCTGGTTTGTGCACTCGTAGTAGATCATAGACATTTGCTCATTCTTAACTTTGTCTTTTCTATTCTTCTTAAAAGAAAAGTCTTTATTACCTTTCACTTTCTTTTTCCACATTCTTTGAATCTTTCTTAAAATGAAGGATAATTCTTCATCATCTTCATTTGAATCTTGATCAAATTCACTGGCATCATCAATCTTGATTTCTTCAATCTTTAATGCTTTTGAAGATGTACTTCTATTTTTCAGATTCTTTTGATTCTTCTGACTAGCCTTTAATGCAATAGACTTATCTTTTCTAGGTTTATCTTTTGCATTAAGATCTAATGTATCTTCAGTGAACCAAGCAATTCATCTTGCTTCAGCTTGCTTAAGTCCTTGGCCTCCTGTATTGCTGTAACCTTGAGTCTCTATCTTTTAGGTAGACTTATAAGAATCTTTCTGACATGATATTGATTATCGTACATTCTCCTAAGAGCTTTAAGTCCATTAACGATCGTTTGAAATCAGCCAAACATTTGATCAATAGTCTTCTCATCTTTCATCTTGAACAGCTCATACTGATGAATAAGAATACTGATCTTAGACTCTTTCACTTGATTTATGCCTTTGTGTGCAATGGCTAATGTGTCCCATATCTTCTTTGAAGATACGCATCTATGAACCTTGTCATGTGCACTTCTGCTTAGGGCACAACTTAAAAAGAACTTGGCCTGTAAGGTCAAATAAAATCGAACTTTTTGATCAACTGACCATTTGTCACGAGAGATGATATTGCCTTCATCATCTGTTGGTGTATATAGACCATTCTCAATGATATACCAAAGATCAATATGTTTGGATTCTACGAAGAGTCGCATCCTATCCTTCCAATAATGATAATCCTCACCATTGAATGCAGGAGGTCTTGTGATTGAGGCACCTTCAGCTATAAAAACATGTGATTCAACCATAGATCTTTGTCCTCACTTTGTGACAGTGTTTCTTGGAAACCTTGCTCTGATACCAACTGAAGTAAATCACTTATTAATATAGAAATCCAATATGATATGTAAACTACACAAGAAGGGGGCTTGAATTGTGTAATCTTTTAAAAACTTCTTGAATTTCTTTACAAAAAATTCAAATGATTACTAAAACACTTTGCTAAATTTGATAGGCAATGCAATCGCAAGTAATATTATCTACTCATCTAACAATAAGAAAATTAAAAGTTATGGTTAGAGAATAGACACTACAATTTTATACTGGTTCACCCCAAACCTTGGGCTACATCCAGTCCTCAGAGTTAGTATAAGATTTCACTATACTCTTCAACTTTACAAGTATTCTTTCTACACTTGCAGAGTCTCTTCAGGTCTCTCTCACAAATTATTCTTTATCAGTTGTATTAGCCTCTCCAAGCTCTAGCCTTCCTTTCTCTCTTTAAGAAAAGTATTTTTGAGCTTTAGGTTATATATGTATTCGCTCACTTCTTTCGCACTTTGAATACAGAATATTTGCTTATGTAAAAGCATTCGTTATCTTAGTCTTCGACTAGAACTAGTATTTATAGCCTAAGTCTCCAACAGTCTTTTTGAGAACTGCTTCTTGAATCTTCTATAAACGGTTATTATTTAAGTCCTATAACTAACTCCAACTAACTAACTTTCTAACGTTTTAGAATATCTTCCTTTTTTATTATCTGGAATAATGCTTCTTCTGTTATTATGTTTCGTCTGATATTCCACTTTGTCTATTGTATCGCTTCGTCTATTGTCACACTTCATTTGGTGTTCGCACTTCGTCTAGTGTTGCGCTTCGTCTGGTGTTACGAAGCGCTTCATTTAGTGTAGCACTTCGTTTAGGGTTAACCGCCCACCTTCTGAGTTGACTAAGTGTTACTTACATTTTTCTACATACTTAACAAACATATCAAAACTGTTCATACATTTTTAAGAATATTATTATTTGATTGTCATCAAAATTAATAGAAGTGAAGTCCTTTTAACTTAACAACCCTATGTTGATACTTTAATATGTTTTGATTCCTTTATTAATGCAATTGGTTTGATTGATATATTATGATCCAATTACATTTTTTATTTTTGTTCTAATAGATCCAAAATATTAGATCATAATCTGATTTCATAACATAGAGATTGAGAAATCCTTGCTCAAATAGATCTATTGTAATTGAAAGGAGTTAGTTGTAACTCTAAAGATAGAATGACATAAATCTTTCAAATTATGATCAAATTTAATAGAGGGATTCACAAATTGGTAAAGCAATCCTATAAACCTTAACCTAAGTAACTCGGTTGGAAACCTTAGGATTAATTGTTATTAGACTCAAGAATAGCTATTAACATATCATAGGAATTTCCACAGTCTAATAAATTAATCAAGCAATTGCATAATAAAAGATCAACCTATTAAAGGTTTTAAGGGGATTCAAAACATAGACACTAATTTTCTAATATTGATAGTTTACTAAGTGCTTCCTTAATTCTCTGATTTAATCTTACTGCCCACTTATTTTATTTTCTTCAATTAAAAATCCATAATCCAATTCATAGACTAGATAATACGATAACGATAATTATTAGTATTCATCGTCTTCATAATATCGATCTGTACTTACCTTTACTAGTTACAGCTACGTCCTGCACTTGTAATTAAGTCAATATTGAATAACTAAAAAATCAATAAAAAGTTAACATTTATTTAATATTTTCTAAAATTGAGAATATTAAAAATATTTAATATTAATTCTTTTATTTTTGAAGTTAAAAAAGAATTATATTATCAAAACTCAATATAAGGTAAAAAAGAAGTTAGTGTATAGAGTAATTTATGCCACTACGCTAAGTAGGATCACAAAACTGTTAGGGAAATTAGTCTAGATAGAAGTTGAGATAAGCCATGTTACAAATGAATATAATAATTGTTTTCAATTGATCTACTAGTTGCTTCATTGGCTTTAAGCATTAGAGTTGTTATATTGAGTTAGCAGAGAAGACTAATCTTAAGTAGGTAAGTAGAATGAGGTCTATAGAATATCCCATTTATTGGCTATTGCCATTGTTATAAAGGTATAAGTTTTATGCCAAGATTCCTTCTCTTATCCAAAAATATAGTGCCTTGAGTCAAAGTATAGATATTGATCTTAGTGTCTTAGAGTATTGTTGCATTCGTTTCTTTTCAAAATGCCCACACTGTACACCCAAAAGCTATTTTGAATATTATATAGTCTTCCTTAAAAATATGGTGAGCATGTCTTGCTCATTATATATTCTTTCGTCATTCATTTTATTGACAATAACGAGCTACATATATGTTAAACTTATAACCACAAGACTTCTACACATTGGCCACAAAAGAGCATGTGGCTAATAGTTTCAGACTGTTCGTTATATTATTTAAATATAAAGTTTAGGCTATTACCCTTCACCATATCCATTGTGCTTAATCCACCTTATATAACTAGTAAAAACATCAGTGTAACCTTGAGGAGCTCATTCTTAAACCAAGTTAACTTGAACCAAAAAATTTTGTGTAAAGAAGCTTTGAAGA
Source organism: Erythroxylum reticulatum (assembly GCA_025504915.1). Lineage (NCBI taxonomy): Eukaryota > Viridiplantae > Streptophyta > Magnoliopsida > Malpighiales > Erythroxylaceae > Erythroxylum > Erythroxylum reticulatum. The sequence continues at coordinate 13,016,728 of JANSVA010000009.1, forward strand.
TCACCTGACAAGTTTTGTAACTCTGCACCTATAGATGTCTAAGCCAAATGATAGATTCCTACAAGTTTAGATTATGATTGTAGTTAGGAACTTTGGTTAGAATATTAGATAAACTTTTGATATTAGGTGACCATTCATCCCCTTGAATCTTTTTCTCTATCCTTAATATGATTACGTAATATATGTTTTAGGCTATTCAACTTAAAAAATTTATAAAGGGGCTAAGCTCATTTTAGTTGTCATACAAAAACCATACTGAATTCTCATTCCCAAATTTGCTCTTTATCTTCTTATTCAAACAATCCCTCAAATTTAAGAGTTTGGTTATAGAGCAAGATGAAAAAAATTAAAGGTTTAACTTTCCAAAACTTCATCCTTCATAAAATGTTATGTATGAATTATACCCATAATGACTATTTACTTTAATAGAGTCTCCATAGTCGTCTAGCTATTAACACCTTATCATAGTTTTATTGGGCATAATTCTTAAACCACCCTCATTCTTTATCAAGTAAACATTAGACTAATTAATCCTTGTTTTTTAGAACAGGTTTCACTGGTACATAATAAGCTCTTCGTCAATTTATCTATATGCTTTACTAAGTTCTTGGGGAGAATCAAATCTAAAATCTATTAAATGTATAAGTTATTCATATTAAGATTATGAATAGTAATGTACCTACAAAAGAGAGACATTTCACTATAACAAAGCTGACTTTTAGCTACGTTTCTTTTGGTGACAATTTTCAAATTGTCCCTAAAAGTGAGTTTCAGTGATGATTTTTGAAAGGACCATCTCGAAGTTGCCCTTCTGGAACCCAGGTGGAGCCCTCTCAGTAACCCCACATTAGCCTTCCAATCGATATCTAACTCAATCGAAGGGTTCCTGTAAAGCTAAGTTGTTTAGCTGTTAAAAACCTTTTATACTCTAAAAGTAAAAGCACGGAAAACAGTGGGAATTTTTTCCAATCATTTTATTAAAAATTTTGACAACATAATGGTTGTGTTTTGACCTTCCTAAAATTTTCAAAAGCCCTGTAAAATTTCAAAATACTTCTATATTCACATTAGTTTCTCAACTGCAAATTTTGGATTTCAAATTCACTCACAAGCAACCCCAAACAAATAATTCTCAACATTCTCTACAATAAGCTTAAAAAAGCTAAAACATATTCATGCATTTCATTAAAAAACCTTTATAAGCATCCATTCTTTACACAAATGAACATATCAAAATGACACAAGCATAACAGCACTCGATGATACAACTAATCCTATGGCGGAGTCCTAATTATTGCAACACTTGTACGTATACCTGGGGTAGTTTATTTAAAAACATAAAAATAATGGTGAGATAAACAAGCTTAGTGAGTGTAATTAGTTTACTAAAAGTTAACTTTTTATAACAACATAACTGAAATATTCTCACACATTCATAAAGCTCATGGTAAAATAATTGCCATAACAATTCACTTATGCATTATAAAATCTGGTAATCCAATAATATATCATAAAGCACAACTTCATTTTTCTAAAATTTATAATTTGAAATGCCTTTTTGAAATTAAACTCATAATATAAGAGTTTCCATTTTCCTTAATCAATAAATAGTGGTAATAATAAGTATTTTTGAAAACTTTTATACTAAAAATAAGCCAACCACTAGAACTGATATCATACGGTGACTTTTAAATTACTTTTAAAAATAAATAATGGCATCATTATTATTATTTGACTTTTCTTGCTCAACATAGCCCAGCACTAGTTTCTTTACCATATGATACATTAGGCATAAAGTCACGAAGCTAGTTTTCCATCGCTTACACGTGACCGGTTAACTACTAGATACAAAGTTAGTTCTACATCGTTTACTTATAATAGGTTAATTGCTATAAATAGGTAGTTATGGAGCTAATTTTGCATCACTTACTCATAACAAGTCACAGAACTGGTTCTACATTGCTTACCTGTAATAGGTTAACCGTCATAAATAAACTAGTATAATAACATATATAAAGCCTAACGGTGTGCCATAGGCAAAAGCAACTCTTAAATTTATGGCTCATCTTATTTTCTAAATCAAGCATGGGAGGATTCATAATTGAATTATTTCAATAGAACTCACAATCATAAAAAAAGTTAACTTTCAAATTAAAACTCATACATTGCTAAAGCATAAGCTTATGCTAGTAACATTCACTTGTAAAATATCATTTGCATAAAACTCAGCATAGATATTCATTTTATGATTAAATGAAAACCATTTACATAAAATCAATTTGAAGAACACTCACAACTTGCTAGTCTCTATAAATAAAAACCATTTGCATAAAATTAATTTAAAGAACCCTCACATGTCATTAATTTTTTTACAAAGAATTTAGTCATGTAAAAACAATTTAAATACACTCATAATTTTGCAAACTTATCGCCAACCACACTCACACATTCGGTGCCTGGTGCCTCTCCTTTTTCTACACAAAACACATTTTGCTTAGGCATTTATTTCCAAATTTGGAAATATGACATTAAAACTATAGTTCGGTTTAACCAAATTTGATATTAGTATTTAATAGCTTAACATATACAATAATCGTATTTTTGCTTACTTCCGTAAGCTAACCTATTGTTCTCCATTTCCAAGTATAACTTCAAAAGTCACTTAAATACCATATTTCACCCATTATAACTTACCAATTTCTTCAAAACACCATCTCACCTAATTTAATTCACCATATCACTATCATGCATGATGAGTCATGGTAGTGACCCCTGTCTAGAATTCATATCTCCATTTGTTTCTAAATTTTCAAATAGTAGACATCCACATTAATTTTGAGGTGTTCAAAATTTTTTCCCCTATGTCTTTAGTTTCCATATAATTAAAAATCAGGTCATTTGAAGTTCTAAATCAAGAAACATGCACCAAACATCACAAACTGCTCCAACATAAGGGCAACATCAAATCACCATTTTCAATCTCAAATTCCAATGTGATTCAGCTAGAATTAGGTTAGGGTCTCTTCTAGGAATATTTAGTACTATGTATTAGGTTTCATTTACAGATGGAATCACCTAATTTGGAAGTCCATAGGCCGATTTGTAGCCAAAACAATGGGACTTGTTCAAATAAACCTAAGACATAATTCTACTACACATTACTCTCTTGTCATATTCAACCAATTCCATGCAAAGAAACACCAAAATAACACCAAATCATCATTGATCTTAAACACGTCCATCCCATACAAAAAACCCATAAAAATTAGGAATTTTAGTTAGGAAAACTTACCACATTTTCCTCCATTCTTGTGGGTATTTGTTGAACTCCTTTACTTGATCAAGATCTCTTCAAATCTCCATCAAAACCAATCAACAATGGAAGTCCTCCTCTTCCTCTCTCCTTGGACGAACTTCACACTTGCTTCTCTTCTTTTCACTTTTGTTTCTGGTCTCTCATGTTTACTCTATCTCAAACACTCACGTTTATCTTAAAGAATGAAGTTAAATGTTTTACATTATGTCTTCTTATACTCATTTAATGGATTCCACATGTCAGCTTCCTGTTGGTTCTCTTCTAATGACTCATCCTTCCACCAATACCGTGTAAAAAGACCAAATTGCCCTTTAATGCATTTAATTCACTAACTAACCGAATTAAATCCCAAAAATATTCCACAACCGTCTTATCATCAAATTGACCACGAAATAATTGAATTAGGGTCAATACTTATTGATTGGATTCTTTAATGGATTTAAAATCATCAATACCCATTATTTTCCATAGAGGGAATTTTTTCCAATAATTTCGGATTACCTGAATTCTATTTAAACAGCCTCCATTTTGACCCATTTTAGTTCCTAGGGACTCTAATCTTAATTGGGAGCTTTTCGTCATATTTCAAAAATTTTCAGCAACTTTTTCGACTGCTTGAAAGAAATTTTGGATTGAATTTGGAAATCACTGAATGTCACTAAAATCACCTAGATTTCATTCAAAAGTGTCACCTAAATCTCCAAAGCACATTTTGAGGCTTTTAAAGCTCATCTGGGCTCATTTCGTAGCTTTTTGGAGTATTCAAAACTTTTACGAGAAATTTCTGGTCAATTCCATTACCATTTTTGGTATATCCTTGATCTCTCTTATAACTTCAATAACACATTTAAATGCTAAAATTTCTCTAGTATACCATAAATGTAGCATACTTTATAAAATGTATGTACTTTACACTGCACCCTAGTTGAAATATCATATTACAATTTTAGAATTTGTCGCCAAAAGTGAAGTTTTCCGTGACATTTTACGATATTGTCACAAAATTAATGTATTTAGCGATAATTTATGTGAATCGTCACAATATGTGCAACATTTTGCTACGGTTTAGAACTTTCATTGCCAAATGTTTAGCCTTTGACAAAGATTCCTATAATAGTAAGAAAAAGGTTGGACTTTTGGTGACCAATTTTTAAAATCCATGGCCAAAACTTGATATTAAAGATTTTAAAATCACACCGTATTACTAAATTGTCGCTAAAGGTAGGTCACAAAATGTTCGACCTTTTGCGACGATTTTGGAATTTCGTCACTAAAGCTTAGACTTTGGGTGACGAATTTTTTAAATCGTCGCCAAAAGTTGATCTTAAAGATTTTATATCTTATGTATTCCTTAGGGAAATTTTGATTAATTTTTTCTATGATAGTATTCTTAAAAATAATAATGTTAAAAACATAAAATTTTAAATGGTATGTGTGTTTAATAATCCTAAAGTTAATTATAATTGACATTTATATGAGTTTTCATTTTTCTTCTTGTTGGTTCTCTTCTAATGACTCATCCTTACACCAATACCATTTAAAATGACCAAATTGCCCTTTAATGAATACTAAAAGGACCAAATTGCCCATTAATACATACAAAAAGACCAAATTGCCTTTTAATGCATTTAATTCACTACCTAACCGAATTAAATCCCAAAAATATTCTATCTTATCATCAAATTGACCATGAAATAATTGAATTAGGGTCAATACTTATCAATTGGATGCTTTTAAAAAAATTTCAAATGGGTTTAAAATTATCAATACCCATTATTTTCCAAAAAAGGGCATTTTTGTCCAATAATTTCTAACTACCCGAATTCTATTCAAACAACCTCTATTTTGACCCGTTTCAGTTCCTAGGGACTCCAATCCTAATTTGGGAGCTTTTTTTTGTATTTCAAAATTGTTTGGTAACTTTGCCTGAAAGAATTTTCGAATTGAATTAAAAAATCGCTAAATGTCATCGAAATCGCCCAGATTTCATTCAAAAGTGTCACTTAAATCTCCTAAGCACACTTTAAGGCTTTTAAAGCTCATCTGGACTAATTCCGTAGCTTTTGAAGTTTCCATAAATTTTATGAGAAATTTCTAGTCGATTCCTTAACCATTTCTGGTCTACTATAACCTCAATATCACATTTAATTGCTAAAATTTCTCTAAATACCATAAATGCAGCATACTCTATAAAATGTATGTACAACATATTACACTGTACCATAGTCGAAATACAATTTTAGAATTCTTCCCAAAAGTGAAATTTTTCGTGATGTTTTACGATATCGTCACAAAATTGATATCTTTAGTGATGATTTATGTGAATCATTGCAATATGTGCAACATTTTGTGATTGTTTAAAACTTTCATTGCCAAATGTTTAGCCTTTGATGAAGATTCTTATAATCGTTAGAAATAGTTGGACTTTTGGTGATCAATTTTTAAAATCCATGGTGAAAACATGATATTAAATATTTTAAAATCGCGACATATTACTATATCGTCGCGAAAGGTAGGTCACAAAATGTTCAACCTTTTGTGCCGGTTTTGGAATTTCGTCACCAAAGCTTGGACTTTTGGTGATGAATTTTTGGCATCGTTGCTAAAAATTGATATTAAAGATTTTATATCTTATGTATTCCTTAGGGGAATTTTGGTGAATTTTTTCTATGATAGTATTCTTAAAAATAATAATGTTAAAAACATAAATTTTTAAATGGTATGTGTGCTTAATAATCCTAAAATAAATTATAATTGACATTTATATGATTTTTCATATTTTTTCATTTGCCTTCTTTATAAAATTTTCTAAATAGCTAACGCATTCAAAACCATTTAAATTTGTTTAAATCTATGGATTTATATGCAAATGATTCTTTAATGATGCATATTATACATATTACTACACCTCCATTCATACAAATATTTCATGAAAATAGAATGAAGCATCCAAAAATTGTAAAATGTTTTCAAAGTTTTTAACATATTACTGAAAACACATAGTAAGTAATTTAAAATTTGAAAAGTAAATATTATTTAGATATAAAAAAGATAAACATCCCTAAAATTTTAATATTAATAAGATCAAAATATAATAAATTTAAGTTGACCACTATACTTAATGATTAATAGTTGTTAATAATAAAATAATAATACATATAAATATTGATATATGGTAAGCAATATAATATAATGATATATGATTTATCGTACATGATTTTAATTAGAAGTTTAATAATTCTTACACAAACATGTTAAATAAATAAAGTTTCACGCTTATTCCATTGAAAAGGAAAAGAAATAATTATTTTTTTGGATTCCAAGTGACACGAGACTAGGTAGAAGAGGTAAAGGAGTTCCCTATATCTAGATTCCCAGTTAGCGTCCTTACACGTTCAAAGGCATCAATAAAAATAGTCAAAGATCTCCCTCAGGTGTTGGGTTATTGACACCCTCTTCCAACAACTTCTTGGCTTTAACTAAACTAGTAGAAGATACAATGAACGAATCCCCAAATATAGTATGGATCATTGAATTAGATGAACCACTTGTTCGATGCATTTCACCTAAGAAGCAAATAGTATAAAACTTAAATAACTAATTAATTCAAACGGTATAATGAGCCAAAATTTGAACACATGCATACCTGATTGAACAGACATAGTAATTAGAATGGACAAATATTCCAAAATAACCAATTTCCCTAATCCTACACTAACCATCAGGACATTGCCAATGCCTTCATTTTCATTTATGTTCTCTTAAAGATTGGAGGAAGCTTTGCACTTCGTATGGTATATACAAAAAAATGTTCATCTGATAGCTTCCTAACATAAAAAGAGATATAGATTGATAAGCGAAAATTATAACATATTTTACATCTACATTTTACATTGTTTTAAATCATTATCATAACACATTTGGGCAAAAATTGTTGCATTTTATTATTAATAAATCAAGTTGCTTAGTTTCATATTTTATCTAAAGAGAGAATAAATTTTGTTAAATATATCCTGTAGACGTGACGGAGCTTGAAGAAATAAAATGCAACAGCCAAGATTTAGCTCACGTGTACATTGGATGCATGCATGGTAAAGAAATGGCCATGAGAGCAAAACGCATGCAACTTGCAAGTCAAACGATATGTAGCATAGAGGAGGACACAACCAAAAGCGCAAACCAAGCAACAACCCCATGCACGTGAATAAAATGCAACATCCAACACACAATATGAGCTAAAACGACAGCGCAAGAAGTATGTCCTAAGAGCACAAAACGCAACATAGGAGGATGTTTGGCAATTAGCAGAAATGTTGTCATTGGAGGCAAGGGTTTTGTGTAGGTTTTAAAACAAAAGAGAACAGAAAGGAGCATGAACAAAAGGTGGCCATCCATCTTAATCCGTCACATTAGAGCATAGTGAGGAGAACAGGAGGGGCAATAGAAATGGAGTGAATAGTATCATGGTCCAAAGAGTTTATTCATCAAATCAGTGAATAGGGCGGCAGAAGAAAGCTTCCATGAGAGGTGAAACAGAAGAGAGGGAGGCGCATTGAAGAGAGCTAAAGGGGTTCGGCTAGGGACATTGAATGGGGGCTGAAGTGATTTTTTCGGGAGAGATTCATAAAGGGCTAGACATCCCAACACCGGTTTGGAGGCGACATCGACGCCAACGACCTGAGTTAAGTATTTCTTTATTTTTTATTGTTTCTTTCTCTCATTAGAAATTGATTGTGTTATCCTATGTTGATTGATTTAGGTATTGTGTATGGATAATTGGATTTTCGTTATTGTTCGATTATTTGTGTACGAACCCATTAGGTATTATGAAAAGATGAATTTAATGTGTTCGTTGAATCATTTAATTGCAAACCCATTGCTAGAATTTTGATATAATTTGTAATTGTTATATTGAAATTCATGTGTAGTGACTATTGATTTGTAATCATTAGGGATAACATGACCTAGGTTAAATGACACATCGTATGTAGTTGTTGCTTTAATTAATTGGTTTTCCTAATTTAGAATGCCACTGCCTAATTAAATCTAGAGATCGTAGCCTGGGTTGTTCGATGGATAGGTTTAATTAATGATTATATCTTGATTAAACAAAACCTAAGGGAAAACTTGGGTTAATAATTAACCCAAGATTAATAGTTGCTAGGAGAGGTTTAAGAACAAAAAACAATGAAATATGCTTAATTAGGGTATAGGCTGAGATTTAACCAAAGAACCGGGTCCCTACCAAATTCTCCACTTTTATCATTTTTTTGCATGTTTTTTAATTTGTTTTCATTAAGTTAGTTTTATTTTGTTTTCTTATTCCAAAATGCAAACCCCTTCTTTTTCCTAAACTCCAATTAATTTGATTTCATAAACTTTGCACACATTCTCTATGGGATCGACCTCGACTCACCACTGCTATAGTAGTAGTCTAGTTATTTTATTTTGACTAGCATTACAACGCACTGTCACAGATAATTAAGGAAGAGAGGCAATTCAAATGATACTAAGAACCTTTAAGAAGAAGATCAACTATTGAAGGCAAGCAGTGACTAGACTTTGATGAGGAGATTAGTTGTTCATTGATTTATTCTTCACCACGGAGAATTTTGCCACATTCCTCCCAATGAAACCCATTTTTGCCTTCGAAAACTAGTTGCCATATCAATATTCCGTGATGAAAGGATGAGTTAACAGTTTTTTTTTTGAAAAGTCACTTCAGTATGCAATTTTTTATTTTTAATTAAATTTTATTTTTAATCAAATGCCAATAATTCTCAGGGGTGGAATGACCTGAACTAAAATTGAATAGCTAAATGTTTGAAATAAAATGAAGTACATAAAGATCTGTTCCAAAAGTTAAATAATTTCATAAACTTTCATCAAACAGTTAGTAGGCTTTCCTCAAAGAAGCATTGATGGGGAAAAAGCGTCAACCATATACATCTAACATAGAAACACAATTGACCATCTTTCAAACACAAAAACAAGCAAAAACCATATAGCATAAGAAGAAAACAAAATGCACATACTCTCCAAAACGTAACATGAAAACATAGCACAATAGAAGGAGGGTTATTTAAAATAGAAAAGAAAATTAGTACCAACATAGGACACAAAACTCATTCGAAAGTGAAAACCACAACACAGGAGAACAAAGCCACAGAAGAGACGACACTTCTTTGAAATTATGACGGCTAACATGAAAATTAAGAGAGCTTCGTTTTCATATTTATAATAACCTAGTATCAAATGATATCATTTGTTGTTAATAAAAAAACGACGTCGTTTTTGATTAATTCAGAAGAAATATACCATAAGGTGACGATTTAGATAATCGTCGCCAAATGATGGTCCATTACCATTTGGCTTAACCATTTGGAAATGAAATTATATAGAATATATAATTTTTTATAATAATACCAAATTTATATACAATAAATACAAAATTATGATTAAATAGACTAATATATTACATAAGTAAGATATGAGAAATTTTATGTATTATCTATGCATTCATAAATCATTATATTAGTTACAATTATTATCTATACAATAATATGACATTATAGTAATTACCATATATAATGATAATTATAGCAATTTAATTGAATACAGCAAAAATGGAAATTGATATTCATTATTAATATCATATTCTTAAAAATCAAATTTAACATTATTTACAATGATTATAAGTCTAAAATAAATTTAGTTAAGAACAATGTCATTTCTTCCAATTTATAAAACTAAAAACACAAAATTACTTAATTTATATTACATTAATTTATATTACATTAATTTATACTTTTATTAATCTCTTTTCAAATATACGATTTGAAACAAGTTTTTATTGTGAAAAAATCTATTTATTATATATAAATTATATACTATTTTATATAAACGATACATAAAAATTGCTATATTAAAAAATATCATAAATAAGAAAAAATCGATTTAGTGACGATTACACCATAACGTCATTAAAAGGTGTGAAAGCTGAACATTGTCATTGTGGAGCTTTGGCTTTAATGTTTCAAAATCAAACGAACAACTTTGTTTGTTTTAAGAAGAAACGACGCCTTTGGGGGGCTTTGGGTTAAACATTTTCAGTCAAAGGAAAAGGACAAACGAAGTCATTTTCTTTGAACTAAAACCTTTGAGTTGAAGGCCCCCTTCCCCTACTCTTTTGATGTCGTTTCATCCTTAATTACTTATCGTTGTTCCTTTTCTTCCTTAATTATTGTTGGTCTCCTTCAACTTTTCTTCCGACGTCTATCATCTCCGGTTAATCAGCCGTTGAGTTTTTTCATCCATGCTCTGCTCTAGGGTTTATTTTTTCTTCGAGAAATTTTGTTGTTAAATGATTATATGGTCGTCGATTTTGCTTTCTGCAGTTTTCCACTATGGTCGGTTAATTTTCGATTTCAGTGTGTTTTATGATGTTCAATAATGGAAAAATATAGTAGTTTTGTTATTATTTATGGATGAAATATGTCTGCCAATGAAATGTTAGATGAAATGTCTCTTAGGGATATATAGAAGTACAATGACATCTTTGCTTTATAGTATGTAGGGAATCAATATATAGGTCACTTAAAGGGCTTATTTCCATTCACTTTAGTATAATTTCTTGTCATCTCTTTCATCGTCATTTGTTCCAATGATATTGGCGTTTTCATAGAAATTAAACTTATCATATAAAATCAAATTAACAAACTTATTTAGATCCATCAAAAGTTGAGAACTTTGTTGATGCTAAGTATATAAAAACAATAATTTCTCCTTCCCTTCATTATCTTTATGTAAAACATTTTTAAACCTTAAACATTATTGTAAAGAAAGAACTTATTTAACGTCTAGCCTAAAACCTTAGGATTATATGTTAGTATTATGGTACAAGACATAAAAATAGTAATAGACAAAAAGAACTATTTAAAATTTTTTACTATGAATTTAGTTGAACTTGGTTGATATATTACTCACATACTTTTTTAACCTTCCTACCAAGAAGCTACTTTCATATAATTTCTCATTCAATGAAGAATTGCTAATTATATGGTCAACCTAAATGAACTTTTAATTTTAATTTGTATGATAGGCCTTTTAGTTTAAGGTTTTTTAGCCTTTCGGTTTAAGGTTCTTCATTTCTTCTAATAGGTTAATTGATTCAAACCAAGGCCAATTTAATAACATATTCACTAACTTTCCTCGTTCATCGTTCATCATCTCTGATTGTCCATCCGTCCATATAAGTAGTCTAATTTTTGTTTAATTTTTATCTTCTGCTTGAATAAAGAAGAATTTGTGTGAATGGAAGGAGAGCCTGGGTTGGTTTTGTATACGAACTTGTAGTGATTAATCAAGAAGTATTAAAACTAACATATAATTATGGATGATCTGAGGCATAATAAACCCCTAGTATGGTATATAACCTGGAAACCCGCAATGCAGCTCCCATAAGGCTTATCAGTGAAATATTCCACAAGCCTAGGAGTCACAGCAAGAAGACCCTTTCTTGATTCATGTGGTGTAACAATGCAAAGTATTATAGTGTTTGTCTGAATTCAAACTTAGTTTATGAATATGTAGTGATTAATCGAGAAGTATTAACATTAGAAATTTACCTATAATTGTGGATGATCTCTGGTATAATAAATTCCTATGATAGTATATAAGCTGGAACGCCGTGATGTAGCTTTCATGAGATTTATCGATGAAATATTACATAAGCCTATGAGTCATAGCATGGAGACCCTTTCTCAATTTATGTGGTGTAACAATGTCATGTACCATAGTGTTTACTTGAATTCAAACTTAGTTTATGAACTCGTAATGATTAATTGAGAAGTATTAACATTAGAAATCCATGTATAATCATGTATGATCTGAGGCATAATAAACACCTAGGATGGTATATAGAATGGAAACCCATAATGTAGATTTCATAAGGCTTATTAGTGAAATATTCCACAAGCTTAAGAGTTACAACAAAAAGACCCTTTCTCGATTCATGTGGTGTAATAATGCCACATGCCATAGTGTTTGTTTGAATTCAACCTAAGTTTATAAACTTGTAGTGATTAATCATTATGTTATATAGAACAAGGATTGCATTTAGTAATTCAGTTATGTGCTTTCAATTGTATAGTCAGATGGACAAAAGTCGAATGTCTCATCAGAAATGGTCCACTAAATACTTAGAAAAGGAGTTAAGAGCTTCATGTAATTTGTAAAATATCAAATGGATGTTGAATGTTGTATCATTGTCCATATATAGATTGGTTAAATGTTAACATTCAAAGTCAAGATGTGGTATATAATAACTTACTAATCCAAGGCATAGATAAATTCTATACTCTATGGTTTTATCATGGTGAATATTCAGAAGTAAGTTGTAGTAGAAGTGTTGATACAGGTGTTAAAGATAGTAACAGTAATGATGTAAAAGATTATGATATTAATGAAGATGGTGATGATGAGATTGGTAAGATATTAGAGGATTATGGGAATTATATGGAGACTATGAAAGAAATTGGTATGCCTAACATAATTATTAGTATTACAGAGGATAAGTTTTGGAAGATATTGAAAGTTTCTCAAGAAGAATAATATCCATGGTGCTCAAAATTCTCATAGCTATCTTTTCTTATGAAGTTGTTGCATTTGAAAGTCTATAATAAATGGAGTAACAAGTCTTTTGCATGTTAATTGACTTTCTTAATGATGCATTACCTGTTGGACACAAATTGCCCAAATCTTATTATGAAGTAAATAAATTATTAAGGGACCTATGATTAGGATATATATCAATACATGCTTGTAAGTATGATTGTCCTATATTTTAAAAGGACAATAAAGATCTTAAAAAGTGTACCATTTGTGGGTCATCAACGTGGCGAGTGGATGATAGGAAAGAGACAAAGATACCGCATAAAATCTTAAGATACTTCTTTATTAAACCATGACTATAAAGGCTTTTTATGTCAACAAAAATAACTATAAATATGAGGTGTCATGAAGAGAAATGCATTGATGATAACATTATGTGTCATCCATCAGACTCAATGGCATGGAAAGACTTTGATTGAAAGTTTCCATGGTTTGCATAAGATTGTCGTAATGTTAGACTTGGTTTAGCCTCAGATGGATTTAATCCATTTGGTAATATAAGTACTTCTTACAATATATGGCCGGTAATTCTAGCTCCATATAATTTACCTCTATGGAAATGTATGAAGGAGTCTTTTATGTTATTGTCTTTAATTATTCTGGAACCAACTGCTCCTATTAAGGATATCAATGTATATATGCAACCACCAATTGATGACTTAAATCATCTCTATGAGGTTGGATTAGAAACCTACGATGTTATTGAAGGTAAAACATTTAGAATGCATGTGGCTATTTTGTGGACTATAAATGATTTTCCAACTTATGAGAATTTGTCTGGATGGAGTACTAAAGGGTATATGGCCTATCTTGTATGTAACCATCAAACTCATTAATTCCTATACGAATATGTTAAATAAGATATTGTTGTTACTTAGAACATAGGCATAAATGGAGAAGAAGAAAATTTTTTAATGGCAAAGTAAAACTGGGTAAAGCTCTTTTGCACTTGTCTAGCTATAACATTTAGGCAACATTACACCTGGAAAACACCCAAGTAATATAAAGTGAAAGTGAAGTTTTGTTGAGCTCAATTGGAATAAAAAATATATTTTTAAATTTGCCATATTAAAGGGAATTGCTATTAAGGCATAATCTTGATATGGTGAATACTGAAAAGTATTTGCAAGAATATTTTAGGAACTTTGATAGGAATTGATGGTAAAACAAAAGAAACAGTTAAGGCTAAATTAGAATTGGAAGATATCAATATAAGAAAATATTTGCATTTTAAAAGAAGAGATGATGGCTCATACGTGATTCTACCTACTTGTTACAACATGTTAAAAAAGGAGAAGCAAAGTTTTTGTCAATTTCTTAAATCAGTCAAGTTTCCTGATGAGTATGCATTTAATATAGCCCATTGTGTCAATGCTAAAGAGGGAAAAGTATCAGGATTAAAAAGCTATGATTATCATGTACATCTATAATGACTACTTCTTGTTGAAATACGAGGGTGTTTACTGAAGGATGTGTCTGTAACTTTGGAAAAATTGGGTGAGTTTTTTAAGAAATTGTTGCAAGACATTAAAAGTAGAAGTGTAACATCCTGTTTTCCCATTTTAAGGGTTAGAATCCTAGAACACTGAATATCAGTGATATTATTGAGATATTAGGAAATGCATTTCATGATCATGCATAATATTAGCATACACATACATGAATTTGATTTTACTATACACATTATAGTGACTGTTCATGGTGAGTATAAATATTGGTTTAGAATTTTTTGTGGAAATTTGGAAAATTTTCTAAAATTATGAGTATTTTTGGACTAGGGAAAATGCCAAGTAGCAAGGCAATTGATTTATGGTAGTAGAAATAAGTATCAAATGACAGTTGAAATAATTGGAAAATGGTATTAGTATTGGTCGAGAATGCGACACTAAAAATTGGGTGACAATTGGATTAGAAATTCGAGACAAATAGATTGGTTGAGAAAAAAGACTCGTTAGAAACCATAAGGTGGTGACATGTGGCAAGTGACAAGTGTCACTTGCCATGCCACACACTCACCCACAATTCTTTTAACATTGAAAGGCCATTTTAATTGTTTTGTTTCTTGCTTTCTTCTTCTCTTTGTGATCTTCTTCATCTTCTTCAATCTTCTTCACTTCCACGACACTTACGCACCTCCATCAACGTTAAACCTTTTCCTTATTTTTTTTCACGTGCTATCTCGTCATCTTGTTACTAAAAACCTAATCTACCTACCTCTATGTTGACGATCGTGTGAGCCATGGAAAGCTAGGTTCACGTGATTTTCAAGAGTTTGGAGTTTTATCAAGTAAGTTATACTTTGATCTTCATGGGTAGTTGCAAATGAATCAAATATGATGAATGATTTGAGATTTGATGACCATGATCACGAAGCTTCATATGTGCTTTAATTTGGGTGTAAACATAAAGAGATTTATGTTCTAAATTTTAGTGTGTTAATGTTATTCATGAGTTATTCAACAAAAGCATTTATGATGATTATTTAGGGATGGATTGATTGTGATAATGGTGTTTGAAGTGTGCTGGACATTGATGAAAAAATGGATACATCATGTTCTATTTTTGTGTAAATGATAAATATCAATTTATGAGTTGTAGTATGGATGGTTTTGTGTTGAAATTGAGGTGAGAATGAAGAGGATATGATGTAAAGTTGATGAACTATGCATTAGATGGTTTGAATGTAACATATAGGAGTTGAAAATTTGGCAAAAGTGAAAGAAGAATTACTGGAGTATGTTAGCTGTAGTGTTTTCACAGAACATGCATATGTATTTTGGCTGTATATTGATATCTAGACATTCAAATGGGATGATTTTAAGTTTAGATTAAACTAGAGACAGATGGATATAATTTTAATGATGGAATTAAATTTGAATTCTGTCTTTAAGAGTTTCAAACTTTGGCTTGAAGTTGTGTACAATGTGTTGTCGCGGTGTGAGAATAGTCTGTAGTATTTTAGGTATAACTTGCAGAATACTGAACCAAACTGCATAAAATTGATGTCATTAGAAGACATATGGGAACATTTTTTTAGAACAATGTATTTCCTAAATACCTCATTTCCTTGTAAAATGTACGATTGTGCAAAAGCATGATTGTGATAGTGAGGAGTCATCTGGTAGTTACATGATTGTGACAAAGAGGAATTATCAGGGAGTTGCATGATTGTGCACAGGCACAATCATGCACTGCTGTCTTCTTACTTAGCTTGGTGTTTTGGACTTAATTAAGATTTGAAATGAACTTATATGGTTGCCTAAGTAAGTGGTTAAGTGATTGATGAGTTTAGGATGTCGATTGACATTAAATTTGAAGAATGGATTAACTTGTTCTTATGAATAATATAAATTAAGTATGAATGAATGAGAATTGGGAAATTGTGTGGATGTATAATGCTAGGAAAGGATTGGTAAATGTAAGATTGATGAATAGATGATTGATAAACTGAGGATAATCAACTTTCACAAGATATGATAAATGGATGATCATAAGATGTGGATTAAGGAAATATACCCGGAATTGTTATTGAGCAAGCATTATACATGTCACATATACACATGTATATGATTGAGTATTCATGAAAATTTGCAAATTAGTAATGCGTAAATATGTATGTATTGGATGATATAGAAGAGTAATTAGAGCAACAACATCTAGACATTGCCGGGAAGTCGAGGTAATAACTATCTGGAGCATACTGTGAGTAACTTAGATGGTCTCACAATAATTTATTGTTTTGTTTAAATTCTGAATTGAATTATTATATGATATGAATGTATTGATTCTAGACATTGAATGTACGAGGCATTTAATGCATGAATAATATATTGGAAGTGCTCATTGTATGTGAATTTGATAGAATATATGATACTCAACTTAATTGTTATGCTGGACTAAGGCTAGATGATGAATGTGAATGAGAAAATAATGGAGCACAAGTGAATGATTGAATATATGTGATGTATTTCACTACATGAATGCATGATAACATAAAGGCGGTTGTGACTAGAGTCACTAGTGAAAAAGAGCTTAAAGCTCAAAATGTGATAAGAGCCTTTGGCTCACTACGTGTAATGAGCCCTGTATCCCTAATAAATAAGGGATAGTTATTAATGAGCTCGATATCCACAACGGATACGGGACAGTGAAAAAGGCACTTGGTCATAAAAAGTAATAAATAAAAGTGAGTCTCATGAACATTGCACATATAATTTATTATGCATTATATGAATAACTGAATTGAATTGTATGAACCGTTATGAATATAAAAAGTGACTAAGTGAACAAGTTGTTATATGGTGTTTTTTTAATAATTGGTGAAAGATGTGCATGATATGATGACATGAATTGTTTGTGAATGTGAAACATGAACTGTATGTGTTATGTTTATGAGTGAGCCATCAATGATCGGTAGCTCGTTGAGTTCATAAAACTCATCAAAATTACAACGTTGACTTTACAGGTGCGAGAGAGCGGACATAGCTTCTAAGACAACTTAAGAAAAGATCTAATACTACTTTTGGATAGTAAAAATGGATCAAAAGTTGGTCAGCTAAGACTGAAGGATTTAGATAGAATTTTATATAGTTCCTTATTCATATAGCATGTAACATATTTTTGTAATAGAGCTGTAAACTCTAATAGCTTATAAGGATGAAGTATGTAATGCTTCAATTTATATTCGATTTTATGAAATGAAAATAAGGAATTGAATTTTTTAAGGATTGTCATATCTATGTTTTAATGATGATGTCATGGGAAGTGAATGTGACTGCTCTAGAGCACTGCTTCCACTGGGCATGTGTTCGAATGTCTGAAGGACGTAGGGCATAACTGTTTGATAGGAGTGGGCCGTTACAAGAAGAGCTTGAAAAAATGCAAAATGACATATTTGATTACATGTAAGCTAGAACTAGTTTCCCCCATCTCTTTTTTAATGTTATGGTGCATTTGGCAATTCACTTGCCATACGAGGCAAAACTTGGTGGATCAGTTCAATTTCGATGGATGTTCCCCATTGAAAGGTAATTTCTATCAACTTCTACTTTTTTTTCCCTAAAGTTATTACTTAGTAACAATTGTTAATGTTTTATATTTTATTTTGGTTTTTATGCTCTCTTAAGCACTATGTACATAACATAGCTCGACCTAAAAGGTTTATTATAGAGGCTTATAGAGTGAATGAATACTTGACATTTTGTTCAGTGTACTTAAATGACATGGAGACAAGATTTAATAGACAAGAACGTAACTTTAATTTTGATCAAGATTATGGGTTGTTAGTTTTCTCCTAAAAAGTAAGGCCACTTGGTGTAGGAAAATATGTGGAGTTAACTAAAGACGAAATCAAAATTAGTCATTGGTATATTTTGAACAATTGCAAGGAATTTGATATATATATATATATATATATATATATATGAAGTATGTATATTACCTTTGATTCAAAATCTCATATTTAGATTTCGTGGTTCATTCTACATTACCTAATCTTTATTTACTTTTTTAACTAGAGAGCTGAAAGATTCAATTCAAAGCAAATGAATTGTTAATGTTTAAAAAGACATAAGATTAAGTTCCCATTATAGTTTAGGACTCGAGTAAGTTATTGATGGGATATTATAAACTTATGGTGATTTGTATGTCAGACTAACTTCAAATTATAATTTGTTTTATAGATGATATGGTTACATAACTATAACATGCAAGAGGTGACAACAACATTATATGCTTTGACATGTGGGCCTCATATGTATGGTAAAAAATATGCAAGTTGTATTGTTAACGGAGTTAGATTTCACACACAAGATCGAGATAGTCGATTTAGAAGCCAAAATTGTGGGGTTGTTGTTAAGGGATGTCATAATAATGATTTTGTTGATTTCTACGGTGTCATATTAGAAATAATAGAGTTGCATTACATTAAGGATAAAAAGGTTGTTCTATTTAAGTGTAAATGGTTTAATCTTGGTGATATAAAAGTTAATGGCTAAATTACTAGCATCAATGTTAGTAAGACATGGTACAATAATGACCCTTTTATCCCTTTTGTCCTTATAAGTTAAGTAAAGCAAGTTTATTACCTTAACAATACTATATTGGATTGCCATTGGATGGTCATTCAAAAGTTTCAACATCGAACAACAAATTGTCAGTACATATTGATACCTTGTAAGGTCATCCTATAGATAAGGCTTAATCAACAAAATTATCTAGTAAGTTGGGGTAATTGCTAGAACTAAATTGCCTTACGTTAAGCATGCCAAGTAGTTGAAGAAAGACAACTTGTTAGAGAATGTTTTAGGTAAAGTTTTAGTAAAATTTCAATTTACTAAATTATATGCAATATTGTTTTACTTTTTAAAAGATTAATTCATTTTTACTTATTGTTCTCAGATGAAGCTGAATATCACCGATATCAACAAAGTTGAGGTTCCAAATTGTGTCACTTCACTTTTGAAAGAAAGGATCAAAGATCGTCGCTATCGACTGCATAAATATTATAAATGCTTTCCTAGATGAAGAGGTAAGGAGACATTTTTCGAAATAGATGTCTCCATAAAATTGGAACAGTTTGTGTGATTATTAGGCCTCTCCCAATGTTCAGGTTTGTTTTCTTTCTCTTCACATTTGCTTCCATTAATCTTGTTACATAATTTAACGGCTATTCGTTTTCTTTGTTTAGGGAAAGTATGAAAAAGCTAAGGTTAATAGAGAAAAAAATGAAAACTCCTCACAACCAAGGCTCCAAATCATTTGTAGTCCTATGAAATGAATATATCAGTTCTTTATTTAGAAGTTATAATTATATCAATAAACACAATATTATTTTTTATTATATATTTTTTTCTCCATAAAATAGAGTTAGAAGGAACTAAATGGAGAAGAGTGTGATAGGATCACTCTATAAACTGACACACTATAAGGGAGGTGAAGGCTGGATGTCTGAATAAGCGCACAATAATTATATAAGTTAATTTTTTAAATGTTAAGTTTATTTATTTAAGCAGTACTAACTAATAATATTTGAATTGAATATTAATTTTCTTTTTTAAAATTTAGAATAAGATGTAGGAGTTATTGCAATCATCAAAGTCTAACGAAAATGAGCCAAATGTAGAAGCCATTTGTAACAAGGTGCTTGATACACAATCTGGATGCATCAAAGGGCATGGGTTTGGCCCTAAGCCAGATACTTCATCCTCATTAAGACTAGTATACATTCAATGTCTTGAAAAGGAAAACAAGTTCGTAAAAAAGGTAGTCAATCATGAAAAGTACACAAGAAAAATACTTAGCTCTAATTATGTAAGTACTAAAGATGAAGATGGTATGAGTGACTATTTTAACATTTGTGTTTTTTATTTTCTATAAAAATGATTTTGAAGTTGTAATTAAAATTTTGTACACGATCTAATTTAATATCATTTTTTAAATATACAGTGCTTCTAATTTTTCTTTTAAATTTTTTATAATAAATTAGCAACAAAAAATTAAAATCTTATATACAATAAGATGGATTAAAAATGTCACAAATAATTATAATTAGTATGGTATAACGTTTAGTTAAAATGTATATTAAAATTTGACTACATTTTACAGGGTATAATTACTTTCACGGACTTTAAAGGAGAAGAATTTAGAAGAAAATATGACATAAAACATAGATTTGAAGCAGAGAAGGGATGCCCAGCCAAGCAGCATCTTGTGCACTTTCCCAGGTTGTGTAAAATCACAATTATTAGTGTTTTTAGAGATAAATGATTTGATATATAGTTGTGTATCAAACTATGTAAGTCTCAAAAACCATAAATTTCAATATAAAAGGATATGGTCAGATGAAAATTAGAGGAGAAGACATTAGGAGGTGATGCTAGACATGGAGATCATTCTTAAAGACTGATTTTAGTTTAGAGAAGTGGAAAACATGAATAAATCATTAAAAGATCCATCAAAATAAGAGATCAAACCTCTACCTTGCAAAAATATTCAATAGGAAATAAAGGGGATATTTAGAATTATGAGCTCATTATTTTCTATTCATGTTTCTTTCTGTTTATGCTTGATTTCATGTTTTTATCATATGTAACTAAACATCTTGTTAGTGTTTAGGTTAGATGAACCCTATGTTGATACTCTAATATGTTTTGATTCTTTTATTAATACAATTGGTTTGACTGATATATTGTGAACTAATTCTATGTTTTATTTTATGTTATAATAGATCCAAAATATTAGATCATAATCTAATTTCATAACATAGAGATTAAGAAATCTTTGTTTGAATATATCTACAGAAATTGAAAGAAGTTGATTGCAAGCCTAGATATAGGATGATATAAATCTTTCGGATTAGGGTCAAACCCATAAGAATCTCTGCAGTCCAATAAATCAATAAAACAATTGCATAATAAAAGATCAACCTACTAAGGGTTTTAGGGGGATTCAAAACCTAGATACTAATTTTTTGATATCAATAGTTTACTAAGTGCTTTCTTCATTCTCTGATTTAATCTTATTGCCTATTTATTTTATTTTCTTTAGTTTTATTTCTTTAATTAAAAATCCAAAATCTAATTCATAGACTAGATAATAGGATAATGGATCATCTCATAGGATTGGCCCATACTTATTGATACTAGCTACAACTTCATAGTGCAATTGCAGTTTATTAAACATTGACTAACTCAAAAAATCAATCAATAAAAATTAAGATTTATATAATATTT
This sequence comes from Erythroxylum reticulatum, assembly GCA_025504915.1. Lineage (NCBI taxonomy): Eukaryota > Viridiplantae > Streptophyta > Magnoliopsida > Malpighiales > Erythroxylaceae > Erythroxylum > Erythroxylum reticulatum. The sequence goes on from JANSVA010000009.1 coordinate 13,038,448, forward strand.
TCTAAAATTGAGAATATTTAAAATATTTCATCATAATTTTTTATTTTTTATTTAAAAAGAATTATATTATTAGAACTCAATATAGGGCAAAAAAACGAAGCTAGTGATTGGAGTAATTTAAGCTACTAAGCCAAGCAGGATCATAAAATTGTTAGCGAAATTAGTCTAGATAAAAGTTGAGATAAGCCATTAGTTACAAATGAATCTAAGAATTGCTTTAAATTGATCTACTAGTTGCTTCCTTGGCTTTAAGCATTGGAGTTGTTATATTGAGTTAGTAGTGAAGACAAATCTTAAGTAGGTAGAATGAGGTCTATAGAATATCCCATATATTGACTGTTGCATCATTTTATAAAGATATAAGTTTTATACCAAGATTCTTTCTCTTATCCAAAATATAGTGCTTTGAGTGAAAGTATAGATATTTATCTAAGTGTCTTAGAATATCTTTGCATTCCTTTCTTTTCAAACCACCCACATTATACACCCACAAATCTATTTTGAATATTATATAGTCTTCCTAAAAAATATGGTGAGTATGTCTTGCTCATTGTATGATCTTTCGCCATTCATTTTATTGACTATAAGAGCTACATATATGTTGAACTTAGAATGACAAGACTTTTTTTCGCATTGGCCATAGAAGAGCATGTGGCTAATAGTTTCAAACTTTGGGTTATACTATTTAATAATGAAGTTTAGGTTTACCATATCCATTGTGCTTAATCTGCCTTATATATCTAGTCAAAACATAATTGTAACCTTGAGGAGGTTATTCTTAAACCAAGTTAACATGAACGAAAAAAGTTTATGTGAAGAAGCTCTAAAGATCACTTAACAAGTTTTGTAACTTCGCACCAACAGATGTCTTAGCCAAATGATAGATTCCTACAAGTTTAGATTAGGATTGTAGTTAGGACCTTTCGCTAAAATATTAGATAAACTTTTGATATTATGTGACCATTCATCCCCTTGAATCATTTTCTCTATCTTTAATATGATTAGGCTATTCAGCTTAAAAAGTTTATAAAGGGCGCCAAGCTCATTCTAGTTGTCACGCGAAAACCATACTGAATTTTCATTCCCAAATTTGCTCTTTATCTTCTTATTCAAATAATCCCTCAAATTTAAGAGTTGAGTTATAGAGTAATATGAAAAATTAAAGGTTTAACTTTCCAAAACTTAATCCTTTTTAAAATTTTATGTATGAATTAGACCCATAATGACTCTTTACTATAATAAAGTCTCCAAATTCTCCTAGCTATTAACACCTTATTCATAGTTTTATTGGGGATGATGCTAAACCACCCTCATTCTTTATCAAGTAAACATTAGACTAATTAATCCTTGTTGTTGAGAACAAGCTTCACTAGTACATAAAAAGCTCCTCATCAGTTTATTTATACGCTTTATTAAGTTCTTGGGGAGAATCAAATCTAAAATCCAGTAAACATATAAGTCATTCATATTGAGATTGTGAGTAGTAACGTACTTGCAAAAGAGAGAAACCTCATTACAACAAAATTGGCTTTAACTACGTTTTTTTGGCGACGATTTTCAAATTGACCTTAAAATTGAGCTTTTGACGATGATTTTCGAATTCATCACCAAAAGTGAAGGTTTTTGTGACATTTTATCATATCATCACAAAATTGATATCTTTATTGATGAGTTATGTGAATCGTCACAAAATGTGTGACACTTTATGACACTTTAGAACTTTTATCAACAAATGTTTAGCCTTTGCGATGATTCCTATAATTGTCATAAAAAGATGGACTTTTGGTAACAAAATTTTAAAATATGTAGCCAAAACTTTATATTAAAGGTTTTAAAATGGTGACGTTTTACTGTATCGTCGCTAAAGGCAGATCTTTAGTAATGATTTATTTAAATCGTCACAAAATGTTCAGCTTATTACATGGTTTAAGAATTTAGTCACCAAAGCTTGGAATTTTGGGGCCGAATTTTTAAAATTGTTGCTAAAAGTTGATATTAAAGATTTTATATCTTATGTATTCCTTAGGGGAATTTTGATGAATTTTTTATATGATAGTATTCTTAAAAAAATAATGTCAAATTTTTTTAATGGTAAGTGTGCTTAATAATCTGAAGGTTAATTATAATTGACATTTATATGATTTCTCATATTTTTTCATTTGCCTTCTTTATAAATTTGTTTAAATACCTAATGCATTCAAAACCATTTGAATTTGTTTAGATTTATGGATTTATACATAAATTATTCTTTAATGATACCTATTGTACGTAGTACTACACCTCCTTCAAACAAATACTTTATGAAAATAGAATAGAGCATCTAAAAATTGTAAAATTTTTCCAAAGTTTTAAACATATTGCTGAAAAAAACATTGTAGATAATTTAAATTTTGAAAAGAAAATATTATTTGGATATAAAAGGATAAACGTACCTAAAATTTTATACTAATAAGAACAAAATATAATAAATTTAATTCAAATACTATTATTAATCACTAATATTTATTAACAGTAAAATAATAATATATATAAATATTGAAATATGGTAAGCAATATAATATAATGATATATGGTAGGTATTATAAGATTTTAATTAGAAGTTTCACAATTCTTACACAAACATGTTAAATAAATAAAGTTTCACTCTTATTTCATCGAAAAGGAAAAGAAATATTTTTTTTTTTTGGATTCCAAGTGACATGAGACTTATTAGAAGAAGTAAAGGAGTTTCCTATGTAAGGATTCCTAAGAATGGTCTTTGCACCTCGAAGGAATCAATAGAAATAGTCAAAGATCTTCCCTCAGGTGTTAGGTTATTGACACCCTCTTCCAACAACTTCTTGACTTTAACTAAACTAGCAGAAGATACAGTGAACGAATCCCATAATGTTGTATGGATCATTGAATTAAATGAACCATCTGTACGATGCATTTTTAAATAGATAATTAATTCAAATGGTATGGCAAACCAAAATTTGAACACATGCGTACCTCATTGACCAAACATAGTAATTGGAAGGGACAATTGCTACAAAACAACCGATTTCCTTAATGCTATACCAACCATCAAGACATTGTCAATGCCTCTATTATCATCTATGTTCTACTAAAGATTGGAGGAAGCTTTACATAACAAATATTATATACAATCAAATGTTCATTTAATAGTTTCCTAATAGAAATTAAGATATAGATAATTAAGGAAGAGAGGTAATTCATATGATACTAAGAACTTTCAAGAATAACATTGGCATTAAAGGCAAGTGGTTATTAGACTTTGATGAGGAGATTAGCTATTTATCGATTTGTTCTTGACCAGGGAGAATGTTGGCCTCTGAAAATCTTTTTCTAACATGATGAGACTAATTTTAGGGTCTTGCTAGATTATTTATGATGGAATTGATTAGCTTGTTAATGTGGGAAAGATAATATGGCATGGGTTAAGGACATTGAACTATTAAAGTAGTGGGAGAGTGTAAGGCTAATTTTGGCAAGCCTCTCAAGTTTAAAAACCATTAGGCATTAAAGGAAGGGCAAGGTGGA
>JANSVA010000009.1:13042090-13064893 GCA_025504915.1 Erythroxylum reticulatum
CATGAATTGAGTGAACCATCGATGATGGTTACCTTATTGAGTTCGCAAAACTCACCAAAATTGCAACGTTGTCTTTTTAGGACCGAGAGATGACTCTAGCAACTGAGAGGCTCTACTAGCCGTGTAAATTGTGATTTGTAAGAGAAGTCATGACTCAAAGGTCGATCAGTTGGGATTTTTGGACAGATTAGTCAGATCGTACATATTTTTATCATTCATGTAGTACTATTGTACTAGGTTTTGTTCATATATATGCAGTAAAGGTTGAAAGACACAATGTAGACTTTCGATTTTTGAAGAAAAAGAAATGAGAAAAGGTTGGTTTCAAAAATATTGTGATTTCTTATGATGCTTTTAAGTGAAGATTGATATGATGCCATATGAACAGAATATAGTGATCGAACGTAGCTCGCCCTTATCGTAGGATATGTACCGGAATGACCTTCAGGCATCTTGATGCGTACCCTGCAATAGGGGGCGCAACATGAACGCCTACCTTTAGACTAATTTGACGAGGATGTCGAATCCATCTAGTGAGTGTGGTTTATTAGACCCCTAAACTTTGGAGCACTTCTTGATAGCCTTTACGATGGGCCTTAGAAGGAAGGTTAGCTAGATTCACGCATGAGGGAGGCATGCAAAAAAACACTAAGGAAAATATGGACAAGTGGGATCGAACTTGGTGTGAATTTTGGTAGAGTCTCGAACCTTGTAGAGATTGACTCAACCCAGGCTAAGGACTTGGCCCGTGCTACTCAACCCAAGCTAAGGACTTGGCCCGTGCTCGGATGAATAGATCACAACTAGTAAACTTGTTATGGTAAGCATTGGATCAGGTCATTGTACTATGTGGGCTTCTGTAAGATCACATTGCATTATCAGCGGATAGAGATCATGGGGGACCTTGGATGATGTGGAGACAACTGGGAGTTAGAGTTGCAATGGGACTAAACATCTGAAGATATTAGAGATCTTTGAGGATAAGGATGCTAGTTTCTTAGTTGAATGTAAACTCTATCTTTCTGTTATCTTGTAGATTTTATCTTATCAATTAGAGTCCTATTTAGATGGAGGTGTCATCTAATTGATCCATGTGATGTAATATGATAGAGATAGACGTGATCTTAGCATGATCTCAGGTAGGTCAGTTTTAATAGGATTCTGAATGTAACTTGGCTTCCAAGTTAGAAAGCCTATAAAGATCTCATTTAAGCTTTACTCTTCTCATTCAATCAGAGAGAGCATATCTTGTATTCTTTTGAGGGAAAGTATATAAATGTTAGTTTTACCACATCTCTGTGTTTCCTTATTGCCTTTGTTTCTTATTACTTTCGTAGCATTGTTTCTTTGAGTGTGTGAGGTAAACACTTCGAGAGTTATTGAAGGCTGAAGTCTTGCTTAAGCGGACCTAAGTGAGACTACTGTGTAAAGAGTATTGGCGATCGATGAAAGTTTAAGTCCCAAAGTGACCTTTGTATCAATTAGCATGGGCAATGGTTTGTCTACTATTCCTGGTCCATCTAATTTGTCTTCGGTTAGGTTTTTGGATGTGTTCACTAGAGCAACACCACATCGTGTTATTGCTAAACTTGCCGAGAGATTCAAAGCCCAGCATTTGATGGCCTTTTCTGTGGGTTTCACTTGGTTTATGGTTTCAATTGACCTTGAAACTGACAAGGACATGTTGAAGAGTTCCTCTTTTGCTGATAGGCCTGTCAAAGAGTCAGCATACGAGCTGCTTTTCCATAGGGCAATGGGTTTTGGACCATACAATGTGTATTGACGCAACTTGAGAAGAATCTCATCTCATCAACTCATTCTTTTAATCCCATGAGAATATGTGCTTTCGAGCCTTTTAGACTTGAAATGGGTATAACGATAGTTGAGGAGGTTAATGATTCCATGTCTAAAGTTGGTCAAGTTGAGGTTAGAAAGTTGCTTCATTTTGGATCTCTGGATAATGTGATGATGACCGTATTCAGTAGAAGCTACAAGTTTAACAGTTACGAAGATGGTATAGAGCTTGAGAACTTAGTCAGTGAAGGCTATAAGTTACTAGGCATTTTCAACTGGAGCGATCACCTTCCTGTTCTTAGCTTGCTTGACTTGCAATGTGTGAGGGAGAGGTGCAAGAAATTGCTCTCAATGCCTTCGTCAGAAAAATCATAAATGAACACAGAACGACAAAGGTGTTTGAAACTTAGAAAGTTGGTAGTACAACTGATTTTGGCGACATATTATGTGATATGGAGAAAGATTAGAAGCCCAGTGACTCGAATATGATTGTTGTTTTATGGGTAATGTTATATTATTTTTCTATTTATATGCATCTCTTATTAATGGAAGATCTGAAGTTTTTCATTATTGTCTTATGATCATTATTTTCCAGGAGATGGTTTTTAACGGTACAGATACTATAACCATTTTACTGGAGTGGGTTCTTGCTAGAATGGTATTACAATAAGATACTAAAGCCAAAGCTTAATCTCAGATCGATGGTGTTGTTGGAAGCTCAAGGTCCGCTTGTGATGGTCTTATCTTCAAGCAATAGTGAAGGAGACTCCGAGGGTTCATCCACCAGGACCTTTACTTTCTTAGTCTTGTTTAGCCATTAACGATGTTGATCTTGGTGGTAGCTTCATTCCTGCAGGAACAACAGCTATGGTCAACATGTGGGCAATCACACAAGATAAAGAAGAATTGGTTGAACCAGAGAAGTTCAAACCAGAAAGATTCATGGATGAGGATGTGGAATCCTAGAAAGCAAAATTTCATAAGCAAGGAGACAATCTTTTATGTTCTTGTTAGGAGCTTTCACGGCGTCAGTACGGAGTTGATCTTTAGTACAAACAACTGATACATCTTTGATGCAGATTTTGCCTATAATAATAAAGAGTTGGAATATGTGATCTTTTGAATATCAAAGCTATGACGTTTAATTCAGTTTATATCTTCTTATAAAGTGAAAAAAAGATTCATAAACAAGTTTGAGGACATCTTTAACAAATGGAGAAACGATTGAAATGATCAGAAAAGTCTGCCCGTCAAAATAACACCCTTAAGAAAATGTAGAATCTCCACAAAAGTTGGTTTGGATATCATGTATCTTATTGTAGTGGGAGTTGATTGTTGAATTGGATTAACTAATAATTCTAGTCTTGTTTTAACTTTTTGTTATGTAACAAATTCAATAAGTTTTATGTTTCCCAAGAAACAGCACGCATCAATGAACTCAGTGTTATCCTTATGCTATGGATGAAGATCATAAGCCGATAGTTTAGGTTTCATCAACATGTTCACACAAATGCATAAATGCAAGTGATCAACATATAAAGAAGACATACACTAGAATAAAAAAAACAAACATTAGCAACAAAAAAGAAACGAACAGATGTGTGAAATGTTTGCAATGCCTTTAATTTACCAGTATCTCCCTATTTTGTGACCTAACATGCAAAAACTTCACATACATGGTTATTTAGAAGCTAAATATTGGATTGAATCTGGTTATCCGTGGCTGACACCAATTCTAAGCTCACAATATACCCAGGTTTCTATACATCATAATAATGTCCTCAAAAGATTCTTGTAAATATTGGCTATGTAAAGAAGAAGGATATTATGTAAATAATTGTTCAAAGAAAAATCAAAACAAATATAAAGAGAAAATTAATATACTTAATTCAGCAATTGAAGAAGATTTAGAACCTATCGAATTTGATTATGACACTAATTCAACTATTTGATCTCTTTATCTCTATGAATATGAATCCCAAAAATCGGAATCACCAACTGAATCTGAATACAACTTTTATTCAAGTGATTATTCAGAATAAACGAATAAACGCATATATAAACACTGGAGCTACTCTCTATATAGCATCAAAACAATTATTAACTCAGTATAAAAAATTAGACAAACCACTTCAAATTAGAATAGCGGATGGAAGCATCAAATCAATTTGGTATGTAAGCTACTACAATAATATCATAATTAAAAATTATTCATTTATAGTCCCATATATTTATCAACAAGAATCAGGATTACCATTAATATTAGGTAATAATTTTTTAAAATTATATAATCCCTTTTGTTAATATTTACATTTTATCACTTTAAAAACACCAATAATAAAATCGTTAAACCCAAAGGCAATTATTCCTAAAATCTCTATCTATCATACTACTTATTATCAGAAATTGAAGCTTTTAACTGATAAATTAGATTACTTACAATTCTATCTTCTCCACAATATGTCTATTCAAACAGAAATTGAAACACTATTAGAAACTGTTTGTAGTGAATATTCACTAGACCTATTTAAATATCATAATACTCAACTTATTGAAATAAAATTAAAAGATCCCACTCAAGAAATCAACATTCAAAACAATATTCCTTATACTCAACAAGATGTTCAAGAATTTATTACTTAATGTACCAAACTTTTAGATAAAAAGTTAATCCCCCCAAGTACTAATAAACACTCAACCCCTGCTTTTTACGTAAACAATCATTCTGAGCAAAAACAAGTAAAAACAAATGATAATTAATTATAAAAATTAAATGAAGCGACCATCAATGATGTATATAAATTACCTCAAGAAGATTATATTATTAATAAGTTAAAAGGACATAATTGATTTACTACATTAGATGCCAAGTCAAGATATTGGCAATTACGCTTACATGAAAATACTAAACCACTCACTGCTTTCACTTGTCTACCTCAAAAACATTTTCAATGGAATGTATTACTATTTGAACTTAAACAAGCACCTAGCATTTATCAGCGATTTATGGATAATAATCTTGAAGGATTAGAAGAATTTACTTTAGCATATATCGATAATATAATAATATTCTCTAATATAGATAAAGAAGATCATTTTAAAAAGGTAAAATTAGTTCTTCAATGATGTCAAGAAAAAGGCTTAATCTTAAGTAAAAAGAAAGTCAAATTAGTTCAATAAAACATTGAATATTTAGATATTGAATTTCATAATGACTTTTTAAAAATACAACCAAACATTTTAAACAAAATTCAACAATTCCTCGATATATTAAGAACTAGAACCCATGTCCAACAAATTTTAGGAATCCTTAATTATATATCAGACCAAGGTTTCTTTAAGAATCTTGCTAAAGAAAGAAAACGATTACAACTAAAATGTAGCACAAAATCTCAATGGAATTGGATGACTGATGATACAACAGCAGTAAACATTTGAAAGAACTTTGCAAGGATTTACCTATTTTATATAATTATCTTCTTAAGGATACACTCCTGGTACAAATTGATGTCAGTATAGATACATGGGCAGGATGCCTTTTGGCACGACCACCTAACCAAAATAAGTATTTACTTTGCAAATATATAAATGGGACTTTCAATCCTGCAGAAATGAAGTATCCAATAAATGAAAAGGAAACATTGGCCTGTCTCAAAACTTTGAGAAAATGGCGTATTTATCTATTACTTGTTGAATTTACTATTCAAACAAATTCCAAGTATTTATGTGGATTTACTAAATATCAAATCAAATCCAATTATAATCAAGGTCGTTTAATCAGATGGCAATTGGAATTAAATCAATATAATTTTTGTATTAATTACATAAAATCTTAGGACAACAATCTTGCAGATATTTTGACCAGAGAATGGAAGCAGCAATAATTAGTCTCAAGGACTCATTAAAAAAGAATGAAGTAGAATTAGTAGACCTCCAACAACAAGTAGGTATTGCCACTAAGGAGATTAACCAACTTCGATCAACTATCACCCTCCTAGAAAAACAACTTTCTCCTGAGCAACTACCTACCCTTTAACCTATTACTCCACAACAGATTACCCAACTTTCTTTATCCATACATTCTACCACCTTTCAACGCAAAGAAGATTTTAAGGAAGAAAAGGTTTATGTCATCTTCAATAGACCTATGGCAGGCATTTATGATGAATGGCATAAAGCAGTAGTACATATCACAGGAAAGTCATCCATTTTACATAAAAGTTTTTCTAGTAGACAAGAAGTAGAAAAGGCCTTTTCTGAATTCAAAGAAGGACCTAGCCTGAAACCACAATATAAACAAATTCTAGAAAGACCAGTACTAGAATCCAACATGAAGCCACTAAGTAAACCTATCAATATGGACAAAATCAATTCAATCCCAATTAAAGCAATTAAAGAAGAAATGAGGAAGATCACTTTGGAAAAGTTCTGCGAATGTTTTCAAGCACTTAATGAGTGGAAGGAAGAACATAAGATTTTTCAATATTATCCACAAAACAGAGGCAGATATGGACCAAAAACAATCATCTTTCCCCAAGCAGACCTATGACCATTTATCTATTCTTCCAAAGTGGACTCATTGACACTATTTATTTAACCAAATTAAACATTTTATCTGAGTTCCCTACATGATTTGTCCACGCAGTCAAAAACTATCAGGATGGATGTTTCAACAAACGGGAAATATTCATCAAGGTATTCAGCAGTTACCCTATTTTTAAGGAAACAGATACTATCAAGGATGCAGAAATTAAAGTATCCATAATTAAATTCCTTCAGGTTGGAATAAGCAACAGAATGTACACTCCCATTAATGAACCACCTAGACATACTTTTCAATGGGATTTAATCAATCAAGTCAATCTCAATTGCCTGGAAGGAGTATATCAATAGTGTTTAAAAATTAACGCCGAATCATTAATCAAGGTTAACTATAAAGGACCGAACATCCTCATGATCTCTGGATATAAAGCACCAATATCAACAGAAGTTCTTCAGATTATTAAACAATTTGAACAACCCTTTTTAGCTGTCCAAGACATTTTTCAAGATTTATCAGGCCAATGGAAACAGGCCATTTCTCAGCAACTCAATAACCATCCTCAGCACAAATGCAATTATTGTCCTTCCTCATCAACTAATGACAAGGATGACAGTGGCTCCATTGATGCAATAATAGAAGAATAAAAGAAGCAGTCAAAAAGAATCAGACAAAGTATGTAGGGCCAGTCAACCAAAATTATTAGGCCAAAGGCCACTAGTGTGTCTATGCTACTTGTACTTATACTTATTCTTTAATTATGCTTTTTACTTTTTACTTTTGTAGATTCCTCTATTTTTCTCTTTTCCTTTGTCGGCCACCTGTTTTGGCCTTTTTTTTTTCCTTTTAGCTCTATATAATGCAAGGGTTGTTGCCTCAGTTACTATGAAATAATAGCTCTCTTTTAATTCCTACCTTTTGCTCTGTCCTGAATTAAGCCTCAGTCTTGACGTTCAAAAGGAAAATAGCAAAACATGTATGATTTCAATTATTTTTTTGTTTCATCAATCATTATACATGTTCATTTATTTAATACTTATATTTTATCAAACTCGAAACATGTCAACCTTAATTTATTCCATTTTATTCTTAGCTCTATATATCTCCTGTTATCTTTATCTGTCTAAAAATTTAATTATTTTCTAAATTTATCACCATGCCATCATTCCCTTGTAACCGGTGTCAAGCAATCTAGAATTATATTTAGTTAACCAACCAGAAAATTAGTTTGAGCAAACACATTCTCGAAGTAAGAAAAAATATGTATCTAATTCTATATATCTACAGTACTCCAAACCCTCCTACAATATAAGTGGAAAGATATTATGAAAGAATTCAAGAATATCAAACCATCTTAGCATAAGAGGAAGCTGAACTAAAGCAATTTTATTTACTCTTTTCAGAACATTATGCCAAACATTTAGAATCAGGATCTGACCAGAATATTTGAATCACTATACTTGTATTCCTTTATTAAAATAATAAACCACTACCTATGAGTTCAATATTTCTTCTATTCAGTTTATTTATCGTTATGCATATGTATTTAGTCATAACTTATTTATGTTTTCCCATTATGCTTTTCTTATCTACTAGCTGTATATTTATTCGTCCTTCTCATCAATTATCTGATTTTTTACGTAATTGTTTAATCTATAAATTTAGTAGACTTTTATTTCAACATCTGATAGATCTCATACAAGATCCAAACGTTTCTTATAATAACTTAGAATAAGAACAGTATCAGTAATAGATTACATCTAACAACTGTCCTATCTGTAATCAACTATTAAACCAGATCCAATTTGTTAAACAATTAGTCACAAAATATCAAGAAGAAAAAATATATTTTGAAAATCGCTACAATTATTTACAATTCGTCATCAGTAATCCTAATAGAATTAAACCTGTAAAAGAAACACTAAAATTAGGTCAAATCTTTATCAAGTTTATATTCTGGAACTAACTTATCTAGAAAATACATTACGAAATCATCGAATCAGTACCCCATATCATCATTAAAAATGACTGAACAAGATCAAAAACAAAATATATTAGAAATAGACAATTTAGAATTAACCGAATCAATAGGTACTTTTCATATAAACACTTTATTATCAAATGAAAAACAAAAACAAATAGCAAAAGCTCAATTAAATTTAAAAGATGGCTAAGATATTCAATATTCTCTTTTCAAAAATTTTATTAACCGCAAAAATATCATCTATTTCAAAAAAAATTGTTCATGAAACACCTATTAGAATAGACCAATGTAATGGACATATTCAAATCAATTTAATTAAGCAAGAACAAATTTCTAGACAACTACAAAAAATACCATAATACAAAAGACATAAAATAGGTTATATTCGTTTATCTACAATCTAAATTTTATTAAAATCAACTTTTCAAGAAGGAATAGATTCACCCATAAGAATGGCAATAGTAGATGAAAGAATGACCAACCTAAATGATTAAATCATAAAAATAATGAACAGAAATCTAGCCTATGGAAAAATTAAATTTAATACTCGTTTGAAATTAGGCATTCCTTTAAAATCATATAATCTAGACGAAACAATTACCATCGCCTATAAATTTTACAAAGAAAATCTAATGAATTTAGGATAAAATCCATTTTCTATCACATATCAAATTAGTTATGCTTTAACCAATTCTCATCATAGCATCGAAATTAGAAATGCAAATAAAATTTATATTGATCAATTATTCAGTGATGTTGCTAAAGTAGGAACTAGCTTAAGAACAAAAATACGAACTTTACCTAAAATTCGAAATCCAATTCAAATAAATCCAAGTATAACGCGTAGACTTTCATTTTCTAAGATCTCTAGAATCATACAACAATCAGTACAGGATAATACAACAATCAGTACAAGATAATCAAACTAAGATCTCTAGAATCATACAACAATCAGTACAGGATAATATGCAAAATAAAGAATCAATAAGCGATATGTAAGAAAATATAGAAAAATTAATATCCAAATTAGAACAAGTAGTTGACAAAATAATATATAATCGATCGAGAGCAAAAATGGTATCAAAGCCTAATACAAAGCACTTAAGTACATTAGTTAAACCATGGAGAATATAGATAATGATATAAAACAACAATTAGATGAAATAACATAGTTAGTAAATAAATTAACTTTAAATAATCTAAATCCTATCGCCGATAAGGATGAAATTATCTACGGATATGAATCAGATCAAGAAGTATATATTGATAGAGGAAAAACTGAAGTAGACAAACCCAAAAGTAGTCATGCTGGAGCAAAAAAAAAAAAAAAAGAACAACAACATTCTTATCAATGGGAAACTAGACCAGTAGAAACTGATAATTTAAATCACTATGGATACTATAGAAAGGGTAGTAAAAATAGAAAATTTCCTACCGAATAAACACATAACACTAGGACCAGATGGAATACTTAATCTAGATTGTGTTATTACACCAAAAAAAACTAATATTAGAATGGGCTAATAAGTTACAATTAATTATTCAAATAGAAAAACCTTTTGACGGATTAGACAATTAAAACGTATTATGGAATTTTATTGCTTATAAAATAACTGGAATAGTTCTAGACTTTTTGATAGATAATGAAGAACGAATAAAAGAAACCACTGACTATGTACTCACCAATACCAATATAGCAACATTTCAAGTCATATTAAAAGAAATATATAAAGAATTCCTTGGACAAGATGTAGCCTCATATAAACAAGAGATAGATAATGACAAAAGAAAAAAATGTGTTATGGCATTTAAACAACATGCAAATTTGTGATATTTGTTATTTAGAACCATATATTTGTGAACTCAAAAAATATTATTATAAATTAACTAAGGAAGAACAAGAAATGTATATTCAAATTTTTATCCAAAAACTTCTGCATCCCATTAATCAAAACATAGAAGAACGATTTCAGGAGAGAAATAGCAAAGACATAGTAACATATAATTTAGGTGGAGCAATTGCTATTACAAAATAAGTTTTAGTACAAAAATCTTTAAAAGCAAAATTACATTAAAAAAACTATGACATAAAGATATTCAACTTTGTTGTTCAAAATATGCTGAAGTACCACAACAATATGGATGTGATTTTTCATCCTATAGGCACCCTAGAACAAAACATCCACCCTTTAGAACTAGACGATATAAATGGAAAAAATATTATCCGAAATATAAACAACCATTCAGATCTCATAAAAAGTATTTTAGACACAAAAACTTTAGACAATTTAAACCTAAAAAACAATATTGTTCTTAAAAGAAAAAATCCTTTAAATGTCGGCTATGTAAAGAAGAAGGCAATTATGCAAATAATTGTCCAAAGAAAAATCAAAACAAATATAAAGAGAAAATTAATATACTTAATTCAGGAATTGAAGAAGATTTAGAACCTATCGAATCTAATTATGAAACTAATTCAACTATTTCATCTCTTTATATCTATGAATATGAATCCCAAAAATTGGAATCACCAACTGAATCTGAATACAACCTTTATTCAAGTGATTATTCAGAATAAACGAATAAACGAATATATAGACACTGAAGCTACTATTTGTATAGCATCAAAACAATTATTAACTCAGTCGAAAAAATTAGACAAACCACTTCAAATTAGAATAGCGGATGGAAGCATCAAATCAATTTAGTATGTAATCTACTACAATAATATCATAATTGAAAATTATACATTTATAGTCCCATCTATTTATTAGCAAGAATTAGGATTACCATTAATATTAGGTAATCATGTCTTAAAATTATATAATCCCTTTTGTCAATATTTACATTTTTTCACCTTAAAAATACCAATAATAAAATCGTTAAACCAAAAGGCAATTATTCTTAAAATCCCTATCTATCATACTACTTATTATCAGAAATTAAAATTTTTAACTGATAAATTAGATTACTTACAATTCTATATTCTCAACAATATGTCTATTCAAATAGAAATTGAAACATTATTAGAAACTTTGTTGCCCAAAACTCAAGTTGAAGGTAAGGTGTTATCAAATCTTTTACACCCACCACGTTTTGTTGAACTCTTTTGCCCCATTTGGAAGTAATTCTTATGCTGCAACTCGAACACGAGATGTGGGGCTGCCTAAGCCCATACCTGGAAGCTCTTATACCACTTTGCTACCCAAAACTCGAGTTGAAGGTAGGGTGTTATCAAATCTTCTACACCTTATAAACCAAGTAAATCCTTGCAGAGTTCTTCCAAATGTTTTACTGCTGTTGTATAATCAGTCGTCCAATTCCATTGAGATTTTGTGCTACATTTTAGTTGTAATCGTTTTCTTTTTTTAGCAAGATTTTTAAAGAAACCTTGGTCTGATATATAATTAAGGATTCTTAAAAGTTGTTGGACATAGGTTCTATTTTTTTATATATCGGGAAATTGTTGAATTTTGTTTAAAATGTTTGGTTGTATTTTTATAAAGAGAAAATTAATATACTTAATTCAACAATTGAAGAAGATTTAGAACCTATCGAATCTAATTATGAAACTAATTCAACTATTTCATCTCTTTATCTCTATGAATATGAATCCCAAAAATCGAAATCACCAACTAAATCTGAATACAACCTTTATTCAAGTGATTATTCAGAATAAACGAATAAACGCATATATAGACACTGGAGCTACTATCTGTATAGCATAAAAACAATGATTAACTCAGTGGAAAAAAATTAGACAAACCACTTCAAATTAGAATAGCGGATGGAAGCATCAAATCAATTTGGTATGTAAGCTACTACAATAATATCATAATTGAAAATTATACATTTATAGTCCCATCTATTTATCAACAAGAATCAAGATTACCATTAATATTAGGTAATCATTTCTTAAAATTATATAATCCCTTTTGTCAATATTTACATTTTATCACTTTAAAAACACCAGTAATAACAATTTTTTCAAAATAGATGATATTTTTGCGGTTAATAAAATTTTTGAAAAGAGAATATTGAATATCTTGACCATCTTTTAAATTAATTGAACTTTTGCTATTTGTTTTTGTTTTTCATTTGATAATAAAGTGTTTACATGAAAAGTACCTATTGATTCGATTAATTCTATATTGTCTATTTCTAATATATTTTGTCTTTGATCTTGTTCAGTCATTTTTAATGATGATATGGGGTACTGATTCGATGATTTCGTAGTGTATTTTCTAGATAAGTTAGTTCTTGAATATAAACTTTCTGAGCTAATTCTAGTTTTTCTTTTACAGGTTTAATTCCATTGGGGTTACTGATGACGAATTGCAAATAATTGTAGCGATTTTCAAAATATAAGGTGTAAAAGATTCCATAACACCCTACCTTTAACTCGAGTTTTGGGTAGCAAAGAATTATTAGAGGTTCTAGGTATAGGCCTGGGCATCCCTACGTCTCGTGTTCGAGTTGCAGCATAACCACTACTTCTGAATGGGGCGAAAGGGTTCAGTGAAGCATGGTGGGTGTACAAAAATTGATAACACCCTACTTTTAACTCGAGTTTTGCATAGCAAAGACAATTAAACGAATTAACTACACATATTAAAAATACTCTATGAGTATTACTTAATATATGACTAAAGTACGGGACAAACAAGTACAACTAGAGATTCAAGTAACTAAG
The DNA here is from genome assembly GCA_025504915.1 of Erythroxylum reticulatum. Lineage (NCBI taxonomy): Eukaryota > Viridiplantae > Streptophyta > Magnoliopsida > Malpighiales > Erythroxylaceae > Erythroxylum > Erythroxylum reticulatum. The sequence goes on from JANSVA010000009.1 coordinate 13,055,102, forward strand.
CTTTTAAACAATCAAACTAAGATCTCTAGAATCATACAACAATTAGTATAGGATAATATGCAAAATAAAGAATCAACAAGAAATATGCAAGAAAATATAGAAAAATTGGTATCCAAATTAGAACAAGTAGTTGACAAAATAATAGATAACCAATCGAGAGTGAAATGGTATCAAACTCTAATTTGGATACTAATTTTTCTATATTTTCTTGCATATTGCTTATTTTATTTTACATATTATCCTCTACTAATTGTTGTATGATTCTAGAGATCTTAATTTGAATTAAAAGTTCAGTTACTTGAATCTCTAGTTGTACTTGTTTATCCCGTACTTCAATTATATATTGAGTAATACTCATAGAGTATTTTAATATGTGTAGTTAATTCGTTTAATTGATTTTTGATAGTAGCTAATTCCTTAGAAACTGATTGTTCAGAGTTGTTCTAAGAAATAATAGGATCTATAATTCTAACTATCAGTTCGAAATTTTATCTAGGTTTTGTAAATCTTAAGGGTCTATGTAAATGCAAGGATTATGATCGAAAAGATTAGGTTTAGTTGTAGAACTAAACTTAGAAAAGGAGAGTCTAGGCATTATACTTGGATTTATTTGAATTGGATTTTGAATTTCAGGTAAAGTTCATATTTTTGTTCATATGCTAGTTCCTACTTTAGCAACATCACTAAATAATTGATCAATATAAATTTTATATGTATTTCTAAATTCAATGCTATGATAAGAATTGGTTAAAGCATAACTAATTTGATATGTGATCAAAAATGGATATTGTCCTAAATTCATTAGATTTTCCTTGTAAAATTTATAGGTGATGGTAATTGTTTTGTCTAGATTATGTGATTTTATAGGAAAGCCTAATTTCAAACGAGTATTGAATTTGATTTTTCCATAGGCTAGATTTCCGTTCATTATTCCTATGAATTGATCATTTAGGTTGGTCATTGTTTTGTCTACTATTGCCATTCTTATGGGTGAATCTCTTCCTTCTTGAAAAGTTGATTTTAATAAAATTTGGAATGTAGATAAATGAATATAACCTATTTTATGTCTTTTGTATTCTGGTATTTTTTGTAGTTATCTAGAAATTTGTTCTTAGTCAATTAGATTGATTCGAATATGTCCTTTACATTGTTCTATTCTAATAGGTGTTTCATGAATAATTTTTCCAAAATAGATGATATTTTTGCGGTTAATAAAATTTTTGAAAAGAGAATATTGAATATCTTGGACAGCTTTTAAATTTAATTGAGCTTTTGCTATTTGTTTTTTTTTTCATTTGATAATAAAGTGTTTATATGAAAAGTACTTGTTGATTCAGTTAATTCTAAAATGTCTATTTCTAATATATTTTGTTTTTGATCTTGTTCAGTCATTTTTAATGATGATATGGGATATTGATTCGATGATTTCGTAATGTATTTTCTGGATAAGTTAGTTCCTGAATATAAACTTGATAAAGATTCTAACCTAATTCTAGTTTTTCTTTTACAGGTTTAATTCCATTGGGATTACTGATGACGAATTGTAAATAATTGTAACGATTTTCAAAATATATTTTTTCTTCTTAATATTTTATGGCTAATTGTTTAACAAATTGGATCTAGTTTAATAGTTGATTACAGATAGGACAGTTGTTAGATGTCATCTATTACTGATACTATTCTTATTCTAAGTTATTATAAGAAACATTTGGATCTTGTATGAGATATATTAGATGTTGAAATAAAAGTCTATTAAATTTATAGATTAAACAATTACGTAAAAAATTAGATAATTGATGAGAAGGGTGAATAAATATACAACTAGCAGATAAGAAAAGCATAATGGGAAAACATAAATAAGTTATGACTAAATACATATGCATAACGATAAATAAACTGAGTAGAAGAAATATTGAACTCATAGGTAGTGGTTTATTATTTTAATAAAGGAATAAAAGTATAGTGATTCAAATATTCTGGTCAGATCCTGATTCTAAATGTTTGGCATAATGTTCTGAAAAGAGTAAATGAAATTGTTTTAGTTCAGATTCTTCTTATGCTAAGATGGTTTGATATTCTTGAATTCTTTCCTAACATCTTTCCATTTGTATTGTAGGAGGGTTTGGAATATTGCAGAAATATAGAATTAGATACATATTTTTTCTTGCTTCGAGAATGTGTTTGCTCAAACTGATTTTCAGGTTGGTTAACTCAATATAATTCCAGATTGCTAGACACTGGTTACAATGGAATGATGGCATGCTGATAAATCTACAAAATAATTAAATATTTAGACAGATAAAGATAATAGGAGATATATAGAGCTAAGAATAAAATGGAATAAACAAAGGTTGACATGTTTCGAGTTTGATAAAATATAAGTATTAAATAAATGAACATGTATGATGATTGATGAAACAAAAACATAATTGAAATCATACCTGTTTTGCTATTTTCCTTTTGAACGCCAAGACTGAGACTTAATTTAGGAGAGAGCAAAAGGTAGGAATTCAATGAGATCTTTTATTTCATAGTAACTGAGGCAACAACCCTTACATTATATAGAGATAAAAGGAGAAAAAGGCCAAAACAGGTGGCCGACAAAGGAAAAGAGAAAAGCAAAGGAATCTACAAAAGTAAAAAATAAAAAGCGTAATTAAAGAAAAAGTAAAAGTGTAAGTAGCATAGACACACTAATGGCGTTTGGCCTAATCATTTTGACCAACTGGCCCTACATACTTTGTCTGATTCTTTTTGTCTACTTCTTTTATTCTTCTATTATTGCATCAATGAAGCCACTGTCATCCTTGTCATTAGTTGGTGAGGAAGGACAATAATTGCATTTGTGCTGAAGATGGTTATTGAGTTATTGAGGAATGGCCTGTTTCCATTGGTCTGATAAATCTTGAAAAATGCCTTGGATATTTGAAAAGAGTTGTTTAAATTGTTTAATAATTTGAAGAACTTCTGTTGATATTGGTGCTTTATATGTGGAGATCATGAGGATGTTCGGTCCTTTGTAGTTAACCTTGATTAGTGATTCGATATTAATTATTAAGCACTATCGATATACTCCTTCCAGACAATTGAGATTGACTTGATTGATTAAATCCCATTGAAAAGTATGTCTAGGTGGTTCATTAATGGGAGGGTACATTCTGTTGCGTATTCCAATCTAAAGGAATGCAATTCTGGATACTTTAATTTATGTGTACTTAACAGTATCTGTTTTCTTAAAAATAGGGTAACTGCTGAATATCTTGATAAATATTTCTCGTTTGTTGGAAAATCTATCCTGATAGTTTTTGACTGCTTGGACAAATTCTGTAGGGAACTCAGATAAAATGTTTAATTTGGTTAAATAAATAGTGTCAATGAATCCACTTTGGAAGAATAGATAAGTGGTTATAGGTTCTTCTTTGGGAAAGATGATTGTTTTTGGTCCATATCTGCCTCTGTTTTGTGGATAATATTGAAAAATCTTCTGTTCTTCCTTCCACTCATTAAGTGCTTAGAAACATTGGCAGAACATTTTCAAAGTGACCTTCCTCATTTCTTCTTTAATTGCTTTAATTGGGATTGAATTGATTCTGTCCATGTTGATAGGTTTTCCTAGTGGCTTCATGTTGGATTTTGGTGCTGGTCTTTCTAGAATTTGTTTATATTGTGGTTTCAGGCTAGGTCCTTTGAATTCAGAAAAGGCCTTTGCTACTTCTTGTCTACTAGAAAAACTTTTATGTAAAATAGATGACTTTCCTATGATATGTACTGCTTCTTTATGCCATTCGTCATAAATGCTTGCCATAGGTCCATTAAAGATGACATAAACCTTTTCTTCCTTAAAATCTTCTTTGCGTTGAAAGGTGGTAGAAGATATGGATAAAGAAAGTTGGGTAATCTGTTGTGGAATAATTGGTTGAAAGGTAGGTAGTTGCTCAGGAGAAAGTTGTTCCTCTAGGAGGGTGATAGTTGATCAAAGTTGGTTAATCTCCTTAGTGACAATACTTACTTGTTGTTAGAGGTCTACTAATTCTGCTTCCTTCTTTTTTAATGAGTCTTTGAGACTAATTATTGCTGCTTCCATTCTCTGGTCAAAATATCTACAAGATTATTGTCATAAGATTTTATGTAATTAATACGAAAATTATATTGATTTAATTCCAATTGCCATCCGATTAAACAACATTGATTATAATTGGTTTTGATTTGATATGTAGTAAATCCACATAAATACTTAGAATCTGTTTGAATAGTAAATTCAATAGGTAATAAATCAATACGCCATTTTCTCAAAGTTTTGAGACAGGCCAATGTTTCCTTTTCATATATTGAATACTTCACTTCTGCAGGATTGAAAGTCTTGCTTATATATTTGCAAAGTAAATATTTATTTTGGTTGGGTGGTCGTGCTAAAAAGCATCTTGCCCAAGTATCCATACTGACATCAATTTGTACCAGAAGTGTATCCTTAGGAAGGTAATTATATAAAATAGGTAAATCCTTGCAGAGTTCTTTCAAATGTTTTAAGATGTTGTATCATCAGTCATCCAATTCCATTGAGATTTTGTGCTACATTTTAGTTGTAATCGTTTTCTTTCTTTAGCAAGATTTTTAAAGAAACCTTGGTCTGATATATAATTAAGGATTCCTAAAATTCGTTGGACATGGGTTCTATTTCTTTAATATATCAAGGAATTGTTGAATTTTTTTAAAAATGTTTAGTTGTATTTTTAAAAAGTCATTATGAAATTCAATACCTAATTATTCAATGTTTTGTTGAGCTAATTTGACTTTCTTTTTACTTAAGATTAAGCCTTTTTCTTGACAACGTTGAAGAACTAATTTTACCTTTTTAAAATGATCTTCTTTATCTATATTAGAGAAGATTATTATATCATCGATATATGCTAAAGTAAATTCTTCTAATCCTTTAAGATTATTATCCATAAATTGTTGATAAATGCTAGGTGCTTGTTTAAGTCCAAATGGTAATACATTCCATTGAAAATATTTTTTAGGTGGACAAGTGAAAGCAATGAGTGGTTTAGTATTTTCATGTAAGTGTAATTGCCAATATCCTGACTTGGCATCTAATGTAGTAAACCAATTATGTCCTTTTAACTTATTAATAATATAATCTTTTCGATGTAATTTATATGCATCAACAATAGTTACTTCATTTAATTTTTTATAATTAATTACCATTCGTCTTTTTCCTCTTTTTTCTTAGAATGATTGTTTACGTAAAAAGTAAGGGCTAAGTGTTTACTAGTACTTAGGGAGATTAACTTTTTCTCTAAAATTTTGGTACATTTAATAATGAATTCTTGAACATCTTGTTAAGTATAAGGAATATTGTTTCGAATGTTGATTTCTTGAGTGGGATCTTTTAATTTTATTTCAATAAGTTGAGTATTATGATTTTTAAATGGGTCTAGTGGATTTTCACTTGAAACAATTTCTAATAGTGTTTCAATTTCTGTTTGAATAGACATATTATTGAGAAGATAGAATTGTAAGTAATCTAATTTATTAGTTAAAAGTTTTAATTTCTGATAATAAGTAGCATGATAGATAGGGATTTTAAGAATAACTGCCTTTTGGTTTCACGATTTTATTACTAGTGTTTTTAAAGTGATAAAATGTAAATATTGACAAAAGGGATTATATAATTTTAAGAAATTAAATTTGCTACCCAAAACTCGAATTGAAGGTAGGGTGTTATCAAATCTTTTACACCCACCACATTTTGCTGAACCCTTTCACCCCATTTGGAAGCAGTGGTTGTGCTGCAACTCGAACACAAGACGTGGGGCTGCCTAGGCCTATACCTGGAAGCTCTGATATCACTTTGCTACCCAAAACTCGAGTTGAAGGTAGGGTGTTATCAAATCTTTTACACCCAGTATCAGTTATGACTAAATACATATGCATAACGATAAATAAGTTGAATAGAAGAAATATTGAACTAATAGGTAGTGGTTTATTATTTTAATAAAGGAATACAAGTACAGTGATTCAAATATTTTGGTCAGATCCTGATTCTAAATGTTTGGCATAATGTTTTGAAAAGAGTTAATAAAATTGTTTTAGTTCAGCTTCTTCTTGTGTTAAGATGGTTTGAAGTTCTTGCATTCTTTCATAACATCTTTCCATTTGTATTATAGGAGGGTTTGGAATATTGCAAAAATATAGAATTAGATACATGGTGTAAAATATTTGATAACACCCTACCTTAAACTCGAGTTTTGGGTGACAAAGTGGTATCAGAGCTTCCAGGTATAGGCCTGGGTAGCCCTATGTCATGTGTTCGAGTTGCAACATAACCACTGCTTTCGAACCGAGCGAAAGGGTTCAACAAAGCGTGTTGGGTAGCAAGTTTTGCTACCCAAAACTCGAGTTGAAGGTAGGGTGGAACCAAATTACTTAAGTCCACCACGCATCCGCTTGGTTACGCAGAGTTCATAGAACCATTAAGTACTCCTGCGATTATGGGGAGTCGAACTCACAATGTGGACCTAAGCCTCAGGCCCATACCTAAGCTCTAATACCACTTTGCTACCCAAAAATTGAGTTAAAGGTATGGCAGAACCAAATTACTTAAGTCTATGTTACTTTGGTCATTTAGACATCATTTCTTATCTCTTACACCTTTTACCTTGATTTTCTTTGACCATCCCCATATGGTTCTCATGCATTAGATCAAACTTGTAAAATCTACCATGCATTAAGAGAACATGTGAAATGTCATAAAGTTAATTTATAAAGGGAAAGGTTCTCAATCTTTCAATTTTAATGGGTATTCATAGAAAAATTCTTTCTAATTATTCATGTCTGCACATCCATATGCAAGCAATGGCAGCTCTACCAAAATACAAAACATATTAAGAACTTCTTATAGGGAGAATTAAGAACTTCTTGGCTCTTGTCGGGTCTAGACATAGAGTTTGTCCTAGAAAAGCTTTTGGATTAGCTACTATTCATCTATGGTTATCTTAATTGCTTCAAAAATTCAGATGGGTGTCTTGTGATCAGTGTGAAGTGGACTTAGTTGAGTGCTTGAAGCTTTCAATGGAGATGAAGAAGCCATTAGCTTGTAGGGTAGTCCTTAGAACTGCTTAATTGGTTTGTTTATTCAAGATCATAGACCTGCTTCCATGTTTAATTTCTTGGAAGCTTTCAATGGTCTTAACGTAACGTTTACATATAGTGGGACCACTTCTATTTTAAAAAAAATCAACGTTATCATTAGGTGGATCCACTTCAAAAAAAATTTAAAAATACCACGTTAACAAAAGAATTATCATATTAGCAGTTAATTGATAGAAGCTTAATATCAATAGTGGTTCCGTCTAATTAGGGTTCATTTTGAACGTTTTGTAAACTTTAGGGTTCATTTTGAACACCTTAAAATATTAAAATCCAATTCAGACATAAGTGTAAATGTTAGGAGTTGTGTTGCTTTTTTGGCCTTTTTGTCTCTAATGACAAGGTTTTATCTTTTACCCTAGTACTAGTCTAACATTCTTGCTTTACTTTCTATCATTTTCATCTTTTGTCTTCTCATGACTCTAAATTCGACCGTGGATGTGGTACACCATGATAAATCACAAAAAAAAAGATAAATTGAATAAAAAGAATATGAGGTTTGGTCATTGAGGATTAAGAGGTTAGTTGAGGCGAAATAAGATGATTAAGGTGGTGCTTAGCAACCTCGGCTAGATAAACCCTATTTTGAGAAGGGTTAATAACTCTAAAATAGGGAGGAGACCAAAAGATAAGTATTTGATAATATGTTTGTTTGTTTGCTATTCATTTTAGAATTATAAAAATTCTAGTACAATTGATCTCTATGATTTAAGGATAAAAGGACGCTTAGCACCTTGGTTAGATAAACCTTGGTTTAAGAAGGTTTTAACAACTCTAAAATAAGGAGGAGGCCAAAACATATGTATTTGATAATATGTTTTTTTGTTTCCATTCATTTTAGAATTATAGTAATTCTAGTACAATTGATCTTATATGATTTAAGGATAAAGGGACGCTTGGCAAAATCATAAAATTTTAGTATCTTCTACTAACTAATAATATTCCCTTATTTAAATATGCAAGTTGATTAAGAATATTATGAAAGTTTAAATGTAATGTCTAGTCCATACAGGTTTTTTTGTGGTATGTTTGCACGGTTTTATCTTTTGGAATGTAATCCATATTTGTATCATTACTACTAGCCCAAAGAAGACGTTGTTCTTAAGGTCAAAATATGGATAAACCATTTTAGAAAGTTGTAGATCTTCTTATATTAACTTTTTAGTTAATTATGTGTTATAATGCACTAAAAGTTGTTTGAGATGATTTTTTGGAGAAATGAGTATATGAGTTATGAGGATGGCCTTTAAGAGTTGTATTGTGTTAGCTTCATCACTCAAAAAAGGCAGTGGAAAAGTTTGACTGGTCTGGTCTTCGATAGAAGTAATGGAGTATTAAATATGGAAGACATGGTGAATACAAGCAATCTTTGTCAACTCAAGCTTGTAAGCCAACTTGCCAGTCCTTCTCATAATTCAAAAGGACTCATAAATTTTCTGTGAAAGCTTCTATAAGGGTGGTGGTTGTATAGATATTTGGTGGTAGAGTTGAAAGTTTAATGTATAACCAATCACCAACATTAGACTCTTTCTTGTTGCTTCACTTGGTGATTGTTTAACTCTAGTTAGGAGATTCTATTTATGTTTTAAGGCTCCATCAAGTGAAATAATGGAGGTATATCCCATTATATATGAAGGAATTGAAGTAACCTACCATAAAAAGTTTAGAATAGTGTCATTTGGGTTGAAGAGTGAAAAGAGGTATTGTACCATTATTTGTGAAGAGAAACACACATGTGAAGGAAACCTAGGAGACAAAAACATGATGGGTCAAAACATATTAGTTTCAGGCTTAAGACAATGTCTCTGGACTAATAGTCCAATCCATTTACCTTAGTCCAACCCCATTACTTTTGTCCCACTTTCTTTTCTATTTCTTATTGTATTTCAATGATGAATCCTTTCTGTTACAATCATATATTATGTTATAACAAATTGTAAACATAACAACCTATATAAAGGGTTCGGATTCACGTAATAAAGATTGAGCCAATATTATCTCTTATTACATCTTTTGTCAGTATTTAGTAAGATGAAGGTACTACGACCATTGGTAAGGTCTATCGCTTGCAAAGCATTGCAAATAAGCTTTAAGGCAGTTCATAGCTTTGAACTATCCATTCATTTGTGTAGAAGTAAGGATAGTACCTTGTCATTTAAAATTTTACTTCTAAGAATTACTAATAAAGATAGGGTCTAGATCAATAATGATTGATGTAGGCATCCTATAAACTTTGAAGATATTAGTAGGAAAAAATTTAAGAAGGAAGTTGGAGTATATTCATGAACCAAGGAAAAAAATGTGCATGAAAATGATCTAGAAGGGGGGTTGAATAGATCTTTTAAATTTTTTTCGCAAAGTTCTACAAAAACAAAGAATTAATACACATAAACAAACAAACAGATTCAAATATAAAGAGAAGGGAAGAGAGGCAAACATTGTTTTTATAGAGGTTCGGTGCTAAGATCTACGTCCTCTACCTAAGCTCCCATTTAGGATTTTGGCAAAACTCTTTACTACACATTTTTTAGTTCAATGTGAACTCTTCAACACAACTTAACTTCCAGCTCAAGCTACACCTTACAATCGATCTGTTTTCCGGCACAAATCCTACCTTCCAAGTGATTCTTCACTAATCACTCA
>JANSVA010000009.1:13067341-13077934 GCA_025504915.1 Erythroxylum reticulatum
GATGGGCAACAGCATATAACAACAGATAATGGTAGGGTTAATGGACCATACTAGTTAATAATGAGATAAACTTACATATCTTATTCATAACCAGTTGAAAGGTGGATAGATCATTCATTAAGTCAAATGGTATATCTAAAAACTTATAATGACCATCACTTGTGAAAAATTCATTTTTAAGAATCACCTTTAACTAGTCTAATTTGATGGTAACTGATGCGTAGATCAAGTTTAGACAACACTTTAGCACCCAAAACTCATTTAATAATTTATCCGCAGTTGAAATTCCAAAATGATCTCGATCAATGATTACATTAAGGCCTCAGAAGTCAAGACAATTTTCATGTTCCATCATTTGCTTTTTCTAACCAATAACAGTGGAGAAGAGAATGGACTCTAACTAGGTTAGATAACACCATCTTTTAACATGGCAGAGATTAGCTGAATCATGATTTCATTTAGAAAATGAGGACAATGGTAGGGCTTTACATTCATTGGAATAAAATTAGGTAAAAATGAAATTTTAATTAAATGAGTAGCAAAGGGTAAATCATAATGGATATGGAATACTTCAGAATATGGTAATAAAAAAGCTTGTATACTCTAATGAAAAGAAGAAATAGAGGGTTCAACAAGCACTGAAGTAAAAAGAGTGGAGTGACTCAGAAAATAAGTCAGTGAAGGACAAAAGGATATGCCATTAGTGTGGATTGTTCGAATTAAGTTGATTATGAGACATAAATGGCAGATTCCTTAATAAATTAACTTGAAGAACCATTACGATAAAAGCTTATGTTTAGAATGGAAAAATCTGATAAAATAGTGCCTAAGGTGCTTAGCCATTGGATGCCAAGTAATACATCAGCATTATGTATTGGTACTGTGAGAAAAGGAATATTAAAAAAATATGTTTTTGGAGAGTGATGGAAACATCAATACAATAGCCTATATAACTTAGATATTCACCATTACTCACCATAACAGAGAAAGAGGGGGTGGATAGGATTGAAATATTTAAAAACTGAGGAACCCTAGGTTGGATAATATTATGAATACTTCCTGAGTCAATAAGGATAAGAAAAGCATTGCTTTTACTAGGGGAGGGTTAGAGGTGGTAGTATTAGACAATTGTCATATAGGTTAGGTTCAGTAAGCTCTTTAGTAAGGAAGAGCAAGAATTGTTTGGTTTTACATTTATAGCTTAGATGATAGTTTTCATCACAGATAGAACAGAGGCCTTTAAAATGCCTTTTCCTACATTTCACTTGGTTAAAGAAGTTTTATAGGATATTTGGGTCCGTGATATAGTATATGGGATATGGAGAAATAGTTTATGGTTAGGGGTAGAAAGAATTCGTAAAGAAGAGGAATTTTAATTCCAGCAATTTTGCTAAGCCTATTTCGTATGAAATAAAATGGGGCTTGAGTATTGCAAGTTCTTTCTAAATTTCAAATTTGAGTTATATGATAAAGCAATCCAGAACTAATTTAGGAGATAGACCAATAAAAAAGTTGTAGAGTTTTTCAAATTTGACTTATTAAACATACACTGATATTGTTTGACGTGGTTCAAGTAAAGAAAATCTATTATTATCATATGCATAGGCACCAAAACATATTTCAATACCCCTAGTAAGGATGTCCCAATAGATGAGTTAATGAGTAGTATGCATCCACTTATACCAACTCAAAGCATCACCATGTCTGTAAAAGGTGATCATATATATATATGTATATATATATGCTTTTCAAGAATTTAATAATATTGCAATTATTGAGCCATTTGAGATAACCAGTCTAGGGGATTTGAACAATGGAATACTATCATTTATATCCTAGGGCTTTTTAAGGGGAAAAGAGTGTATGATGGTGAGGTGTTGTTAAGAAATATTGGAAAGAGGAAAGATTAGGAGTAGAATGGACGAGTTTCCAAAAGAAGAAAGTGAAGATAAAAAAGATGAAGGTTGGTGGTTGGTGGTTGGTTTTGGAAAAAGATAAGTGGGTGGACTATAAAGAAACTTGATGTTATAAATTGGTAACAACATCTAAAAAGGAATTATGCTTTTCCAAAAAAAAAAAAGAAATGGAATATTGCAATGAAATTTAATGTTGGCTAGTAGAAAATTGCAAATTAGCAATTGATAAGATCCCATCTTGATGTATTATTTGATATTATCTCCTTTGATTTGAATTTATTTTTATGCTTAAATGTTAAAATTAATGTTTGTTTTGTTTTAGGAGATGAAGGGTAAAGATTGGATCAAATTGGGACATTATTGGCTATAATTACAAAATTTTGGATGAAGTTGAAAGATTGCTGCAATGGATAAAATTGATCACTTGAAGAGTACTAATTTGACTAGACGACTTCACCTTATCCTTATCATAAGGAATTTGATTTCGTTTTAGATAGATATCTTTACAAGTTAGAGTTATATTAGGAAATAGATTAGAAAACCCTATAAAGGGACGTTCATCACAATAGAAAGGGGTTCTCTCTTCTTACAATTTTCGCAATTCTTTATTTTTCTTCTATTTTTGTTACTGGAACAAAAGTCATGTGTGGCTAAACTCATTGTTCTGATTTAAGGGGATTCAATGTTCTAATTGTAACTTTGTGAGGTTTTGTGTTCTAAACCTTATATTCAGGTTTTAATTCAAGTATTTCTTGTTTTGAGTTCTAATATTTCATAAATGATTACTATTTGATTAATCTGACAATTTAATTTAATATTGATTTTTCTATCGCTATCCAGAAATTCAATTATCTGTAATTGTCATGAAGGAACCGTACAAGTAACAAATAGGTTGTTTATGAAATTGAATATTTAACTTATGATAAACAAAAAACTAAATTGAATAGTTGCAACTATCTCGATTATTTAATTTAGGGTTTAGTCTTTTTCACGAAGATTATTGCTATCATTTATTTGATATAGAATATTATCAAACTCATTCAATGGATGATAAGTTTTGGTTTGGATGCTGGATTTGAACTAATTAATTTAGGAAAATTTGAGATGTATTATGGCTATCCTAATATGTTTTGGACTAACTGCTTGAATTATGAAAATATTCTTTTTGAACCAATGATCAGTGTTACAATTAGATGAGATCTTTCCCTTGAATCCAATTATGGTAATCTTGACTTTCTTATATTTAAATTCAGTTGATTTAATATATTTTTGAATTAATTTTAGTTAATAAGTTATTTAATAAAAAACCCTCCATTTATTTTTATTAATTGAAATTAAGAAACTAATGTTTAGTTCTCTGGGGATTCAACCTAGTTCTATGACTATTACAAAAGTTTGGATAATTAAAATTATTTTGGGGGCTTCAACAACCCGACCAACAATATGCCCAATGAGAGTTGTAATCTTTTTACTTAGGAGGCATGAGGGAAGATGAAAGCACCAATGTTAGGAACCTTAGCACAATTAACCTTGATTTGAGAAGGATTCAACAACTCTAGAATGAGAAAGAGTGTAAGGCCCCAACATATACCTTGGAAGTATTATAGTATATCTAGGGTGTATAAAAAATTGAACATAATGAATTGAGTGCATCTAAGTATAGTAAGAGACAAAATGGTACTTAATGTAAAAGACATGGGTAAATAGGTAATTTGTTCGTGTCGGCATGGACATACTTACTTAGACGTAAAGTATGTATGGCAACTTTGATATGTTTGCACAGATTATGAACCTGAAATGAGGGGAATTGGTAAAGAAAGTATCCTATTTGCTTATGAGATGTTGTTGGTTAAAATTGGGTGTATTTTTGTCTTACTATTGCATGATAAGGCCAAAGTTAGTTGATTTTGAATGAGTACCTCGCTAGATGGATATGTTCCACTAAATAGACTTATATAATTTGTCCATATCTTGGTATATAGACCTCTAAATTGGATAATTCTAATTAGAGATTAAACTAGAGACGTAGATCTAAAACTTTTATGAAGGAATCGAAATTTGAATTTTCCTTTAAGATTTTTGAATTCTGGTTTGAAGTTAAGTTCTAGTTGTTGTTCTTGTTTTCAAACATCCTGTAGTGTTTTGGGTATAACTCTCTGAATAATTAACCAAATTGTATGAAATTTAAGCCATTATAAAATTAAGATATAGGGGAATGAAATTAATTGATAAGATCATAAGCCAATGTGGGAATTAAAGGAAGAAAAATGACCAATATAAAATTTTTCTAAAGTTAACTCATGAAACAATAGGATTAAAGCATGGACATGTCCAATAGAATTGTAACACATGGTCCAATAGGATTGTAGTGTATAGTCTAATAAGATTGTAATACATGGTCCTATAGGATTGTAACACATGGTCCTATAGGATTGTAACATGTGTCTAAGACTAGAAAATTCATAAGGAGAATAGAAGAGAGGGGAGGGGACGTGTATGTAGGGTAGAATTTTCCCTTCTCATCTCCTTTTCATTCCATCACCTTAATCACGCCATCTTTGCATAAGGAATCAAACTAATCCTTACAGAAAATCAAGGTAAAAATTTATGGTTTGTCTTCTGACCTTCATCTTTCTTGCTTTGCTTATGAATAACTGAAATTATAAAGTTGGAAGTGGGATTGAGATGTGCATTTTTTATGTTTCTTGTTGGTAAGTCAAGCAAAGCCAAAGAGGAAGGAAAGGAAAGGCATTAGAAGAAATACTTGGCCAATTTTAAGGTTTGGGACTATAATTAGTTTAATTCCTCTTTGTGTGTATGTTTAAATGGTTATAAAGATTCATTTGTATTTGGAATGGTTGTTGGGATGAATGTTGGTGTTATTTTGGTGTTATTTTGCATAAACTTGCTTGTATACAATAAGCGAGTATCATGTCATGAAATTATATCTAGGATATTTTGGAGTTAGTCATATTGTTTGAGTCATAACTTAGCCTACAGACCGCTAAATTGTGTTAGTTTAGTTGCATATGAAGCCTAAGACATAGAGATAAACATCTTCAGAAAGGGATGACTTAATTATGGCTTTATGACCCTGAAATTTGAGATTAAAAATGGTGACTTGATGCGGACCTTGTTTTGGAGCAGTTTGTGATATTTGTTCTATATCTCATAAGTTGGGAGTCAAACTGACCTGATTGTTAGTGATATAGAAGTGAGAGACACAGAGGGACAAATCTTTGGGATACCCAGTTCTGATGTTTTCTATATAAATATGAAGAAACAAGTAGTGGTATGAATAGAGAAAGTGTTTGTAACAACCACGATATTATTTTTGTTTCTGATTTTTACCGTATCTTATCCAAACCTTTATGAATATGTATGAAAATTTTCAGACACCTAGAAATAAATGAAATAGGACTTACCATATGTGAATTGGGAGACTGAACATTGGAATATAAGATTAAGCATAGTGCATTCCAAAGAAAATTTACATGTACATAAATGATTTGTATGCGTATTCATTACTCATATGTGTATAGTATGATTATACAAGTGTGATTTTGATATCCTTATAATAGTGGTAATCTATGACTTACATGTATGAATGTAAATACAGATTTTATGACTTGAAATGTATATCATATGAATTTTTAATATATGAATTGTGAATTTTGCAAATGGTTAAAGGAAATGTTATAGTGCCTGCTCTGTTGTCTTGGTTGTGGATAGATAGGCATGCCTATAGGGTTACAGTGTATCTGTTACAGTTTGACACCACCGGTGTTCACAGTTTGATACCTTCAGGTATTCACAATTCAATAGCTTCAGGTAGCCACAGTTCGATTCCTTCTGGTAGCCACAATTTGATACTTTCAGGTATCCACAGTTTGATATCTTTAGGTATCTACAGTTTAATATCTTTGGATATCAATAGGATCCGTTATCCACCTGTAGAAAATATGTAGGCTTAACACAAAAAAGAAATTTAATAGTCATAAATAAGATAACATGACAACATGAATAACTAGTACTGATGTGCATTTGCATTGATTGTAATAAGGAATTGTTATAATGTGCAATTGTATTGATAATGTGCATCAATGTGTGTTGAGTATCAATGTTTGGCTTATAAATGTTAATTTACTATATGTGAATAACATATTGAAGCATATTTACAATATGTACTTTACTTAAGTATGTCATCATTGTTTTCATAAGCATTGAATATCCTGAATGTGAATTTATGCTATGTGAGTTGTAATATTTCTAAACGTGTGCGCTTGGAGGTTAACTATTGTGTCCAAATTAAGTGTTTCCCTACTAAACTTTCAAGCTTAGCATGGGTTTTAATCTGTGTAGGTTCAAGTAATAGGAGTATGACATAAGGATCATCTGCAAGGACCAAGGCTATCAACTAGGAGTAAAAGTACCTTTGTATGTGTCTTTTGGTTTAAGATGATTGTATATGTAAAGGCGTAAAGGAAATTGTATATTTTCTTTTTGGATTATCATGTAAATATAAAGATTTAATACCACTTTTCAATTATAATGTTAAATGATGTGAAATTTTATAGTATGTAGATATGTAACATTGAATAGAAAAGTGTGTGATGATAGTCCCTACAAATGAATAGAAATGTATACCATGACTATTTGTACTAGAATTGGGTTGCCATGTATGTGGGTGGTTGTAGGTTCCATATAGGGGGTGTTACAAAGAGAGTAAGAGATAAAGCATTTGATAATTTGCTTACTTGTTCAATATTCATTTTGTAAGTATAAAGACCTTCAATACAAATGATT
The DNA here is from genome assembly GCA_025504915.1 of Erythroxylum reticulatum. Classification (NCBI taxonomy): domain Eukaryota; kingdom Viridiplantae; phylum Streptophyta; class Magnoliopsida; order Malpighiales; family Erythroxylaceae; genus Erythroxylum; species Erythroxylum reticulatum. Next base: position 13,074,064 of record JANSVA010000009.1, read on the forward strand.
TCCATGATTTAAAGATCAAGAGCCACTTAGCATAATTATAAAATTTTATTATCTTGTATCAACTAAATAATATTCCCTTATACAGATATGTAAGCTTAGGAATGTCATAAAGGCCTTAGCCTTTGTAAGTTTCTATGTTGTACATCTGGGCCTAGTCTACATAACCCCGTCTTTTGAAATGTGACTCATATTTGTATTAGTCAACTTCTCATTGATGAATTGGTGAATTTTTCAGCTATGAGAGAAATTTTTGATGCAATTTTGCACCTTTATGAGGAGTTTATGTTAAAGAGGTCATTTCAATGGAGGAAGTTGGCTCGTAATAGCATTTATTTTGTTTTTGCCATAATGTTGATGTTATACACTAATTAATTCTAAGATGATCGAGTTATGGGGAACAACTAACTAATATGGAACTACAATAGAGTGAATTTTTAAATACAAGTTTATAAATTTCTTGTAGGTTTTATAAGTGAGAGGCTGGCTAAAAAAAAGTTGAGCTTCATTAAAATCAAGAAACAGGGAGGTGTGTAACTAGATTTAGTAGATCTAGAGTTAAAATATGAATCTTGGAAATATTATGCTTCATTTGTGATTTTCTTGTCCATTTAGAAAAGTTCTATCATTTCCTCCTAGACCAACCAGAATTGGTAGCAATTCAATGATATAATAAAGATTTGTGAGCTCCTGCTTGTTAGATATATGCAAACATAGGGGTGAAGTGGCTAAGGGATAGCAGGATGACGACATAGGGGTACGAAAATCTCTAAAAACTATCTAATTTTGCCAAGCCCCCCATTAGTGCTACATGTAAGGAAGTGAAATTTATGGGACAAAAATATGAAGAAATATGAAAAAGGAAGGTTTAAAAGGAGAATGTTTGTTAAGAACCTTAAAGGGAATGAAGCTCAGTTGTTGTTGAAAATAATGGCCTTAATTGTAAAGGATATCATGTGAAAATGTTGATATAGGAGTAGTAGTTATCGAGTCAAAAATAAGAAACAAAAGAAAAAGTCTAGATGTAAGTAATAGGCAAAACTTTGAGAAAGTTGATTGGTATAATAGTAAGTGGAGTGAGGATGAGAATTTAATGGTCGTCGGCTTAAAGCATAATTAATTGGTGGGCTATGGTAAGGACTGAGTTTGTTAGGACCAACAATTATATTAAGTAGGAACTATTGTAGGCTTGGCAACTCCCGCATAGTGCAAACCCTTAATGGGTTAGGAAATAAAAAGAGGTTATACCTATGATTTTTGGTTCAGACCCTTGCAATATAGGGCAAGGTAGAAAAAGATCCCTAAGATTTGATGGGTTGTTTGTGGTTAATAGCAAGTCCATAGTTAGCTATTATGTGGAATAATAAATAAAAAAAGTGTTAGGATTACTCTTATCTTTTTATTAATGTAAAGGTGGAGTTTAAGGATGGTGATAAATAGAGATTTATACCATATTATGAGGAATTTAAAAGAGGGAAGAGGCAAAATTGTTAGAATCTTTTTAATGGTATTTTAATAGAATCATCCCTATTATGGTGTTATATAGGGATTTTAATGAAATTTTACACTAAAATAAGAAAATGGTAAAAATGAGCATTTAAATTGGATCATAAAAGGGTTTCTAAAAGTCATGGAGGAAGCGGGGCTAGTTGACTTAAGATTAGTGAGATTTCAAATGAAATGAGAATGGGGTTAGGGAATAGAAATATAGATGTAAGAAGGTCATTTAGGTGTGAGCTTTGGGTTGAACAATATTGTAATGCAATTGTGATTAGCCTTAAATGCTCTATTTTGGATCATTTACCTATTAATCTGAATGTTTATGGTGTGACAACAAATAAGAGGGTGCATCAGTTCAAATTTGAAAACCTGTTGATGAGGAACAACAATTTTCTAACAATGGTGGAAAAGGTTGGAATTAAGACATGAAGTTCATCTAAAACATCACTTGGCAAACTTGTAGCAGCGAAAGGCTCCATAAAGTAGAACATGTCCTAGGCAAAGCAAAATGTATTTAAGTGGAAACTCTTAACTTTTATTAGACGTGAGCCTTCTTTTGATGAAAATACCTCTTAAAAACATCTTTTCTCTCCTTAATCACTATTCAATAGTCACTCTTCTAGTTTTTGCCCAGCCTGCCGTCTCCTATGTCCTAGCCTTAGCCTGTTGCCAATTGCCTACCTTGTAAACCATCCAAATGCCAACCATCCTCTTGAGTAGAACTAATAAAATTTCGACAACGCATAAATTTGGGAATGGATTGGGGAGAAAAGTTAAATTGGAACTTGTGAAATGTCCTAAAAATGTTTTTTGCAGACATCACAACACTTACCGACAAGAGATGTCGTTGCTCTGACCAACTACACTGGGTTACTCTTGAAGATGGAGGTTGTGAAGTTGGCAAGACCGTATCTTCTACGTTCAACTCAATTCAAATCTTTGGGACAGGGGCTAAACCTTACGCTGCGTATGGTTGTTGTCCTCTATATGTAAAGACGGAATGGAATGAAAATTTGGAGACAGAACAGAACAAAATTGGAGACAGTGAGATGTTTGGTTGTGATGGACAAAACTAGATCCAGAACGGAAAGGACAACCATCGGTACCAGCCAAAAATACCGGTCGTTACCGGTGGTTTTCAGTTAGTACCGACAGTACTGGAACATACCCGCCAGTACCGTAAAGTTGAAAAAGCCTAGGGACTAAATTACAAATTTTACAAGTTTTAACCTCAAAATTTTTTACCCCCCAACACTCGGTCTCTCTTCTCTCCCCCCCACGCAGCCGATCTCCTCTCCCTCTCATCTCTGTGCCGCGCCGCTCCTCCTGGCCGCCGCCGGTTGCCTCTGCTCTTCCCACCGTCACTATCGATCGCCTCCTCGTCAACGCTCGCCTCCTCAACACTTGCTTCCTTCTCCGATTCTTGCCGGCTTCGCTTCGCCATTCCTCCACGCAGACCCGTCGCCACCACCATCTTCTCCAGTCCTTGCTGTCGCACCATAGCACCGCAACACCGAAGGGAAGCCATCGGAGACGCAATTGAAGCCACTGGAGATAGGTCGACAACTTGACCCGTGACAAAACCCAAAGACCTGCCAAAAGACCTGAAGTTGGTTTTATAAATTTTTTTTCTAATTTCTAAGATTTCATGCCATTTGCTTATTTTTTGTTGTGTTGGATTGGATACTTGGATAGTTGGAATGTTGGATTGTGAAAATGTGAATTTCTGGTGGCTTTGGTATTTTGGTTGGATCGGTGTTGGATTGTTAGAGACTTGGATAGTTGGATGGTTTTTTTGTGATGTTGGCTTGTTGCGTGACTGATCTCGGTTTTGGAATTTTCATGGATGATGGACGGTGTTGGTTGGATGATGCACGGTAGTGTTGGTTGGAATTTTCTGAATTGTTGAATCTTAAATAAATGTCATTTGTGTTTTTTTGGTTTGCAATTCAGTTTTGATTATATGAAGTTGCAAATTATAAATTAAAGGCATAAACTTATAACATAATGAAACATGTTAACGGTTTACCTTGAAAGTTGACAAGAAAAAATTGTAATTTAAGGCACAAAATTATAATATAATGAAAAATCCTTTTTAAGTCAACAAATGTAGAAATTGAATTTGCATTGGTTTGATACTTCAATTGGCAATATAAAAGGGGTATTGTTAAGAGTTAAGATCCTTATAATCAAATTGAAAATTTTGTAACTCTTAAATTGAAAATATGATACTATAAATAACATACATATAATTTTTGTACTCTCACATGATTTTTATCAAATTAAATATTGGTTTAATAATAAAATGAAATTGTTGATGATGATCCAATTGGAAGTTGTTAATGTATGTTTTGTGATTGTGTGAAATTGGAAA
>JANSVA010000009.1:13078034-13098553 GCA_025504915.1 Erythroxylum reticulatum
AATAATAATAATAATAATAATAATAATAATAATAATAAAGTAGAAAATTTATAACAATAATTAATATTAATTATGACATATTCCTTTCTTATTTCGGGATTATAATTTTCAAACCAAACATTGGATAAGAAATAAAATGAGAAACTTAAATATGTAATTAATAAAATAAGAAGCCAAAAAATTAAATGAAAAAAATCTTACGAGTTAAAAATGTTAGTACATAATAATTTAATAAAACATCTAAGCATTCATGGAATTAATTACATAATAGGTTAAAGATGAATTCAAGCTTTATATTTTATTAACAATGTCCTTAACAATAATACCCAAAATCACTCCAATGGTAATGAGTAAAAATCCTTGACTCCATGCCATTTTTTTCTTCAAAATTGCAACTTCATTTGCTTGTTCATTTGTTGGAAGTGAAAAATGATTCGGCATTGATGTGGATTCATTGGCGGTAGGAATAATTTCTTCATTTCGACAAGTCCGCCTATTTGGGTTCATGACATAAGCACTCTGTGCTTCAACTAAAGTCTGATATCCCTTGAATCTAGCATTAGGAAACCCCTCAGCTGCTAATTTAACATCATCCCAATTTGTAAAAATATCTACTTGACGTCCAACAAATACCACATAGAAGTTACAATTCCCAATTTTAACAAAACCTTTAGAAAGAGACAACAATAGTTTAGTTAAATCCACAGGGTAGAATAAGAAACAAGGTTCGATTCAATACCAACATCCTCGAATCGGAAACTATTCGACGCTTACAATACAAAAGTACAGATTCCACAATTAGGAAACCCATTTGATTAAGACTTTTCAAGAAACATAGAGACTTTGAAACAAACAGGGAGAGACAGGTATTGCAAGGTCACATATACCAAGACCCAACAGACCGAAGGTCTCTATTTCTCACAAACATCCTCCATTTCTGACCCCAGACAAGAAAATGAGAAGAGAAGACAATGTACAACAAATTTGTGCAATTAGAGAAAAGTCAAGCAAGGAAGCAGCGACATTTTTCCAACATAAATAAAACACTTACTTGTGCAGCTGAGACGAACGTATTGGGAAAGAAGAGCAGCGTGTGAGAGAGAAGCTGCGAGATTTGACTGTCGAGAGAGAGGAGTGATTTTGTTGGGGGAAAAGAGGGTTGTGCTTTGGAGAACCCAGACGACAACCGAGAGAGGGGGGGTAATTTTGGACAAAGGCTTCGTTTTGTTTTCGGAGACAAGAACAAAAGTTTTTGTCCTTCGATTTTTGGAGAAATAAAAGTTTTTGTTTCTGTCATCCAGAGACAGAAGACAAAAATCTTGGGACAATAACAAAACATAAGAGAGGGACAAAAAATTTTTATCCCGTCATCTGTCCCACCAACGGAACAGCAACCATACACTGCGTTAATGAGACAATCAACTTTTATGTGCATACACACTTGGAGTTGCACGTTATTATTTCTTCTGGAATCGTCTTTGTTCCGAGATTTGTGGTTCCTCATGGATCCTACTTTAGCTTCCAAGCTCAATAATAGTTACTCTTCCTCAAGTTGGTGGCTCAATTGTTGAGTCAAAACAATAGAAATGTAGGCTACAAAAATAGTTGGAGTATATATTTATAATATTCGAAACATTCTTAAAAAAAAACACTTTTTGTGCATAATTTACAGATGACATAAAATAATATTAATTTTTAACGTGACATACGGTAATTTTAATTTACAGAGGACATAATTTTAACATTAAATTTTTAAATAAATTGAGAAGCATGATTAGAATTATTAATTTATTCTCCTACTTCTTGCTTTGTAGTTAGTAAAGCAGCAGAATCACGACGGCCACTTAAAACCCCAGAAAAGTACAAAGGAAGAGACGAAACCCGAATGAGTTTTTGATTAAATGACCATTTGTTACACACAAAAAGTTAATATCACACTTTTGAATTTTCCCAAAAATCTCGGCATAAACGATAGTAAGCCGTAAGCCGTTTTGTTTACTTCCTACTCAGTAGATCTTGAAAAACTCCTCCCAAATCTAGAGACCCAACTTTGGCTTGGTGTGCAGATTGTGTCTGGATACGGATAGCTTGAAATTTGAAATTTCACGGTTTGGGATTTGATTTTCTGGGGAAGTTGAAATGATGAGACGGAGACCCTTGGACTTTCGACGACCTGTGAGGAGGAGATGGCCTAATGTGGTGTGGTGGACCCTCTGTGGTATAGTTGTGTTGCTGTTCATTGTCATTTTTGGCAAAGAGAGCCAAATTGAATCCAGACCATCCTTCCCAAAGGTAAAGATCTGAGCTTGTTTTTTGTTTGATAGTGTTTGAGTTTTAACTGGGAATTTTCTGTGGTGGGCTTGGAAAATGTGGGGTAAATTTATTAGGTTGTTGTTTTCAGTTCTGAGATTTCTTTACTTGAATATTCGGATATATCATTCGGCTGGGTTTAGTGCTAATGTTATGGCTAACTAGGGACCGACATCTCAAAATCTGGGAGATCTATGATGCCATTAGATGGTGTTTGATTGTTATGCTGATAATCTTGTCTGCTTGTTGCTTTGTTTATGGGGTGATTGTTTGTGTCATCATCTTGATCTGTGGTTTTGGTACTTAAAACTTTAAAGGAGGTGTTGCGTATTTCCTACAATCTATGTACTATACCAAACAAAGATTAATGAATTTATTTCAATTTATGTAAATGAGACGTGTTTATGGCATTTAGTTTTTGATACTGCGTAGTTAGGCGCATCATCGTTACTGCTTGTTTTACAATTCTTCTAAAAAAGAATGTATGCAGTATACTGAACATGTCTTGCTATCTGGCTTCCTACTACATTGCCAATTCTAACCTAGGATAGATACATAGTATCAATTGACAGATAGAGTTATGAAGCTTTTTTGGCTAGCAATTAAGTGGGTACAGATAATTGTGGCCCGAAATTATCCTTCTTTGAAAATCATTAGCACCACTAGTTTTGCTGAATGGCTTAAAGTTATTAATTACAGTTCCAATTGCACTCTGAAGCAGATTCTTTTTCTCTTTTGATCATTCATACATGTTTTAAAGGCTGCTGGCAGTATACTACCTCATATTAAACTTGTTAGACAAATATTCTGCCTCTTTAATCTCCATTCAAGGTTCTAGCAGTATTGCTCGCCATCCATGATATATCCAAATTGTCCCATTCAGCTTCTTATAGGCACTCAGAAAGACGTGATAGATATATTTCTCGCTTTGTGGAAATTGGATAACTTTGATGATCTGTAAAAGGACAGTGTCAGATATGATGGTTCCATGAAAATAGAACTTAAAAAATATGAACTGGTTAAATGACGGTAGCATTTTTTTTTTGTTTGGTTTCTTTTTCTTTTCTTTACTATTGGTGGCAAGTTAAATATGACACCAGGATGTATTCTTTTCCATTGTTTATCCTGCATTCTCCTTATATACAGTGGACTTACTTTTAACTGTGTACTTCCTTGCTCTTCGCAAAAGGATCTATTTCATGAGGAAATAGAACGTCAATGCTGGATGCTGAGTATCCACCTTTTAAGTTTGCAATGCTCTAATGGGTATCTGGTATCTTTCACTTGAATACATACTCCCAAGTTTTGTAGGGAAAGTGATGTCATGGGTGATTCTATTCATTTCTTTGACATTCAGGTTTTCCCTTATGAAAGTTTAAATAATATTTGCTATATTCTTTTCCAGAACCATCACAGACGTCGCAGAATTATGGATGGATTAAACATCACTGAAGAAATGCTAAGCCCCAACTCTGTAACCAGGCAACTTAGTGAACAAATTTCTCTTGCTAAAGCTTTCGTGGTGATTGCGAAAGAAAGCAACAATCTCCAGTTTGCCTGGGAATTAAGTGCACAAATACGAAATTCACAGCTCCTACTTTCAAATACTGCAACAAGGAGAGCTCCTTTAACAACCACTGAGTCGGAAGCAGCAATCCGTGAAATGGCAACTTTGCTCTACCAAGCCCAACAATACCATTATGATAGTGCAACTATGATTATGAGACTAAAAGCCAAGATCCAAGCTCTAGAAGAACAAATGAGTTCTGTTAGTGAGAAAAGTTCAAAGTATGGACAAATTGCTGCTGAAGAAGTTCCAAAAGGTCTTTATTGCCTTGGTATTCAGCTAACTACGCACTGGTTTGAAAATTCAAAGCTGCAAAAGAGAATTAATGAAAGGTTGCAAATTCAGGAAAAACTTACAGATAACAGTCTTTACCACTTCTGTGTCTTTTCTGACAATATCCTTGCAACTTCAGTTGTGGTCAATTCAACAGCCATAAACTCCAAAAATCCCGATAAGGTTGTCTTCCATATCGTAACGGATGAGATAAACTATGCTGCAATGAAGGCTTGGTTTACCATGAAAAATCTTTGGGGCGTGACTGTAGAGGTTCAGAAGTTTGAAGATTTCAAATGGATGAATGCTTCTTATGTTCCTGTTCTGAAGCAGCTCCAGGACTCCGAAACACAAAATTATTACTTCTCAGGCCATAGTGATGATGGCAGGACGCCAATCAAGTTCCGGAACCCAAAATATCTGTCCATGCTTAATCATCTCAGGTTCTATATTCCTGAGGTTTTTCCTGCATTGAAGAAGGTGATATTTCTTGACGATGATGTAGTCGTTCAGAAGGATCTTTCGGCCCTCTTTTCAATTGATTTGAATGGAAATGTTAATGGAGCAGTAGAGACATGCATGGAGACTTTTCACAGATACCACAAGTACCTGAACTACTCTCATCCTCTTATACGGGAACATTTTGATCCTGATGCGTGTGGTTGGGCGTTTGGGATGAATGTCTTCGACTTGGTTGAATGGAGGAAAAGAAATGTAACCAACATCTACCACTACTGGCAAGCAAAGAATGTGGACCGAACGCTGTGGAAACTAGGTACTTTGCCACCTGGACTTTTGACATTCTATGGGTTGACAGAGGCATTAGATCCATCATGGCATGTTCTGGGATTGGGCTACACGAATGTTGATCCTCACTTGATAGAGAAAGGTGCTGTGCTGCACTTCAATGGAAATGCAAAGCCATGGTTGAAAATTGGGATGGAAAAGTACAAACCTCTTTGGGACAAGTATTTAGATTATTCTCATCCTTTATTACAACGGTGCAACTTTCACTAATTTCACATTCTCCAATAAATATCTCGGGGTCCAATACACTGCTAATTTTGCCAGATTAGGCGTTACTGATGGTTCTACTTCTATAAGTTGCCTGTTGTTGTATATATATATTTTTTATATTCTCACATAACTATCAAATATTATCCATTAAGAACCAACATTTGTCGACTAAGTGAGTACAGTTGTTTCTCCTTTCCCATTTCCTAGCCATGTTCTGTACTTAACCCTATTTCCAGCTCATTAATGTCAGCTAGGCTGCTTGGCTTATATATATGTGTGTGTATATATATATATATATAAAGTCCCATAGAGATCTCTTGCCAAATATGCTTCTGTTAACTTGCTTTGTCTCTGTTTTCATTAGATGCCATCATTGCTTCTGATAGTAAGTCTATAAGGTGATGAAGATGCAAGCCGCATGCGTGCTGCAAAAGCAGCTTCGAAGGGGTTAAAACAATCTCAACCTTAAATGATCAAAGGTCGATCTATATTTTCGGGACATGATATTAGGTGAACAAACGCCGGCTTGCTCGGCTTTAAGTGGTTAAGATCATTTTAGCTTATATATATTTAGATTGAAGTTTGAAAAAGTCGTAATTGACAGAAAGATGAGAGCTTTGGCTTCTCAGTCGCCACTGACAGACTTGTACCCAGTCCGTTTGTCAGATACCTGCGGAAAAGCCTGGGACACGTGGAAGAAGCCCATCCAGTTCACTCGTAACGTCAAGTGCCGGCAAAGCAGCAATCTCGAACACACCACTACTACGAGCATGTATTTCATATAACATTTGTCGACGCAATTACTAGTTACATATACTGGTCAAGAGGACTAGCCGGCCAGTGTTACATTTGTGTTGTTTTATCTCTTATCTAGTTTTTGAAAATAAAACAACCCTATAAAGTCTAAACCTCAATCTTAAAGGATTCCCTCTCGTTCTGTTAAGAGACTATGAAGACTGATAGTGAACCACTACTCTGTGTCTCCGATCAATCTTTGAAACAAAGAAGGCCAAAATCTCGCGAGATCAGCTCACGTTTTCTTTCTTCACCAACACGGTCAAGCAATGGTGGAATACCATCTCCAAACCAAGCTTCCTCACCAGTACGTCAAAAACCAACCCGTACAAAGCATCAAACGAGTTTTGATGACTTTGGAGTTGTACGTGGCATTTGGCCTTCGTCGTCATCAACGAATAAAAGTGGAGGCTCTCTTGCTGATGAGAGATTGGCTGACAAACCTACGAATGCTAACAACACGGTTTCTCTTAATAAGCAGAGAAGCTACAGGGAGTTCAGGTTTGAGAATGAGAAAGAGAAAGAAAGCACCAAGGAAAATCATAGACCATTCTTTGGAGGTTCGATGAGATATACTGGAAAGTTCAACTTTCCAGGAAAAAGCTCATTCTCTTCAACAGCTTCTCGTATTATTCCCAGAAGGCTGTCCGTCGATGAAAGTTCACTCTTTAGAAATCGTTTAAGCTCATCCCATCCAATATCAGATCCCTTTTTGGATAGCAATGACTTTGAATCAGAATGCAGTGATTTCAACTCTTCAACTTTGGAGTTTCCTTCTCCGGCTTCAAGTACATGGTCGAGAAATTCTGGTAGAGAGGTTTCCTCCAAGTACTTACAAGATACAAGAAGGCATCCAAAAGAGACATCAGATTCTGATAATCTAAACTCAACGAAAATCAAGAAGTTTACAGTGAAAAATCCACTTAAGAGGACTAATTCTATAGGCGTACATGGGAATGGTACGTCTCAATGGGCGCTATCACCAGGGCGATCTGGAGCAGCACCGATGTCTGTGGAGAGTAAGGAAAGGCCGTTGTCATTTACAAATTTCAGGCCACCACATTCGAGTCCTTCAAGGCGTAAAGGTGTAGAAAAACTGCTGAGTTTGGGGCTGGACTTACTCAAAGGTAAGAAATCTTCATCGCCTAGCTCATTGCTGCTGTTCACGGGAGATGCAGAGAGCATTCATCAGTTAAGACTCTTGCAAAATCGTCTGATGCAATGGCGATATGCAAATGCTAGAGCTGATGCTGTGAATAAAAACATAAATGACAAATCGGAGGTATGGTCCTGTGTAGGATGTGCAAAAGCGATCTATCTGAAATTCAAATGATAAATACCAGTTGAACCAACAGAAAAAAAACTTCTTCACCGGTAGTTGTTGAACATTGCAAACATTCTGCGGAGCATGACGTTTTAGAAATTAGAATTTCTTATGTCACACCAACAATAATAACAATTACGGCTGTCAATTGGTATCTGCACAGTACCATCCAATTTGTCATACTCATAAAAGAACATTCATCTGATGCATTTGCAGAACCATTTGTTATCTGCATGGTTTAGTCTGGAAAGATTGCAACACTCTGTAGTTCAGAAGAGATTGAAACTTGAGAAGGAAAAGATGGAGATGAAGCTGAATGTCATGCTAAATTCCCAAGTCAGTGAAAAACTGTATATATATGTGTGTGTGTGTGTGTGTGTATAATTTCATATCATAAACCTAGGTTAATGAAGCTAATTCCTTAGAAATGATGCAGATGAAACTATTGGAATCATGGGGAGTTATGGACAGGCACCACTCATCGGCAGTTTCAATGATAAAACAATGTTTGCATTCTGTCGTTAGCAGAGTGCCTCTCATCGAAGGTGCAAAGGTCAGTTCCACAGTCCAAAATCGTACTGAAACTTTCCCATCTATTTTACTGTTTATTGAATTGGAAACTAACGAAAGATACTTGATTTTAGGTGGACTTTGAGACATTTTCTAATGCTATTAGACAAGCCTCAGATATGATGGGATCTATCAAGTTGTCATTTTCAGTAAGCAACAATTTGTCTAAGTCAATGATTTCTATGCGCTCTTTGTTTGAGTTTAACATTGTTCGCACCGCAGGCTGGGAAAACTGTTACTTTACTTTCACAATTAGCGGCGGTGGTCAGGCAAGAGAAGCTATTATTGGCGGAATGCAGAGAGCTGTTGGAGGGAATATCTCTGTTAGAGGTATGATTCTTATATATAACGTTGATTTATTTTGAAACATCGTAAATTTCTGCTTCCTCATATAGCAGATTCATACAGAAATGAGGAATTATTGAGATCATATCACAAGTTACAGTGTATTATTGAAGCATGCGTCAATAGTAAAGATATGTTTACATGCATAATTTATTTGAATCTGTTGGAGCAGATACAGGAAAGGAGTATGAAATCCTATATAATTCAATCAAATTTGTGGCAACAGCAACTACATCGCTAGCAGCAAGAACGCAATAAGAAGCGCCTTCCTGACTTGCGACCATAAGTTTTGTCCCCAACGGAGCATTAGTTGAAAACCTACAGGCGACTCTAATAGCTGACGAAGGAATCCCAGCCAGCTAAACCGATATGTTTTAACCCGATCAAATTGTTTCTATTAGCTTTAGTAAGAACTTTGCCACTTGCAGCTTCATGTAGGTTCTCCATTTAATCTAATTATTCACTTTGATGAATAAGAAATTTAATTTCAACTGAAGAGTCGAAAACTATCCACCAAACTATTGTGAAAAACCTGCACCAATAATGTTCAATCACACTTAATTAATTCTAGCTTATTCTAAATACTTGGCTTTTATTGCGATCATCAATTTAGCGTTAATTGGAAATTCTTGGTAGAAAATCCAGTTTTTTATGCAAGAATCAAACATTCATATATGGCTATGAAATCTAAATGAAGCATCAAAACTCGTAAACAAATACGTGATGTATTTACCGTGGGATTAAGTGCATAAAGTTCGAGGAAATCAAAAGGTAAATTACTAAAGAAAAACATGTTTTTATTTTGGAGCAATCGGTTATATTATTCTTTTGAGATCAAATGGTTAAAGGTTTAAGTAACGGAAGTAACATTTTTGTAAAATACAAAAGAAAGATTGTATACGTAAAGAGAGAAGCTTTGCGTAGTGGGATGAATCAATACCTTAATAAAATATTAAATTATTTAACTATTAATAAATGATATTAAAAGTAATCTTGCAAAAAATATTCTCCTTTTTAAAAGTATTTTTGAACAAAAAAACTTCGAAGAATCTTAAAAAAAGGATTGTTGACAATTAGAATTAAATGGATATTAAAGACTCCTGTATGAATAAGATGAGAATGTTCGTGTTATGCATTTAACTATTGATGGACAATTTAATCAAGTACAATTTCATGGAATCACAAATCAAATAAAAGAGAAGGGCATGAGCACTTAAACGCTCCACAGTAGTATATAGTGGCTGGTTTCCCTAAAGCTCCTGTATCTCATGTTTGTTTATATGCGTAGTTGCAAAGTATTGTTTCTCCTAATATGTGAGCATGAACAAAACATATGTGCATGAATTCACTATGATGACACTAAAAAAATACCCAACAATAGACAATAGTTTAACTACAAGTGCAATTATTGTTGCCTTTTTATTGAGGCAACAAAATTCATATAAGGTAGCGATGCTATAAATATAAGATAACAAAATTTCTTGATTAAACAACAAAATAAACAATGTTGCTTTAAGTTTTGAATAAGGCAAAACAATATTTTGAATTTATAGTAACAATGTTGAATAGATATAGCAACAATTTAAGTCTTTATAAAGCAATAAACTGATTTTTTAGACAAAAATTTGTAACAACAAAAGCAACAATATCACCATTGAATTATCTCGTACAGTGCCTTCAAGGATGACTTCTATCTAAAAATCTATGATGATTGAAATAACAAATCTTTGTATTATATTTTAAAAATTGAGAGCAAGTTTCATAGTGACAATTACAAATGCTAACTTTCCCTTTTTACTCCATCCTGAAAACATTGCATAACATAGAGAGTCACTAACTGTATATAATAAGGTTACATATCTTAAATGATTGATTAGTTGACAGCATCACATATCTCTATCCTAAAACTCCCATAACTCTTTCAACTCTTTAATAAATGGTTGTAAAATAAATCAACATCCTTTACAAGAGAAGTTTAGGCCAAGTGTAATTGAAGATAATATCAAAATTTTATTTTAGACATCTCCATAGTGCTAAGTTATAATTTACTACTATTATGGTTCATGTACTATGTGAAACCCTCATTGTGTGAAAAGGATTAAATCCACCACTGGCAAAAATTTCATTTTACATATACCTAGTGAGAAGTGCTCCATCCTCTCACTAACTTGGTTTCATCTATGGCTCAGTTAAGTTTCTTCTCAATGCTATTTACTCTTTACTACTTTAATCTAGCTACCAATTCACCATATTGAATACATTATCTAATCATTCCCCCCTCCCCTCACTTCTCTGCTATTTCTTCTCTTCTTCCTATAACCCTTCAAATAGGGACATTTTAGTTTTAACAACTCTCCTTATTTCCCCCTCGAAATTATTATCATTTTAAGTAATATTTTTCATAGAACCTGTACTTGCCTATAGCTTACTTCCCTATTCAAAGAGATAAAGCCTACAAACTTGACCAAATTCCATACTTTACCCTCTCCCTTATCCCTTCCAAGTCAATCACAGACATCCAAATTATCTTATCCCTCTCACCTTATTCCTCCAAAATTAACTCATCCTTTAAACAACATGGTAAAAGATCCCCACCATACTAAGAAGCTAGAAACAAGTAGGGGGAGAGACTCTGATATTTCACTCCATTATTGTCGGCTTATAGAGTTTAATGGAAGAGCTATAGTTAAGCCTAGTATAGAAGTTCTTCAAGAAGGAGTTAGAAGCTGGGAAGCCTTACCATTTGTGGCTATCCAAGCATAGGCTTAGAGGCAGTGGAAAACAGAGGTTTACAGGAGGTGTTGTTAACTAAAGAAAATAATACTGTATTTACTTTTAGGTCCAAATCTGAAGCTCTCAAGATTATGGAGGGGGTCGTGGCACATCTTCCAACTCCCTCTATTCTTGCAGATATGACGACCGGGACTGGTATTTCAAAAGATCAAGTATAGAAATATTCCATTGTGGGTAAATATTCATAGTATACCTTTTAAATATTGAACTAATCAATGTTTGAGCATGTTGGAAAGCTATTTAGGAAAGCCTTTATGTATGGATAAAAAAATTGCTAAGAGAAGATGCATTGGATTAGCAAGAATTTGTATCAATATGGACATTTTAAAGGAGTTGAAAGATAATATATCTATAATGAGGTTGAGTGCTGAAAACTCTTTGAAGGAAGACAATGTGTATGTTACATACGAATGGAGACCTTCTTTAAGAATCCAAGGACAAGTATGGAAACCTAATGGAAGATTTTTTTAGAAAGGAGATTATTTAAAGCTAATGGGCATGGAGGAGGAGAATTAGGAGATAAATGATAGTCTAATGGTTGTTGAGAATGAAAAATCTAAAAATCCCCAACCAGAAAAGGAGATTACTTATCCAAGGAAAAGGAGTAGGTTAAGGATTCTATAACCTCTCTTAGAGGTAACAAAATTCATCTAAGAGAAGATGCCACAAATCATCCTCCATGCTTTACTTTAATTTAAAATGAGATATTACAATAGCTTGCAAATAATATGGATGATCAATTCCAAAAATGTGCAAAGGAGGAAATCTAATAAGAGTAACAAGAAAGCTCCAAAGGTAAAGGAATTTTTAAATGATTATAATTGTATGAAATTTAAAAGGATTAAACTACCCTTCTAAGTTAAATGCTTTGAGGGATTTTGTCCTTAAGGAGAAGCCTTTGATATTTTTCTTATTAGAAACTAAAATCAAGTAGGAAAATTTGAATAAATTGGGATCATACTGGAAGTTACTATTAAATCATCAATATCATGGTTTTAGTAGTATCATCATCTATTACAATGATGATCTTATGAAAGTGGAACAAATTGAAGCAAATGAATGACTAATACACACCAAGGTATATTTCAGAATGGAGAATTCATAAATTTGTATCTATATTTTATATGGTTTTAATACTATTTTTTTTAAAACTAATATCTAGAGCACTCTAAAAAGACTGAAGGTTTTCTCAAGACTTTTGGATAGTCTGTGGGGATTTTAACATCACTTTATATAGATCTAAAGCTATTGGTAACCACAATTTGTTGAATTATAACCAAGACACTTATAATTGCACTCTGGAAGTGGAACTAATTGACCTCAAATATCAGGGATATACATACATGGAGCAATATACAATCCGTAAGATGGTTCATAAGGAAGAAATTAAATAGGGCTTTGGTTAATGTGGACTGGCTCACTCACTTCCTCAAAAGCAATTCGCACTTTATGGATCCTAATTACTTAGATCATAATTTTGTCAAGATAGAAAACTTATTCACTAAGGTCTCTGTGAAGCACACTTTTAGATTCAATAACTTTCTTATTAATGTTGATGGTTTTCAAAATGTTATAGTTAAAGGCATGGAATTCTCTGTAAAAGGAGCAAAACAATTTATGTGTTTGCAGAAACTCAAGGCTACCAAGCAGGAATTAAAACATCATAATGCCCTAAAAGGTTTTAATACTAGAGTGGAGATTAAAAAGCTAGTGATTAACTATCCTCTATTAAAAAGTTACTAGCAAACTGTCTTGGAGATATCCATTTTTTGAATAAGGAAAAGAAAGATCTAAAAAATTATCTGTAAGTTTTGGATAATTAAAATTCACTAATCCAATAAAGGGTTAGGGTCAATTGGATAAAAGAAAGAGATAAATGATCAAAATTCTTCTTTAATGATTTCTCAGCTAGGAGAAATTCTAACAGGACATGATCTATAATTGATGAGAATGGTAGGCTGATTTGTAAACAAGAAGGTATTAGAAGGGAAGCTATGAAGTTTTACAAAGTCCCACTAGGTACTAAGATACCTACTAATTCCACATTACAATCACTAAAGTAGTTAATTGATGAGAATGGTAGGTTGATTTGTAAACAAGAAGGTATTATAAGGGAAGCTATGAAGTTTTACAAAATCCCACAAGGTATTAAGATACTTACTAATTCCACACTGCAATCACTAAAGTAGTTTATCCCTACTAGAATTTCAAATTAAGAAGCAATTAATTTGATCAAACCAGTGGAAGGCTATAAAATTGATAGTGTGGCATTTAATATGAATAGTATGAAAGCTCCTGGACTAGATGGACTTAATAACAACTTCTTCCATAAAATTTAAGCCAAGATAGAAGTGTTGTCAAAGAAGTAGTGCATGAATTTTTTAAGGAAGGAATTTGCTAAAAGAGATCTTTAAAACATATCTATGTTTGACTCCTAAATCCTTTAACCCCTCTTCTTTTATTTATTTTAGGCTGATTGATTGTACAAGTTTTCTATACATGATCATTACAAATCCATTGGAAAATATATTGAAAACTATATTGAATCCTATAATGAGTAAGAACTAAGGTGCTTTTCTAAGAAATAGACTAATTAGGGACAACATATTACTAGTATAGAAGTTTATAAAGGGTTATAGAAGAAGAGATTCTCCACAAAATTTCTCCATAAAGGTTGATCTTCATAAATCCTTTGATAGTGTTAACTAATCTTCTTGTTACAAACATTTAAATAAATGGAATTTCCACCAATGTTCATCAATAAGATTAGAGCATATATTACTTCTACTTCATTTAAGATTGCTCTCCTAATGAGATATTTAGTGGTGTTAAGGGTCCTAGGCAGGGGTCCTCTCTCCTCCTACCTATTCATTATTTGCATGGAAGTTTTCTCTCTATGCTGAAGCACAAACTTTTAAATGCCACCAACTTCAAGTACTATTATAAGTGTATGCTAGTCTCCCTAACTAGCCTATACTCTACAGATGATCTCATTTTACTATATAAAATAGATATGAACTTAGTCTCTTTACCGATGGATACATTATTAAAATTTAAAGAACTATCTAGCATTGGAATCAATCACCATAAGAGCCTTTTTTTGTAATAGTCTGTTTCCATAATAAGGGTTAAAACCTTAGACTATTACACGTGAGTAATATCATTTAGAATTTATGTAGTGCATTTCATTTTCATGCATAATATTCGCTTACACACATGAATCATGATTTAGAAATGTTACAAGGATATTATATGCACTCAATTGACATATTCCGGGTTATGAAAAGTTTAAAATGGTTATGATACGATTGTGTATTGTTTATGTCATGAATTTTGGTTTGATGGATTACAATTAGTAATTTAGAATTAATTGTTACAATTGGGAGATTAATGAATTAATATGTACATTTAGACTAGGAAAAAAGTCAAGTGGCTAGATAAATTGACACATGACAGTAGAAATAAGTAATACGTGGCAGTGGGGTTGAGAGACAAATGACTTAGATAATTGAGTGGAAAATGCTTAGGTAATTGGGTGGCAAGTGGCTTAGGAAACTATAAGATAAATGGGTTAGTTATAGAGTGACAATTGGTAGCTTATAAAAGAGGACACGTAACTTATTCCTTTAGATGACAAGTGTCTTGTCAAGTTTCTCAACCCTTGCCACACACCTATATCCTCGACACACGCACACATGAATAACCATCTTTTCTCTTATTTTATGACATGTTATCATCTTCTTCCTTCTTCACTGCCGACATACACACTCAATCCTCACAACTTGAGTTTTGCCAAATTTTTTCACTTTGCCACTCCAATATTCTGTTGTCTTCATCTTGTTGTTGAAACCTATTTCTATTCCCACCTTGTTCTTAGGATTTTTCTTGCAATCTTGGAGGGCCAGGATAGCTTGTTGATTGAGGTTGAGTTAGAGCAAAACAAGTAAGTGAAAATTCTAATCTTTGCATGTGTGATAGAAATCTTATGATAAACGAATTGGAATGAATTACATGAGGTATTGATGATGAGGTTGTGCTGGAAATTAATGGATGAATTGGTTACTTTTCTATTTTGTTTTTGATGCATGAGAGCATTAGGTTAAAGGTTGTTATATGGATGACTTAGATTGAGATTTGAGTTTTAATGAAGGTGAATTTATGGTAAAGAAAGGTGCTAGTGAAGTGTTCTTAAATTTGGAAAGAAAAAAAAACCTAGGACTATATGTATGATAGTGAATGATAATTTCTATTTTGGTTTTTGGTATATGAAAGATAGATAGTTTATGAGTTGCCAAATGGATAATTTTGAGTTAAATTGGAGATGAATTTTATGAGGAATTAAAGTATAATTAAGGTATAACTGAGGTATAATTAATGGACTATGATGAAGGTACTTTGAATTTGGTATGAAGATGTCAAAATTGGAAATAAGTGAAGGAAAATGGATAGAAAACTTTCAGGTTACTCATCCTATGATCGTGGGCAATGCTTTGAAATGGAAAATTTCTTTTTTGTGTGATTGTTGAACTAACTAAGGATAAGTCATTTTACTTTGGTGCATTTGGACTTAATTGGAGCTTGAAATGAACCTAGTTTGACGTTGGATTAATTGGTTAAGGGTTTGATAAATCTAGATTGTTAATTGATGTGATAACTTAAGGAATAGATTGTCTTGATATTAATATACTTAAATCTGGAATTTTTGAGTAGTTAAAGGTATAAAGGTGTTTTTATGAATGCAAATGTAATTCAAAGGATATGAGTCATGTGAATTAGGTATGAATAAATGAGAATTAGGAAAATTGTATGAATATATAATGTTAGAAAAGGATTATAATTATATAATGCTAGAAAAGGATCGGTGAATGTATAGATGATGAATTTAGATAAATCAAACTTACTTAAGGCATAACCTAATTGCAAACAAGTTATATACGAGCTATAATATTTGAATGATTAAGACTTGTGATTAACTATACATACCTGAGAAAAGTCAATTGAGCATGCATTAGACATGGCGCATATATATGTGCATGGATGAATAATTATGTGATCGATCAAATTAGTAATATGTGAATTATATGTGTATTGCATGATTAAAGAAACACAAATTAATCGTCAGCATTTAGACATTGTCGGGTTATTACGGCAATAGCTTAACTAGAGTGTACTGTGAGTTAACCTAGGTGTTTTCTCACTAAGATTAAATTGTTTAGATTGAATTTCAATTATTAAATTGTTATGTATATGATTGTCATCATTCTAAACATTGTTGGTCTGAGGAGTTTGATATTTAGGATTGTATTGGAAGTTCTTTCTGTTTGTATGTGAATATGAAAAATGTGTACTCAACTAAATGTTGAATGCCGGACTTAGTTTCGAAGAATGTGATAAATGACTGAGCATATTAAATGAAATGCATTGATAGCATAATATATGAATTGATGCATTCCATCATATTGCATTGCATGATCAGATAAAAGAGTTATGATCTAAGTCACCAACATGAGATAGATCTTAAAGCTCAAGAATGTACATAAAGAGCCATAAACTCAATTATTAATGATACTGGTATCCACAAAAGGTACGAGACAGTAAATGAAATGAGCCCGGTATTCATAATAGGTACGAGACAGTAAATAGGCATTCAGTCACAACAATGTAAAAATGAATGGAGTCATATGTGCATTTGCATATGCAACTTGATATGTATCATATGGATTACTGAAATGAATTATTGAATTGCTTTGAAATAGTGTTATGCCATGGTTGTATACAAGCTGTACTTACTAGGATTAGATAGTATGAATGATTGTGATGAATTATTGAATTGTTCAAATATAGTGATATGTAATGTTTGTGTACAAGATGTATTTGTTAAAATGTGATGAATGTGATGTGGTGTACAAGTATGGAATAATGTGATATATTTGTTGAATTTGGTTATATAGTTGTGGTGTTTTTGTTCTGACTTGAGTGAGCACATCAATAAAGGTTCACTCATTGAGTTCGCAAACTCATCAAAATTGCAATGTTGATTTTCAGATACAAGAAAGAGTTAGCTTCTAAGGCAATATAGTAAAAGTATAATACCTACATTTTAGGGACAAAATGACTCAAAGATCTGGTCAGTTGATTTTGAAGAGTCTAGCTATAATATTTTGGTCTAGCGTCCCATTTCATGTTGAACATTTTTGTATGGAGTTGTAAACTCTCTCATAATATGTAATGTTTATACAGAGTTATAAATTGTAATGACACAATGAATGTTATGTTTGTGAATGAGATGAGAATGCTTGATCTTTTAAAGATCTTGTGATATATATGATGCCATAAATAACATGATGTGTTTGCTCTAACATGCCATTCCCGTAGGGTATGTGCTGGATATACTTTGGTATGCTGGCTATATGCTCTATGAGAGTAGTATACTACATTTTTTCTCTTTGAGAGTGTGACACATCTTACAAAAAATATTGAACAAATTATAAGAATAACTAGACACTCTCCCCCATGATTATATATAGGGCTCCTAATTTCTAATTGGAGACTCAAATTTAAGGAATGCTTCGTATTGATAGAGAAAATATCAAAAATAGTAAGAGTTTGGATGAATAGAGCTCTATTTGTGGAGAAAAGTTTAACTACTAAATTTTTTTATTTTCTTTATGCATATATATTGGCTCTCTTATAGTTTTCTTTCAAAAGGCCTCAAAATTTTTTTGAAAGAATGATGAAGTAATTTCTATAGAGAACAGTAGGAGGAGGAGGAGGAGGAGTAGAAAAGGTAAGTTGGCACTCTCTTTGCAGACTAAAGGAAGAGGGTGGCTTGGGATTGATTACTATTAAATGTAGTGACAAAATCCTAAAGTTAAAAGAGGATTTGGATAATTCTAATGGATAAGGAATATTTGTGGATTAAGTTGATACACAGCTATATCCTTAAAGGAAATATTCTACAGGCTATGAGTCCAAAAGCATCTTATTCGTGGTTTTTCATTCAATTTCTGAAGTTAAGAAGGGTTACAGGAGTCTAATGTAACTTGCCTAATTGGCAAAAGTGACAAAGTCTCTTTTTGGTCTAACAATTAGACAGGACAAGGATCTCTTATACATAATTAGGATGTTGTGGTTGTACTATCTAGATTTCCTCAAAAAGCTAAGCTATAGGTTCTCATTTCTATTAGTAAATGGTTAAACCTTTTTAAAGAGATTAGGAATATATTGCTAAACCAATTACCTAACTTTACAAAGGAGGATAAATACTATTGGCACAATATAAATGTGGCTGATTTAAATAATAGAAAGACCAGAGAATTGATACAGAAGACATGTAAAATGGGATGGAGTAAAATGGTGTGGAATAGTTGCCTAAAGCTGAGTACAAGTTTTTTACTCTAGTTAGCAATGCTAAACAAACTTATAACAATAGATCGACTTGATTATTTATCTCTCCCGGAGACCTGTGTCTTATACAAGCTAAAGGATGAGATCAAAGATCAAAATTTCTTTTAGTGTAGATTTTTAATAGAAAATTTAAACAAGATCACAAAATTACGTCACTAGAACATTAATTGTTGAAGATTATTTGACATTTACTTATTGGCTATAGGTGAAACAATCTTCTAGGGATGATAAAAATGCCTATATAGTGTCTTTGGTTACTTGCTTCAAGGAAATATGGAAAGAAAGGAAAAATAGAAAATTCACTTCAAGGAAAGGGACTTAAGCATTCTGTTAGCTTCAACCATAGCCATTATAAGGGAGCAGTTTATAATCAGTCAATTTGCTAGGAAATGAAACAATAACCTAGTTACATCATGGAGAATATCACAATTCATGGTTAAGGTTCAATGACTTTCATCTTTCACCTTGTGATTCTGTTAATTGATTTATATAAGATGTGATTAGATGTTTAGTGTTTAGAAGGTGGTATGTACTCATACACTGTGATCCCATTGTACTTAATCAATTTGAACTAAATATATGAAATTTAATTTTTCAAAAAATTCCATCGTTGGAAAGAACTAATCTGACATTATAAGGATCTCTTGTTAAATTAGGATATGATGAGTCAAAGTCTTTCCAAGTTTGGCATCGGTAGGATGCCTTAAATTAGCATCTTTAGGATGCCACTTATCATGCCATCAACCTTGAATTTAATGGAAAATATCTAAACATCTTATAGGGAATTTGCCTTACATTTGAGTTTGTATAATGATCTCTATTATATTCATGATTACAACTTTTTTTCCACCTAGATATACCACATACTCTGCAGCTGGTTTGATATGTACTTAATTGATTATACATTTATTCCGTAAAACTTACTGATTAATGATATGATAAGCTTAAGACATTCACTTTAGTTCATATTTGGTTTTAAGTAAAATTTGGAAGTAAAAGAGCTAAAGTGAGTCGAAAGCACAATATTTGAGTCATTTTTTAGAAATTCACAATCATTTGTCTTTATGGAGCAAGAATAAGAAGGATTAAAGTAAGAGGAGACAAGAAAATGCATGAAGATGATGAGTATATGTTGAAAACATCAAGATGAAGAGTGCTAGAAATGACTCACAACCATGACATAAAATTCATGGGAATAAACATGTTAGTCATGGCCATGACTTATTTATCATGGGTGTGACACTTCCTGCACGGCCATGACCATGCATGCCCATGACTCATATGCATGCTTGTGACACCACAAAGCACGCCCATGAAATGCTACCAGCTTACCCCAAACCTAGTTTTGAGTATAAGTACAACATTTTGATGGCAGAAATGTTATTAAAGTTTGAAGAAACCAATTTACGAGTTTCAGGAGGCAAAAAAGGGGAAAAACTCTCATTCTTTGGAGATGCATGGAGGAATGGCTTTCTCGACCCAGTTCAAAGGTGATATTGACACCGAAGAACTTGGTTAAACATTTCTCTCATTGTTTGTTGTTCTTCCTCTTTGGACTTGATTGTATTATCCTATGTTTATTGTTTGGGTATTGTGTTAAAATGATCTTAATGAGTTCATTGGATTGTTTTACAATGAACCCAATGCTAGAATCTTCAATATAATCCGTAATTGTTATGTTGAGATTTGTCTGTGGCTACTAATGATTTCAGATCATTAGGAATACAATCTGTAATTGTTATGTTTTTGATTGGTGTCGAATTATTATGGATAACATAACCTAGGTTAAATGACTTAAGCATATATGGTTGTTGCCTTGACTAATCTATTTTCCTAATTCGTAACCTATGATTAATAGTTTCTAGGAGAGGTATGAGAACAACAATTCAATGAAATATGTTTAATTGTTTATAGGCTGAGCTAGAACCAATGACTATGTCCCTAACAAATACATCACTTTCATCATTTTTATATTGTTTTCTTTAATTTTTTTTAATTTGTTTAGTTTCATTTTATTTTATTATTGGAAACCAAACCTGCAACATCCCACTACCACAAGATACATACCCAAACATTCAAGAATATTCAAGTACATATTCTATGATAATGGCATGTTAG
>JANSVA010000009.1:13098653-13115115 GCA_025504915.1 Erythroxylum reticulatum
ATAACTCCATTTAATGATGATAAACCATAATAAAGACCATCTTTATTTAGCAATTTAATGTTAAATGTGCAGCTACACATTCAGCCCCTAATGAAAATCGAAATTGCACTTTACTTTCTTAAAAAAATTGTTTTAATTTAATTAATCAAATTAAACCAAAGTCTAGCCCATTTCTAAATGTACATTTGGCCTTCTAATTAACCATTAATTAGTGCAAGCCCAACATTCAATTATGGGCTTCTAAAACCTCCATTTATTTTTCTTACTTCGCTTGATAACCTTCCTTGAAGCCAAGTGGGGAATCTTATAGGTCTTAGATAATTCAAGCTCCAATAAACCCAGAATTAATTTAATCTCATTAGAATAAATTCTAGCTTATTAACTAAATGTCGTTCCACTAAAGACAATTAGTTGAACTCTTGAATTACTAAATATTATGAGAACACATATTTAAAATCATATGTCTAATTGTAAACCCTATCATGAACCTTATTATAGCCATTCGCACAACAAAGGGTAAAATTACCGTTTTGCCCTTATGTTGGCTTTTTCTTCTAGATCTCCCGTTTTAATTTATGTGGTGATTAACACACAAGATCTCATCTTGGTGTTAAGAGTTGATGAGTAGCTAGTCCATCAAACTACTGGCGCCAGTTTAATCACCGAATCTCCTTAAAACATCTAGAAGTGATGATATCACTATAAGTTCTTTATTTGAGTGAATGTTCCCTTATACATATTTCAATTAATAATTCCAACATGCAGACATTGTATAAATACTCTATAAAAATCCATTTTGATCATATCAAGAATTATAATGAAACACATATGAGTTTACCACTCATCAAGATTGTGGTCCATAATAAGTGAATGCTTAAGTTTTATGTTTTAAGATTAAAGTAACAACCCACTTTATTCTTTAAAACATACTTGATTCCAGATTCATTTAATAGTTCCATTATCAATAGTCAACTACTATCATGATATGAAACTCATCATTCTCTTAAAGTAAACTCCTTTACTTACATGGAGATAAATCGCAACACTATAGTCTAAACCATAATCAAGCGACCATCTTGATTATTCGACTGTGAATCAATTAATTTAGATTATAATAATATACATGTTTCCCATACGTCTCTATGTATATGTATATTACTTACAAAAGAATCTCGGTACCTTTTGACTAGATATATAATGCTTATACATATAAAACCAAACTCTTTGTTTCATTTATAATAAATATTTTCATTACAAAACTGTAACTGGAAGAAAATTAAGTTACATGTAAATATACTTACTTTCTAGGAGGCTATATTTACATAACTCCAACATACACATGAAAAAATCCTACAAAAATGCCTAGAAGATTCAAGAGTATATAAGCAAGAGAAAAACATCACTTGACAATTACAAAACATAATAAGAGGAGATCAAAAAAGCAAAATTCTCAAAAACAAGGCTACAGAATTTCTAGTTTAAGGCAAAGAAGAGAAAACTTTCAAAATCCATTATCTACCTTTTCTTATTTTCTTCTTGTTGTTAGATATTAATGATGATTTAATTTGGACATATAGTTACATATATGGATTGCTAAATTCCTTTTTAGGAATTACTGATGCAGAACCCCAAGGCTAAAGAACTCAAAACCCCTTAAACACCCACTTTGGATAGAACATGAACAAGAAGAAATTCCTAAGCCTAATGAACCCCCAACCACTTATATGAAAGGAAACACATATAATAAGGTTGATTTGAAAACAATAATAGGAGTTCACCACAAGTGTTTACCTTGATAAGAACTATATTCTTGATGCAATAGAAGAAGATAAGAAATTCTCCCTTATAAAATTCGTCATTCAACTAATATAACCTTAAACAATGTTTATTATGGTGTATTTATACCTCTTGAAAAGAAAGAAACCCTAGCTCTGTAAAAGGCCTTTAAACATGGGCCTTTCACCAAAATAATTAAAGCCCAAACTAATATTTCTAAAATACAATCCATTAAACCTAAAAGTTTTAAACAAGCCTAAGACACAAGTAATGGCCTGCCGAAAGTTATGCTTCTAATGTAAAATAATTAATTAAATAAGAAAGAAAGTATTTTTTGTCATTCCACCTAACTTGATTAGTTATCTTGTCATTAGCCTTTATTGTCTCTTAAGATTCCATGTTATCTACAATTTGGCCCATACAGGATTGAAGCGCTTCTTTGGACTTCTTAACTCTTGATCTTGTTATTGGTCCCTCCAGTATTACTAACTCATATTTGACGCTATTTTGCTTACAAATTCCCACGGCCATGCTCACATCATCCCCTCCCTCTTTAAAAGGATTCATCTTTGAATCTAAATCAAATTCAAAAGGAGATAAGACAAAAACATTAAAAGTAGCACTAACATTATACACACCTAGAAAGTCTATCTTGTATGCATTGTCATTTATGCATTCCAACACTTAGAATGGTCTATTACCCCTTTCATCAAGTTTTGACTTTGTTTACTATGGAAACATTTCTTTTCACTTATGCACCCCAAACCCAATTACCTGGTTTGAAGAGAACTTACTTTCTACCTTTATTTGCTTTTTGTGCATATATGCGATTCTTTTTCTCAATCTGTGCATGTGCTTTCTCGTGTATTGTTTTAACCAAGTTAGCCTTCTTTTTGCCATCTAAACTAGAAATCTTAGTCAATGGTAAAGGCATCAAATCTATCATCACAGTTAGTATCAAAAAACCATACATAATTTCAAATGGAGAATAACCTATAGATGAATGTATAAAATGATTATATGAAAACTCAATGAATGGAAAACAATCTTCCCATGTTTTCAAGTTCTTCCTAACAATTTCACTTAACATGGTTCCTAAAGACCTATTAACTACCTCAGTTTGTGGATGACATGTGGTAGAAAATAAAAGCTTAGTACCTAATTTTCCCCACAAAACTCTCTAAAAGTGATTTAAAAACTTACCATCCCTATCTGAAACAATGGTCCTTGGCACAGTATGATGTCGAACCACTTCCTTAAAGAAAAGATCAGCAATGTCTATTACATCATCTATTTTCTGGCAAGCAGTGAAATGAGCCATTTTACTAAATCTGTCCACAACAAAAATATGTTATCTCTTCCGTTCCTAGTCCTAGTTAAACCCAATACAAAGTCCATAGATATATCTGTCCAAGGTTCACTAGGTACCGGTAAAGGTGTATACAAACTATGAACCATAGACCTAGATTTAGCTTGTTTATATGTAATACACTTAGCACAAACCCCTTCCACATATGCGCTTATATTTGGCCAATAAAATTGTTCACCAAGCGTATCTAAGGTCTTTTGCAAGCTAAAATGCCCTATTAACCCTCCACTATGTGATTCTCTAATAAGCATCTCTCTAATAGAAAATGTAGGAATGCAAAGTTGTTTACCCCTAAAAAGATATCCTTTGTGCCTATAAAACTTATCAAATACAGCATGTTTACAAGATCGATATACATTAGCAAAATCAACGTCTTCCATATACAACTCTTTTAAATGCTCAAATCCAAGTAACTTAAAAGTAAGCATAGAAATCAAAGCATACTTCTCGATAATGCATCGACGACAACATTTTCCTTACCTAGCTTGTATTTAACCACATAAGGAATGTTTCAAAATGACCCACTTCACTTACATGCCTTTTGCTCAATTTCCCTTATCCCTTCAAGTACTTCTGAGATTGATGATCACTATATATTAAGAACTCTTTAGATAGTACGCAATGTTCCTAAACTTTAAGAGCTCTCACTAAGGCATAAAGCTCCATATCATAAGAGGAGTAGTTCAAAACTGATTCACTCAGCTTCTCACTGAAATATGCTACGAGATTATTCTCCTGTATTAAAACAGCCCCTATACCAATCCCAGAAGCATCATGTTCAATTTCAAAAGTCTTGGAAAAATAAGGTAAATATAAAACAGATGTAGTATATAATTTTTCCTTTAAAGTATTCAATGCATTTTCCTATTCTTTCTCCCATCTAAAACTAACATTCTTTTTAATGATTTCATTCAATGGAGCAGCAATAATAGAGAAACCTTCAACAAATCACCTATAAAAACTTGCTAAGCCATGGAAACTCCTAACCTCACTAACTGACTTTTTGAATAGCTTTCACCTTTTCAAAGTCAACCTCAACTCCCTTAGAGCTTACCACAAATCCAAAGAAGACAACTTTATCTATGCAAAATGAACACTTCTTAAGTTTTGCCTATAACTTCTCTTTCCTAAGCACATTAAAAACAATCTTAACATACATGATATGTTCATTTAAGTTCTTATTGTAGATCAAGATGTCATCAAAGTAACAACCATAACAAGGAATTCACGCAAACCATGATTCATTAAGTGCATGAAAGTTGCATTGGATAAGCCAAAAGGCATAACCAACCACTCATATAATCCATATTTGGTTTTAAGTGCTGTTTTCCATTCGTCACCTTCTTTCATCCTAATCTGATGATAGGCATTTTTTAAATCAATTTTTGTGAATATACAAGCACCATGCAACTCATCTAGCGTATTATCTAATCTAAGAATAGGATGATGATACTTTACAGTGATCTTATTGACCACACACATCCTCCAAGTTCCATCTTTCTTTAGCACTAAAAGAACTAGCACAACACAAGGACTCATACTCTCTCTCATGCACCCCTTCTTAAGCAATTCATCCACTTGCCTTTGTAATTCTTTCGTCTCCTTTAGATTGCTTCGATAAACTAGACGATTAGGAACTTGAGCTCTTAGTACCAAGTTAATATGGTACTCAATCCCTCTCAAAGGTGGTAACCTATGGGTTACCTCTTTAGGAAAAATGTCATCATAATCCTGCAACAAGGTCACAAGATAAACTTGGGTTATGATCAATGTTAGTAAGCAAAGTTACCTTAAACTGAGTCAAGATTAAAGCTCTCTCGCCCAAGTATGCACTCTTTAACTCTCTCACTTTTGCATAAAAGCATGAATGTCTCTTAACTTTTTCACTCCTCTTAATTTTTTTTCCTCACTTTTCACTTTGTTTTCTTTCTTTTCACTCATTAACTTCTTCTCTCTTGCACATCCCACTTTTTTGTCCCTCACTTGTGCAGTCACTCACTATTGGGCCTTTAATTTTATTCTTTTCTCCCATGGCATTTTTTCTCTCTTCTTTCTTTTTCATCTCATTACCTGAATCCTCGCTAGATGATTGTTGAATTTTCCATTGTTCAAGGTATGCTTCTTTGGGTGATAAAGGAACAAGGGTGACTTTTCACCCATTATATATAAAAGATACCGATTCATATACCCATCATACATAACACGTCTATCAAATTTCCATACCTACCTAGCAATATATGACCAGCTTGTATAGGCACGACATCGCACATAACTTCATCCACATATCTACCAATAAAGAATGCAACAACTACTTGCTTAGTAACTTTAACTTCACCATTTTCATTCAACCATTATATTCTATATGGATTAGGGTGTTTATCATATTTTAGCCTCGACTTTTCTATCAAAGTAGTACTAGCCACATAAGTGCAACTAACCCAATCTATAATCATGCTGCAAGCTTTCCCACCTACTAAGCATCTCGTGTGAAATATGTTCTACCTTTGTTCTAGGCTATCTTCCTTCACATCCAAGTTCAATGCATGTCTAGCAACTGAAGATTCACCCTTCACAACATAGTCAACATTCTCATCATCATCAGAAAAATAAACTAAAGGTGGCATACTTAAATCACTACCATCAGACTCATTACCATCATCAGACTCATAAATAATTTCACCACCTTTTATAAGCATAGTCTTCCTATTAGGAAAATCAGATACATAATGACCACACTCTTGACATTTAAAACACTTAATCTCCCTATGTTTAGAAGGTTTAAAGGATGAATCAGTGTTACCTTTTCGAATTAAAGTACTCCTTTCCTTGCCTTTGTTTAACTCGTTGCCTTTCTCCTCGGAATCTACATAGTGCTCCCTCTTCTTATCTTCATTTTTGCTCTATTGGATTCCATTTGATGTTGGAATTTAGAAAGACTTGGCTGCCCTTCTTTGCTTTTATTGTTTCTCCACCTTTATGGAAAAGTTCAGTAAGTCCTCTTTCTCCACATAATGTTTCAATTTAACCACATCAACAATTTCCCTATTCAATCCACCTATGAATTGAGCCATTGTCACCTCTTCCTCCTCTTTTATGTTGACTTTAATCAATAGTATCTCCATCTCCTTATGATAATCTTCTACTAATCTAGTTCTTTGTATGAGCCTATGTAATTGTTCATGCAACTCTCTATAGTAATAAGGTGGTACAAACCTCTTCTTCATCACTTTTTTAACCTCTTCCCAAATGGATATAGGTGGTTCCCTATTCCTCCTATTCTTTACCAATTCATCCCACCAAACTAATGCATAATCAGAGAATTCCATTGCTGCTAATCTCACTTTCTTATCTTCAGAATAGTTATGACAAAAAAAAATCATATCCACCTTTGTTCCCATTCTAAGTAGACTTCAGCATCATTCCTACCTTTGAAGGATGAAATTTTCATCTTGAAGACATTAATATTACTATCTTTTCTCTCCACTATTTCTTCCCTCCTTACTCTACCCCTCACGGATTACATTTCATCTTTATACTCGTTATACATTCTTTCCGACTCTTCCTCCTGATTCCTATGATTGCCAATTGATCTACTACGATTTTGGATTCTACTTTCATTAATTCTCTTATCCATCCCATTCATCCTAGTAGATAACTTCTTGAACTCATTTATGAATGCCTTATACATCACTTTCAAATTAGGTACATTGTCATCCTCCTCATGAAATGTTTCCTTTCCATCCTTTCTATTGACCATTCGTATGAAAAAAGTTGCAAGAAAAATGGTTAGTAGTAAAAATAACCTCACAAGTCACTTCCTTATGTGTTTCACTCAAAAGATGACACTACATTCATATTTCACTAAAAATTGGCTTTTTTCTTCCCTCTTTTAAGCTTACACACTCAAGCCTTTTTCCACTTAAACTTAATGTCCTCAATTGCACTTTAGAATTTAGTTTCCAGTCAAGGTCACGCACAAATAGCAAATTAAGATTTAGGAATGCAATGAAAATACCTAAGAAAGAAGATGAACACAAATCTAGAAGCAAGTATACCAAAATGAATGAAGGAAAAATGGGCACATAAGAGGAAAGGATGTATGATGCCCAAAAAATACATAATTTAAATTAACAAGAATCAATTTATTAATTATGGTGTAAATGGAAACAAAAAGAAACAATAAGAGATAAAAAGAAAATAGAAACTTAGAATGAAAGAAAATGACGAAACTAATGCATAAATGCAAGAATTGAAATTTCCTTAATGGAAAAATCAGCTTGAATGCAAAGATGTAAAGACACTAAATAAAATAGGAAACTAGCAAAAGAAAATCATATAATCACACTAACCCCAAAGATTTTTTTTTTTGCAACTATTTTTTCATTTTTTCGACTTTTTTTTACTAGAGCAATGTTTTCTTCTTGTCTAGCTACTATTTTTTTTCATTTTTTAAGAAAAACAGAATAATAAGATGAACCTTAATTTTGAGTTCTAATGGAAAATAACAGTAATAATAGCACATAAACACAAGATAAATAAGAATTTATCCTAATCCAAGCTCTGATACCAAATGATGTGGAACCCTGAGGCTAAAGAACCCAAAACCCTTAAACACACACTTTGGATAGAACACGAACAAGAAGAAATCCCCAACCCTAATAAACCCCCAATCAATTATATGAAAGGAAACAAATATAATAAGGTTGATTTGAATACAAGAATAGAAATTCGCCACAAGTGGTTACCTTGATAAAAACTATATTCTTGATGCAATAGAAGAAGACAAGAAATCCTCCCTTATAGAATTCATTATTCATCCAATCTAACCTTAAACCCTAGCTCTATAAAAGGTCTTTAAACATGGGCCTTTTTACCAAAATAATTCAAAATTGAACTAATATTTCTAAAATATGACCCATTAAACCTAAAAGTTTTAAAGAAGCCCAAGTCACAAATAGTGGGCTACCAAAAGTTATGCTTCTAACGTAAAATAATTAATTAAATAAAAAGGAAAGTCTTCTTGCTCATTCCATTCAACTTGATTAGTTATCTTGTCATTAGCCCTTATTGTCTTTTAAGATTCTATGCCATCTACAATTCGACCCATATAGGATTGAAGTGCTTCTTTGAACTTCTTAGCTTTTGATCTTGTTATTGGTCCCTCTGGCATTACTAGCTCCTCTTTAGCAATATTTCACTTACAAAGTCCCAAGGTCGTGCTCACATCAAATACTCTTGAATAATTTGTTAAACTTTACATTATTGATTTAATGAAATATGATTGCGATGTTTATTATTTTATATTTAGTTTGAATACAAAATTTGGATTGGATTATTTATACTATGTTGCACAACGAGAGCTAGTACCTCAATAGATTTATAAACATAAAATTAATAAGCAATTGAAGAGAGATCTTAATTTTTTATTAGATATCTATAGGGTCTCTTTAAATCTAGTTATAAAGTTAAAAAGAGTTTTGATATATTAAAAGACCACTATTCAATTTCTCTCTATTTTAAATGGGATTGCATAATTAGATCTCGAGAATGGTTAATCATAATCATTAGATATCTAGGATCAAGTAGGATTAAATCAAGAGGATAAAGTGAAAACAAATATGGATAGAAGTAATTACTAGTTCTCATCATTAATCAATCAATCAAATTTACTGTTGTAGTTTCCATTGTTTAGTTATTAATTCTATGTTTTTGTTTAATTATTAGTTATTCATCTTATTGTTCTCCTTAAACAAAGTTTACAATGATTGTTAATTCTACTACAATCCTCATGGGAAGACACTTGCAGTAAAGAAAGTTTCTTCATTTAAAACTTCAATAGTAGCTGACAAATGAAGCACTCCTTTAATATAAATGTCACCAAAATTTAATTTCATAAATGGTGTTATTGCTTTTCTAGTTTAAGGGAATATTGTAAAAGCTTAAGGAAAGGAACTAATTTTAACTATAAATTTGAGTTCAAAGGGTTGATTATAAAATAGGAAAGGTGTCAGGCACTATTTTAATCTATATAAGCAATTAATTTGTTCTTTAAAACATTTCCAATTTTATAAG
Organism: Erythroxylum reticulatum; assembly: GCA_025504915.1. Lineage (NCBI taxonomy): Eukaryota > Viridiplantae > Streptophyta > Magnoliopsida > Malpighiales > Erythroxylaceae > Erythroxylum > Erythroxylum reticulatum. Next base: position 13,107,871 of record JANSVA010000009.1, read on the forward strand.
TTTAAAAGATGAAGATATTTGGTAAGTGATTAAAAGCATCATGAAAATTTGAAAATAAAACTTATGACTAAATTCCTAGGAGTTTGAGATTTTACTTACATATCTAATAGAATTGACAGATGCCTAGAAGTAGGTGATAAACATAGGCATAAAGGGAAGCCTTAAGTGTTAATTTAAAGGTTGAAAAAATTGAACTTGATTTTTAGTTAAAAAATGAAGATAAAATAAATTTTGAATGAAACAATTGTAAACAAGATTAAAAAATGAATTTGGTTAGATATAGAAATCTAAAATGACTTAATAATACAATATACCTAAATTGGCATCTTGGTCTTTAATATAAAAACTTGAATACATTGGCAAGGGTAAACCTAAACATGAAGGCATTAGTTCAATTTACAAAAGTAAGTGATTAAAAATGAATCCAAATTAAATGTGCTTAAATTATATGTGCTTTTTGGACAGAAATAGGATTAGAACTAATGTTATGAATACCATACCGATACTGAATTTGCTTCTAGTATAATATTGTACTGATATCAATCAATACTGAGTACTGTTTAGGTAATTTTAAATTTATAAAATAGTCCGTAAATTTGGTTCTGGTATAGTATTGTATTGGTATCGATCAATACCAGGTACCATTTAGGATAATTTTTTAAATTTATAAAATAGTTCGTAAATTTTTTAAAAATTTATGGTGTCATACTAAGTACTTTATAATTTTACATTAACCTATCTCCGTAAATCATAATAATAGAAATTTAAAGTAACAACAATTTGTTTATTTTTATTAACATTATTTTTCACATATTTCACATATAAATAATAATCGATATTAATATGAAAAACATATCATTTAGTCATCATATAAATATATAATTTAAAATATTACAATTGCATCATATAATAAATAATAATTATATCAAAACATCAAATAAAAAGAATAATAAATATCCATTACTCTCTAATAATTATAATTTACAATAAGAGTTTATGTTGAAGAACCAACTTGAAGTGAAACCTGAAATAAAAAAATTTACAATTATATTACATATATAGAATTTAACATGTATATAAAAAATAAGTGAAATTAAAAGAAAAGGAAAAACAAGAAAGTTCAATCAATCAGATACCCACTATAATTATACTGATCCTAATTCTCATTTAGTACAAAATTCTCATCATTGAGAGGAGTCTTATCATCACCACCATTCAAATTCATTACACCAAATGACATGTTAATACTTTTCGATCCAAGATCATTTTATAAGCCACTTTCATCTATCAACCCTGGTTCCTCAGAAATCCAAGCAATTAAAAGATTGATATTATCAATGCAAATTAGATATACTAAACTACATTTTGTATTAAGAGTCTTAGTAATCAATAAAATTAAATTATTAACAATTATAACAAATGATATCCAACTTTATAATGATAATAACTTACCTTTCCCAAAGCTTTAAATTGTATTGAGTAAAGACCAAATCATCCAATCTTTTATGCTCTTTTATGCTCCAAGTTATTCCTTTTCTTAGAATGGGTGAATTTAAATGTGTCTTAATTCCCTTTACACACTATTGCACTCACACATTGACTTAGAATTCAAATTACAAACCTTTATAATTTTGGAATACCATTTTTGAACCACTAAGAAGCTGTAACTTGTAAGATAACAAAAATAATGTTATAAATAAAATAAAGTGATAATTAATTTTTGACAAGTAATAAAAAGGAAAAAATACATACCTGGATTAAGTTTGTCTCTTTAAGGACTAGTAATTGGCATCCCAAAATCACCAAAAGCCTTTTTGTAAATCTCAATTTATGAGCTTAGGAGATATTACATAATCTCATGGGCAACAACTGTTATAATAGTTAATAGCATTCTCCTATTAACTTCATCTTTCTTTGTAAAACTTGTTCTGAAATAGACACTAGGATCTAAAAATATCCCAGCTGTAAACAATAAAATGTAAAGTTTCCTTTCTCATCTCTCATTAATCACTACAAGATAAATGTGTACAAAGAAGACCTATTTTTCAGATTGGCCTTGATTGCTTCCTTCACCCTGTCTATGTCATCATAAAAATAACTCACTGTTGCCTTCTCCTCACTATCATCCAAATGAAGTACCCTCACTAAAGATTCACATACTTAGATGAAAAATTAACATTGGGACCAAAATTCAATATCTTTAAGTATAATTCTTGAAACCTCTAATCTAACATTAGACCTAGCATGTTAAGATGCAACCCACCTATCACTTGTAAAATTTTTCTTAACTCATTCTTCATCATAATAAAATATTAAAATGATAAGAAATTTGTTGCAAATCTTCTAATAGCAAGATGACACAAATTCCTAACATTGATTAAATCTTTTCTCATTAAATTCAAGAGAAATAAATGATTGTAAATGAACTTGGTCACCTTTTTTACTTTCCGCATATTCTCATCAATAATAGGAAAATAGCTAACATCTCTTATATTTTTTAACATCTAGTCATTTCAAAGTACAACATAAAGAGCCTACTAAAAAGAATTATGTTTACTTTGTAATCTTCTTCCCAACCGCTTTATAAGTAGAATCATTGTCAGTAATGAACTAAACAATATTTTCTAGCCCAACTTCATTTACAACATCATCAAATATTTCAAATAAAGCATCAATATTCCTAACAAGGTCATATACATCAATAGACTTCAAAAATATTGTACCCTTTGAAGAATAAACCAAAAAATTAATAATAGGCTCATTTCTCTTATTTTTCCAACCATCAGACATGATTGAACACCCAAAAGCAGCAAGTAATTCTTATTTCATCTAAATAAATTTTAATTTCGTAAACAGAGCTACTCAAAAGTTTACCTCTGTGATCATCAATTAAAAGAGCTTTGTATCCCAAACTATAAAAGGTAATAACATCTACCATAGGTTGGTAATAATAAGACTAGGAAGCATTGAATGCTATACCTAAATCATACCAACATCTAGCCATTTCCATATCCACTTTATAAGCAACTTCTCTTGATTATAGGGCACTATGAGTTGAAGGCTAAGCTCTAGATTTGTACGTGGTGCAAAAAAAAAGGACACTTGTCTTCTTCTTTTTCTAATATCAAGTGTAACATTCACTTCTTATTAGTTAGGTATACTACCATCTTCAACATTCCCACTATCATCCTAAACACGAACAAACAAACTTCCACTACCAATTTTGTAATTCAATCTCTGCCTTTTATCTTTCTCGTACTAATACTCTTCAAGCAAAGTCTTCATTTTCTATTTAACATCATGGATCACTTTTTTATAAGGTTCCACGTCTCCTTTAACCCTAGTTAAATGCTTCTTTAATCTAGTGATTGCTCCACCTTTAAAATGCTTGCTACAAAATAAGCAAATGGTATGGTAAATCCTTTCAATTATGTTAGTTTTATTTATATTAGATTTTTTAATCTCAATTGCATGAAATCATACATAAAATAATATATTGGAAATATTAATTCAAGGATAATAAAAAACACATAATTGAATCTCAATAAAACTAAATAATTGAATCTCAATAAAACTAAAGAATAAATAGAATTAAATCAAAACCACTATAAGGTCTAGCTCGAGGTTCATTTGATCCAAGTACCAACAGGTGTTTAAAAAGTTAAGAAAGGTTTTCTTGATTATTTCTTCTTTCCTATATTGTTCTAATTTTTCTCCTTCAAGTATTTGATACATCCACCTTATCTATAGCTTATTTTTATCTTCTTATATTTGAATTTTAGATACAAAGAGATATACGAGCATTAATAAGGGGTGTTGAAGACTATGTAGCATAAATTTAAAGCATAAGGGTTTTTGGAGCCTACACATGAACATAAAGGAGTGTTTCATTAATATGGCCTTCATTTAATTAAACACGAGCATATTGTCAACCTACAAAGGCATGTACCATGAGAAATCCTTAACACATCTTCAAATTATCTTAAACGGTCATGTACAATGTCCTGCACTCCATAACTTAATCAAAACAACTCCTAAATTATCTAAACTTGTTCAACTATGTTCCTTTTTGCTCTAAGTGAGTGAATTAAACCTAGAACCAAAATATAAACACTTTTAGTATAAGCACATTCCAAGTTAGAGACCACAAAAAGTTAGCAGTACAAATTGACCAAAAAAGAAGCTTATTAAAGGATTTCATTCAAGAAATAAAACCAATGTTTATTGATGTGTTGGGTACCAAGATTAAAGTTTAAAAATGCAAAAGTTTAAATTTCAATAGGAAGCATTAAAACTTAGTTTCTAATCACCAATGCCACCATTATAAGAGAATAGTTATAGTTTCTAATCACCAGTGTCACCACTATGGGAGAATTGTAATAACTTCAGATCCCAACCAAATGGAGATTACTGAGGTTCACAATTTGGATCAATTGATGCATTTACATATCAAACTAATAAAAAACATAATTGGAATCTGTGTTAAATTTATAAAAAAGATACAAAGCTTGCCAAAGGAAATTACTATAGAGATCTATTAGGAACATTCACTCCATAATGTCATATCCTTATATGATAATAGGAGAATATAACATAATAACTTTTAACTCATGAGCTATAGGGAATGTTATCTTGAAGCACTATAATAATGACAGGAAGGAATGTGTAGTAGATATTAAGTTTATAGATCTAAAGTTTGAGGTATGCTTTTATACGTAAAGTAATAAATGACATAGGTAAAAATAAGTTAGATTAGGCTATAGCGAACGAGGATCAAAGATTTTCCTTTAAAACCTGCTTCTTTTGGCAATCTAAAGTTTTATTATTATAGCCTAATTATTGTCAATGACCAAATCCCAATCTAAATAAGGAGCTCCCTTTTTCAATTCAATAGTTTTCTTGTGGAGATGGATGGAATTAAAGAGGCTATAAGAAAAGGGTTTGCCTCCAAATTCACTAGTTACAATTCCTTCATTTGTGTAAGAAAATTAAATATGGAAAAAAAAGAACTCAAACTGCTAAACCATTATTGATATAGGGATAGCAATCATTAGAAATGTAAATCCTTTCTTTATGGAATCCAAGAACAATTAATCACTCATCTAGTGGACATTAACCTTTTTAAGAAAGAAAAGGCCACTCTTAATGAATTTTATAAAGCCTTGGATATTCACCACCCCCATTTAAGGCAAAAAGAAAGAATTATGTGGCTAAATGAAGGAGATAAAAACACCAAAAAATTTCACACGTTTATTAATGCTAGGAGAAATACAAACATACTTCTTTCTATCACCTAGAAGGATACGAGGATTGTCATTGCTTAAAAGGGAATAAACTATGAGGTGTTAAACTTCATTAAATCCACCTTGGGAACTAAAGTAGATAACTCAACCACTCTTGCTATGCTTAAAAGCTTCACTTACCCACAACTTTACCCTTGATGAGATCATTTTGCTGAGTAAAACTATCTAAAAAGAAGTGGAAAGAGCTATATTCTATATGAATCTAGGTAAGTCCCTTAGATTAGATAAATTGAATAGTCTATTCTTTTAGAAGACTTGGCCGTAGATTAAGAGATGGGTGACTAATACAACTCTAGAATTCTTTAACAACATAAAAATGTTGAAAGAGGTGAGCAAACCAGTCATCCCTCTCATTCTTAGGCCTTTAATCTTGCTTCTATCCTAGATTCTAGGCCTATTTCTTATTGTAACACCATATACAAAATGATTGCCAAGATTCTTACAAATGGACTAACGTCAGTTGTTATTAGAATTATCAACAACTCCTATTATACCTTTGTTCAAAGCAAATTGATTGGTGTTAACATTTTTCTTATTTAAGAATTATTCAGGTTCTATAGCAGAAGGGATTTCCCAAAAAATTGTGCCATTAAAGTAGATTTTCACAAAGTCTTTGACTCAATAAGCTACGAGTTTGTTATTTATATGCATGATGCATTTGGATTCCATAAAAGATTCATTATATGGATTCATCAATAAATCACCACTACATCCTTTAACTGTAAAACTAATACATCTTAGACCCCTAAGGAAATATTGAGATTGAGAAGTCAAATGCATAAGGAATTCAAGAGTATTGTTGGGAATGGTAGAGATGTAATTTTGGTATGATAATTGTCTTGTTAAGAGCTTCACTCCTTGATTCGATTAAAATGGAAGTAATCATAGAAGGGGAGACTCATAGATGAGCACTTCATATCTACAAAGGTTTTTTAAAGATAAAGGAGAGGTTGCCAATCTCGAATCTAATTCGACAAAGACTATTTGGTTTGGTTTTAAATGATAGACATTTATGGATTGATTTATTTAAACATACTTAAATCCATGATAGTTTTTGTAAGGAGATTTATTCCCTCTCTTCTTCTTTCCTTGATTTATTTCTTCAATGGTTAAGATAACCTTTCATAAGTTTCAAAAACTTATATATCCTTTCACCAACCATCATGTTGGTTTATTTTAAAAGAGAGAGGGAAAGGGTCTTTGACTGATTTGAGATCCCATTATTGAATACCTAATAACCATCATCTTGGGGTCCTTTTTCATGGGACCTAAACTATAAGTCATATGGGCTATTAAATATTCTAACATTAAACACAATTCTAAAGCTTTCATAAATTGCACATGTTTAGAAAATTTTACAACACATGAGCATAAAGTATCATGGAATAACTTAGTTTAGCAAGGAAGTAATATCCATAAAGCATTCTTTATTTTATGATTGGTAATCATGAAAAGATTAAAAACTAATGATAGTGTTGGCTCCCGAAATCTTCCTTATTGTTTTATTGAATTAAGCATGATTTAAATAAAAAGATTTTGAGGTTTTGATGGATTAATTTTGGAGTTAATTAGTATGTTACTGTGAGTAAGATTATAGTACACTGGTTAATTGAATTAAGGTAGTAAGATTATATCAAGGGCAAAATTAACAAGTCACTTAAGGTTAAAAAGGCTATAAGGCTTAATGGAAGGTCAAAGTGGACTTTGCATATTCATTTAAGGTATAAGTGGAAGAAGAGTATTGTCTTGAATTTGAAGAAGAGGGAAGAAACGAAAATAAGAAAGAAAGGGAGAGGAAGAAAATGTGGAAAGAAGAAGAAGGAAGAGGATTTGCTAAGGTAATCATCTCTCCTTCTTGCTTGTTATAAAAGGGTTTAGAGAAAGGGATTTGTGTGGGGTTTGTGTTGGAAGAAAGAAAGAAATAAAGAATCATTTTTTTATT
>JANSVA010000009.1:13115215-13133422 GCA_025504915.1 Erythroxylum reticulatum
GATAAGATAAGATAAGTTTGAAATCCCTTAAATTAAGGGATTACATTAGATAGCTTTAGATAACTTTCCAGATTTAATTTCCTACTTGTAATGTCTTATATATGGCTCTGTACTCCTATTCAATATATGAGAATATAGGAAAATTCTTTCCCACATGAACTACCAAATATATCATTTAACGTTTGAAGTACTTTGTGAGAACGGTGTCTTGTGTTTTATATAGCATTTCAGCTTCCCGTGAAAGTTAAAATTCTGTCCTGATGGGCAACATATTCATTTTTTTCCTTTGATTTCAGAGCTTTCAAATAGATGTTTTTAAGGATACCCCTTCCTCTATGTTATATGGTTTGATTCGCACCAAGAATGCATGGTGAACAGTTTGGATAGACAAACCATGCACCTTAGGCTGTCATGGTGCCTTTTTCTGCATTTGGTTTCAACACAATTTCTTCTTGTGAGTTGTAGAACTGTTTTCTCTAGAATTATCAGCATGGTTACTGGAAAATGAAATATTTGTGCGCATCAGCAATGCTACAATTCAAGCGATTTAGATCGACCAACTATGTTATGCAAATTTGAGATTTTTAATATCTAAGCTAAGAATCACTAGGTGGGTTCTAGATGGCTTGTGCACGTATCTTTGTTTCTGAAAGCTCAAAGAAGCTCCTATGTCCTTCATTCTAATTTCTGGTTTGGTTGGACTAATTAGCTAACTAACCATGTAATGTAAAGCTCATACTTGAATAGAAAAAGGTCTTGGAAGGAGTTTCTATGTTAGTATGAATGACATGCCTACCTAATTTCATTGAATTTAGTTTTATATTTGCAGTGAATCCAATGATTACTAATATTTTATTCCTTCAAAATTGTGTTACTTTGTAAGATTGCAGCTGTTTTCTGATACCTACTTGTGTTTTCACAGAAGCTGGTGGAAGCAGCACACTGAGCCTGGGTCTTCTAATAATTTGTAATAATCTTCGTAGTACAATACTTGTTGGACTTCACTTCGCCTGAGTTTGTCCTTTGTTTGGTTGTTTGTTTTATTTTATTTTGGAGGTTAGATTACCATTTTGGGGAAGGATAAGCCCTTGTTATTCGATTGTTCTTTCTTCTGTTTCTCTGAATATTTGTGGCTTGACCCTCCATATTAATAAAATGATTCCATCTTGAAAATCTAAATCTTAATATAGTCTGTGTTAAGAAAGCAACAAACTCAGTTTCCTCTTGCTGAACTTCAGCTGAATTTTATTCTTCAAATCAATTTGGAAACTGTGTTTCTTCATCTTAGTATGTTTTATGCTTTCTATTCACTTACTTATACTCTTTCTGCAATTAAAGGTTGCAAACTTTTGCTACCATTTTAATGCTCATCCTTAACAAGGATGAGGATGCTCTGTTGGGTAGACTTGACTCACGATTTTCTTGATAATGCTGCTTGTATTAGTTTTCCAACATTGTATGTCACAAACAAATAGCTAGAAAGCATTAATTTAGCATGGTCATAGAGGTGCTGTTAAATCTACTTCCTTTCTTACCTTTTACAGTTGAATAAAACTTCCTAGTAAAAATTAACAGTTTAGGATAATCTTGCAACCTCTATTAGGATATGTGATTTGGCCAACTAGGTATGTTTACTTGGACATTATTTTGATACATAGTTGCCATGACAGAAAGAACTCCATGGGTTATGTCTTATGGTCTTGGATATGGAATTTAGAAAGGGAAGGGAGAAAAACTCGCGTCTTTCCACCACTGGAATTTCTGTTTTTGTATTGCGTGCTTGATTCATTCCCAAAACCATTGGTTTGATTAATATAACTGAAGAATAGGAGATGGGAGAAAGGTGAAGACTTCCCAAGTGAATGGCGAGGGTGAGAGCCCGTTTTATTTAATAGGCAGGGAATTTTCTGGAAAATATTCCGAGACCATGTCAAGCAGCAAAAGCTTGTCAACGATGTGGGATTTGGATCCATTTATATTATACATATGCAGAATGATTTGCAGTTATGAATCAGATTTCTGGAGGGATTGTCGTCTAAGTAGGATTTTTATCTATTCTCCAGTTTTCATATAAATCTGAATTATAATTGTTTATCAATTGTAACAGAAAATCCTGATGTTCTTCTTATGTCCATGGCCTGATGTTCTTATGCCCGTGGAGTCAAACAATCCCAATAAACCACGAAAATGATAGATTAGCATCCCTTCGTCTGACTATTACCCACCTGAGAAACCAATGTCTATTGAATTTGATTCAAGGTGTCACTGCTATTCAGTAACAGATAATAGTTCTTTACTTTTTTAGCTAGAAGCCGGAGCAATGAGTTCCTTTTATTGCATTTTAGTCACCGTTCGGTTGAGTATATTTATGAGCATGATCAGATAAGCTTGGTGGCACAAGTACTGAAAACAACACCCACACATCCCCCATTTTTCTCGACCGTTGCTATTGAAATTTCATCAGGTTTACTGGTCTGTCAGATGATGCAACTTCTCACAAGCATTGTATATGTTATTTGGAATTGCTATGACTCAGATGATTATTTATTTTGGTGGTCTACATGCCATATTTTTATTGGTTAAGTCCAAGTGTTACAATTTTATTAGTTGTCTTTTGTTTAGTTAAAGGATTATTATAATTTAATAATTACGGTTTCATTATTCTATTGGTTATTAATTATCATTTATTTAGTTAAAAAATCCTACACGAAAGTTGTCCCTTTTCATTTCCCAAAATGCTTTTTCTTTTAAATTCTAATCATACACGTAAAACTACTTATGTGGGCTATTCTAAATATGTTTTCAAAAGTCTTCATTTTACTTCTTACTCCTATGATTGAATGACATTGTTATATTTGCATATAATGTTTGGCTTAGCTTAATAAGCCTAGATTGGATTAGTCTATATATAATCCAAAAACTGCGGGTCAAACGCAGGGGAAGGTCATATTCTGATTTAAAAAAACACATTTGGATACCTGCTCGAGGGGTTGAAACTAATGATTTTACTATTATAGATTAGCTATATTGAGAAAGTGAAAATGACTTGGTTGATTTTAACATTTCTCAATCGACTTTTTTTTTAGATTGTTTAGTTTCATTTCTGTTTTTTGTTCTAGTTTTTAGTTTTTGGTTTATATTTTTTAATTAAAAGAACTTATTTGGTTGAAATTTTTGAAAATAAAAACCAGTTTAGTTGAGATTTGTAATAAAGAACTAAAAACAAAATATGCTTGGTTTTATCATCTTGTTTTTATTTTTATAATTATACCCATGTCAATAATTTTAATATTATGTTTTTAAATTAATTAATTATCATTATATCTAAAATTAAAATATATGCACATTAATATAATTAAAAAATTTACACATTAATTGTATAAAATAAATTTGTATAATTTAGAAAATTATATGAAATCATTCTAATCAATAAAAGATAGCTATCATAATATAATTCTTCAAAACATAATAGTATTGTCATTTATAAAAAAAAACATAAATCAATTATAACTAATGTAATCATTTCATAATCGTCTAGCAATTTCATCTCTTTCAAGACATACTTTAAAGTTGTGCTAGAGTGATATTATACTCCACTTGAGAACTTGCATTTTTATTCTCATTTTCTCTAATTTGTTTTTGATTTTTAACACAATTGTCAAATAATTTATTGTTTTGTCCATACATTCTAAAATAGTTGTGTATAACACAAGTAATAACAACATATTTTTGTTTCTTGATATCATAACTTAACATGCTTTTAAGTATAAGGAATCCTACTTTTAGATCATCAAAACATCTTTTAATAACATTTTTTAATAAAGAATGTCTGTGGTTAAGCAATTCCTGTGGACCTTGAGGTCTTCCTTTTCCTTTATAACCTCACAAATGACCTCTCACCTCGGTATGGTGAAAGAAATTTAGGCATATTGTTGTAGCCTGGATCAACCAAATAGAGCTAACATGATATTAACGCAAAGATATTAAAAATGAATCATAATTACTATGTTTATTTAAAATAATATAATATCTTATAGAGTTATAGGAAATTGATTCTTTAGATTTTTCACTGTTTCTAAAAGAACTCGAGAGTCATTTGTAGTATTTTCTCATCCAATCATTACATATCTAAAATGCATGTTAAATGAGTAACATCACATAATATTTTATGTTAGATTAATTCTTCTACACTTGTATGGTGTTTGTTTATCTATCAGAACATGTGTATCAATATATATACTATTTATTGCTCTATAAACTATTAAAAATAAAATATATATTAAAAATAATTATTAATCATAAGGACATAATTAAAATAATAATTAAATATATGAATGTACCTAAAAATATGGAAAGAATTTTGAATTATGTTGAATATAATGAGGTTTATTAGCAAAGGGTGGTGAGTAATTACTCTTTTTGCAAGACAATTAACTGCATATAAGACTTTACGAAAGTATTTCAAAATTGTCTAGGTTGAATGTTGAAAGCGTTCTACATTGACTGTTGTTGTTTTACCATGTCCTATAGTTATCAAGAAAATTTCTACTTTTTCCTCCATAGTAAAATGACTTGTTCCTTTAAGCCTACTAAACTCTTCAACACATCACATAAGCTCAAGAAGATTATTTTTCTCATTCTTAAGTTTTCATAAATCCTTGTAGGATTCTCATTTAAAAGTTCTAATATATAATCATGACCCAGTAGAACAAAAGTTCTACATGGTTGCTTTTGTAAATGAAAATATTTGTTCTCTAGCAGCTAAAGAAATAATGATTACCTTCTTCAATTCATCATTAGAATCTAATTCAAAATTTGATAAGAAATTCATGAGGCTACAATGCCAACATTAAATAATTAATAAAAGATTCAATTAAAAGGTTTAATTGAATATTGACCAATAATATACATACAAAATATAGACTCAACAGTAAGTCAAACATTAATATAAAACACAAACTTCAAATGTTCAAACTATAGAATAGTGCTTAATATAAAAGTGACAAATTAATAAGAATTTAATATATAATAACATGAAAATATAACTAAAGCGACATATGTAATCTGGCTTTCTTGTAACTATCATCTTCGTAAAAATATCCCTATGAAGTGGAGAATCATGTAAAGCCTTCACAGGTTTTCCATATTGCATACCGTTAACACCCAATTCATCTAAGGATTTTGGACATTCCATCATTATGTTAAATTCTTAAGATCTATTCTCTGCAGTGAATGATGTTTCACTTAATTTCTTCTTAAGTAAATCATTATTCCTTTTTGATCTTTCACTAATTATAAGCAAGACCTTTTCTATAATGTTGAAATGTGTCTTCTTTGCCTTCTTATTCGTAGGAGATTTCTTTCTCTTAGATAAAGAAATTATATCTTGATCTCCTTTTCATTATATGAGTAGTCTTCATGAACATCATTTCTATATTCCTCTTTTGTACTATTTGATAGAGATTTAATTGATGGATGTGCATACAAACCATTTACAGTAGTACTCAAAAAATATGACACAAGTCTGAAAATTCCTTACATAATTTTTTCTCAGATCTATGAGCCATTTTATATACCTATAATGATGAAAAAGAAACATGAGAATAAATATTATATAATATGATATAATAATAAAAAAGACATATTTTACTTTAAATAGAATTTCCTAACATTCATTTGTACTGTTAACTTCATCAGTATAGAAGTTGTAACCTATTCGTGCTTCTTTGAGTAAGTTCTTAAAATTCTTCAATTTAACCCTTAATCCATTATACATTTTCTTCAATTGAATATCATTATACTCTTTATTGAATTTTGTTTGAAGACCTACATTAATATTTTTCCAACCAAATTTGGAAAAGAAGTAATTGTTTGATTTTTCTTCTTCACTTCTTCAATCATCAATGTGATTAAATACATTTCTATAGTATCATTCTATAACCCGTCTTTTTCGTTTATTTCCACACAATCATTGGAATTGTTTATATTGTTCAAACCTTCTATCACTAAATGTAATTACAATAACTAAAGTTAATTACAACAATTTCTACAAAGTATTAAATGGTAAATATGATTTAAAATAAACATGAGACAACCATATTAAATGCTAAACTATATACAAGTGCATGGAAATGATAGAAGAGTTGAAATGAGAAATTAAATGAAGGTCAATCAATCTCTATAAAAATATCCATAATATTCAGTGTTCATCTATGGTATAAGAGCTATTTTTTAACCATTTGATTCTATAACATCAATAGTGGCGTAAATTTAAGCATGGTCATAATATATGGATGATGCATGTCATGCTCATGCAAGCACGTGTGTTTTTAACAATACGAACCATTTGTGCAATAATTACTCCAGTGAACTTAATCAAAAGGCTCATAGTGTTTTTTCTTATCTTTAACTATTAATTAATCCACAGTACACACATGAGATAAAAGTTATGTATTTGGACATCGTTGCTCCTGTATGAAACAAATATTGAAAGGAAGTTACCAGAGTTGAAGGCCAAAGCTTGGGGCTTGGCTCTTTATTATTGATGAATAAACTAGGCACACCAATTAAACTTGGTAGAATAAAAGCAAAGGATGTTAGTAGGTTAATTTGAATGAATGGAAAATATTGAAAATCGAAGGAAAAACCAGGAGAACACCACAATAGTTGACAAAGCCAAGCACCATAATGGTTGATAAAGCTCTCAAGGGTGTCACCAACCATACAGGCGTAAAGACCAACACAAAACGAAGGAATCAACTTCTAATTTGTGAAGAAAAAGTCTGAACTTTCATTTCTAAATCACACACACAAAAATAAACCGTATAACCCATATTTATAGTAGAAAACTCCTAATCCTATTAGGAAACAACCTAGATAATATGGAATCATCCTAAAGATCTGAAAGAAAACTCCCAATACTATTAGGAAACAACTTAAAAATAATGGAATCATGCTAAAGATCTAAAAGAATGAGGAAACTAATTTTGGAAAGGCAAAAAGATGTCCTATAGATTGTTTATAGCTATCAGACTTAGTGTCTAAATGAACGTCTAAAACAAATTGTAGAAAATTCTAAAATTATGAAAATTAATATAAGACTAATTTTACGTATCCTCTGCATGCTCCTAAAATTTCTGGCATAATAGACAAGGCTTCACTTTGTTTCAGATCCAAAACTTGCAATCACACATGTATAGCCAAATATTGTATTTTTTGTAAACCTCTGAAACCTATTACCTTCGTGCATAAAATTAACATGTAAATTCAAATATAATGGCCTGAACACAAATTCGACTTGTGTCCCAGCATCATTTTGTCCCTCTTGAGAAGCATTTGCCCTCAAATCTTCCTTAATTTAAGTAAAGAGACAGATCACCAACAATGAAAGTAGCAGAAACTCCATAATCTCCTAGAAGATCAATTTTGTATGCACTCTCTTCAATTTGTTCAAGCACTTTGAATGGTCCATCCATACGAGGCATAAGCTTATTCTTCCTTTTTATTGAAAATCTTTCCTTTTGAAGATGAATCCAAACTAGATCACCAGGATGAAAGCTCAGTTGCTTGCAAAAACAATTAGCATGGACCTTGTAACTCTCTTTAACCTTCTTTATCTTTATGTGAATTTTCTCAAGAAGCTTCTTTATTGTCTCTACCTTATCCTTTTACATCTATACTCACCCAGTCTTATTTGAAATAGGAAGTAAATCCATGGGGACAAAAGGATTCACACCATAAAGAGCTTCAAAAGGAGATACTCCAGTAGCATGAGTAAGAGATATATTATATGAAAATTCAGCATAGGCAAGTTTTAAATCCTAATCTTTGTTGGTTTAATAGTTCACGAAGCATGGCATCAAGAGTGTGATTTGTAACTTTGGTTTGGGCATCAATTTGTGAATGGTGAGTAGTGCTAAATAACAGCTTTATTCTAAGTAATTTTCACAGCGTCTGTTAAAAATGACTCAAAAACTTTGAACTGCGATTAGAAACAATGCTTTTTGGTACCCTATAAAGATGAATAATCTCTTTAAAGTAAAATTAGCAATATGAGAAAAATCATTAGTTTTTATGACACGCAACAAAATGAGCCATCTTTAAGATATGATTTATAGCCACCATAACTGCATCCTTACCACACTGTGTGTGAGGTAATCCAACAATGAAATTCATACTAATATCCTCCCATGGTTGTTCTGGAATAGGAAGGTGTATGTAAAGTCTTTAGTGAAAAGTACTCTTTGCTCTTTGGCAAGTACTATACCGATTAACAATAGATTGCACATCACCAATCATATGAGGCTAGTAGAAGTGTTCTTGAAGAATTTCACAAGTCTTCCAAACCGAAGTGGCTAGCAAGACCACTGCTATAAGCTTCGTGAATCAATAACGAAAAGAGCCCTTGAGAACACACAATTTATTCCCTTTAAAGAGAAAACCACTAAATTACAAGCTGGTCCTATGCACTTTTTTTGCAAAGTTCAAATAATTAAGCAAATTCTTCATCCCCTATATAAGAATTCTTGATGATTTCAAAGCCAAGGAGCCTTGAATTAAGTATTGCAATCATAGAGTACCTCCTTGACAATGCATCAGCTACGACATTAGAGCATCCATCTTTGTACTTCAATTAGAAAGTAATAGAAACTCGACCCACTTCGTATGACGTGGATTAAGTCTTTTTTTGCCCATTAATATGCCTAAATGATTTATGATCACTATAAAACATGAAAGGCTTAGGTCATAAATAATGACTCCAATAACTAAGAGCCCGAACAATCGCATAGAACTCTCTATCATAAGTATAGTAATTCATTTTAGATCCATTAAGCTTCTTACTAAAATAAACAATAGGATGTTTTTGTTGAACAATTACAAACCCAATTCCAACTCCACTAGCATCACATTCTACATTAAATAGCTTATTAAAATAAGGAATAACTAAGATAAGAGCATAATACAACTTCCTTTGAATCAATTCAAATGCCTTTTGTGCAGAATCACTCCATTCAAATTTCCCTTTCTTCATACATTTGGTATTCGGTGCCATAATAGAACTAAAGTTCTTTACAAAACTCCAATAAAAGAAGCCAATCCATTAAAGCTACGCACTTCACTACCATGTTTAAGAGTTGTCCATGATTTAATAACATCAATTTTCAAGTTATCAATAGAAATAAAATCCTTATACACAACATATCCTAAGAATCTAATGTTTTCTAATATGAAAGTACACTTCTCAATCTTCCCATATAACTTCTACCTTCTCAACATGTCAAAAAGCATTCTCAAGTGTAGCATATGCTCCCCATTACTCTTACTATAAACCAAAATATCATCCAAGTACACAACAATAACTTTTGTAAGGAAAGTGCTCAATACCTCATTTATAAGTACAATAAATGTGTTCGAAGCATTAGTAAGACCAAAGGGCATTACTGACCATTTGTACAAGCCATATTTAGTCTTGAATGCAGTCTTCCACTGATCACCTTCTCTCATCTGAGTCTAGTGGTAACCATTTCTTAAGTCTATCTTCGAAAACACTTGAGCATTATGGAGTTCATCCAACATGTCATCTGGATGAGGCATGGGAAAGAAATATTTGATGGTAATATTGTTCACTGCATGACTATCAATAGACATCCCCCATGAACCATCTATCTTTGACAGAAGAAGAGCTAGTACAACATATAGTGACATTCTTTCACACACATATCCACCCTCCATAAGCCCATTGATTTGTCATTAAAGCTCCGTTGATTTTTTTGGTTTGTTAGGAAAAGGTGTACCCAAAATTAAGTTTATTTGATTTTTGATCCCTCTAACGGGAGGCATATCTGGAGGTAAATCATAGGGAAACACGTCAGCATAATCATCTAAAAGAGACTTGAGTTCTAATGGGTAAGAATTGACTGGATTTTCATGGACCTCCTTCGAAACTAATGCATAAACTTCTTGCAATTCAATAAATTCTTAAATAATCTCACTCTTCCCAACAATCAGATTCTCCCTTTTAAATTGCTTTATGTTCAGTTCATGTGCTCTAGATACCTATTCCCAATTGAAAAGGAAACAAATACCTGTTTTGTCACCTTCAAATCACTCCCTTTGTTAAGCCATTGAATTTTGTAAGATCTTGGGTGTTTAGAAGTAGACAAGTTTAGTTTATCTAAGAGCACCATAGAAGCTACATTGGTACAGGAACCACTATCAATGATCATATTACATAACCTTCGTTCAACCTTGCATCTCATATGAAACAACTGCTCACGTTGGGACTTATTTAAAGGAGTAGACTTCAAAACATGCTGAATCATAAGACTAAATCCTTCCTTGTCACCTTCAACCATATCCTGCACTCTCCCCTCATAATCTCCCCCAGTATCTAACTCCTTTTTTTCCTCCTCTATAGACAAAGCATTGATCTTTTGACACTCTTAAATTGTCATGATTTTGTTTGTAGGACATTCAGATTGAATATGCCCGTACCCATAACATTTAAAACATCTTCTCTTGTTCTTATCAAGTTCTCTCATGTTCAAAGTACCTTTTCCTTTCCCATCTTGCTTTTTCTCATTTGAATCAACTTTAGAACTCAAAGAGAAGGAAGTAGAAGGCATCATAGGATTCTTCCATAGTGGAAACGACTTCCAATCACGTTTTTTGTTAACTTGTTGATCATCATGCAAAGCAAGTTTACACAATTCATTATAGTTATAATAAGGTTGTAATTCCACCTTATCCTAAATTTTCGAACTTAATCCCTCCAAAAATCAAGACATTTGTTGATCTGGATCCTCCTTGATAGGACTCAACATCGTTGACTTCTCAAATTCATTAATATACTCATTAATAGAGCAAGTTTGTTTCAAAGTTGTTGTCTTTACATAAGTCTCTTGCCTATAATTGTTGGGAACATATTTAGCTTTGATCTGGCATTTTAAACAAGTTCAGGTCTTAATTCTTCTTCTTTCCCTTCTTAATGTTGTACATTGCGAGTTATTATACCAAATTCTCGCTAAACCGGTTAGCTTAAGGATAGCCTAATTAAAACTTTCCTTGTCCATAAAGGCTTTATACTTAAAAATACAATTAGCTCTATGAATCCAATATAAGTCAAATTCAGGATCACATTTACATTCAAAATTGGGGAGTTCAAGTTTTAAGTTGCAATCTTTGTACGTGTAAACTCCACATCTATGACATCTTAGTTTTTCCTCTTCTAATTTGTACTCCTCTTTTTCTTCTTGCTCCTTATTAGGCTCATCATAAGTCCTTCTGGATCTTTCACATAGTTAGGGGTTCTATCTTATATAAAACATCTCCACTTAGCGTCTTCCATTTGCAAATAGCCAACTAAATGTTGATGTCTTCAATTTGATCATGAATCCCATCAATCTTATGATCTAAAAGTTGATCTATTGCCCTTAAAATAGAATAATTGTTGTTGTTATTGTTACCATTATTTGTAGTCATATTTGTTCTGAACCTTGTAATATCAAACTAGAAACTTTCGAATGTAGGTGAGAGAGTCCCAATTATAGATCATTAAGGTTTAAGAATACCCTAATAACTGAGCTATAATACCAATATGATGTATAAACTAGGCGCACCAATTGAAGTTGGGATAATAAAAGAAAAGGATGTTAGTAGGTTAATTTGAATGAATGGAAAATGTTGTAAATCGAAGGGAAAACAAAGGGAACACCACAACAATTAATAAATCCAAGCACCACAATTATTGGTAAAGCTCTCAAGGGTGACACCAGCCACACAGGTGTAAAGACCAACAAAAAATGAAGGAATCAACTTCACGCATAAAAATAAACCTTATAACCCTTATTTCTTGTAGAAAACTCATAATCCTATTATGAAACATCCTAGACAATATGGAATCATACAAAAGATTTGAAAGAAAACTCCTAATATTATTAGAAAACAACCTAGACAATATGAAGTCATATTAAATAATAAGGAAACTAATTTTGGAAAGGAAAAAATGTGTCCTGTCCACTGTTTCTAGATATTAGATTTGGTGTCCAAATAAAAAACTAAACCTAATTGTAGAAAATTATAAAATTTATGAAAATTAGTAGAAGACTAATTTTACATGTCCTCTACATGCTCCTAAAATTTCAGGCCTAATAATCAAGGGTTCACTAGTTTCGGATCCACAAATTGCAATCACACATGTATAACCAAATATTACGTTGTTTGTAAAACTATGAAACCCATTACCTCCATGCATGAAGTTATTATGTAAATTACAATATAATGGCTTGGAGACAGAGTCTACTTATATCCAAACATCAATTACTGGCAGAACTGCACCAAAATGGGCTAGAGCACTTTCTTTCAAATTCTTGAATACCTGGCTACTCAATATGGGAAGTTGAAGACCAACAGTTCTAATGTACGTTTAAAATCAGCAAACTTGTTCTCTTCCTAATGGCGTTCATATAGACACTACAAGCCTCGCTACAAGCGACAATATCTGCTAGCAACAACTTGGAAATCTTTATTTTTTCCAGCACCACTCAACAAGTAATTACCTACAGCCCACAAATCCATTGAGTTTCTAGACCCTAAAATTTCACGCATTTTGTCTCCCTAGCTCATGACAATGTTTATTTAAAGTTGTGTCTATGCTCCCATTCATTGGCTGCATCGGTCAATTTGCTTGTCCCTTTTTGTAACTACTATTTACAAAGTCTCCTATAATCCTAGTGTTTTCATCTAAAGCTCAATAGTTCCCTTCCAATATATCTCTTGTCAATCAGTTGTTCTATTACAATCAAGTAGACACCTTTGTGATGTCGTCATACATAAGCAGGCATGAATGTCACAGTTTTCCCTCTGGTATTTAATAAATCAAAATCCTATGTACATAGACAACACTAACCTTGATCAATATGTTGGAATCCAATTGTGATCAAATCACGTGTGATAATTTTTTTTTATGGATTCCAATCTGATCTTGATAATTGAATAAACTTGAATAAAATACAAATTGATTTAGAAATCATACTTTGTTTGCTTTCTGTTGACAAATCTTTGAAACTTTTTTTGATTGATCAATCACAAGCTGTCCAAGTGTCCAGTCTCTTGTGGTATCCACAGAGCAATTCGAAAATTGTTTTGAGAGAAAGAAGACAAAAAGTTCTAGTTTTTAAAAAGCTCTTCCCTTTAAATAGAAAATCATAACAGTCTTTAATTATAATTAAATTAAAATTAAATCTCTTTAGTTATAATTAAAATCAATTTCTAATTCTAATTAATTTAATTTTAATAAAATCAAATATCTCATATTTGTTTCTCAAAGTTTCCCAAACTTTATAATTAAGTCCAACTTGATTAAATTGATTTTTCTTTAACAAATTGCTCTTAAATGTGTGACCATTAGGTTCCTAATAAATTGACAATGATTATAGATTATAATTCTAATTCATAATTAGAATTTGATAAATTAAAATTTTTTTAATTTATCTTTAAATCTCTAATTAAATAATTAATAATCATAAATCATGATTGACGTCTAGCAAATTGTTATGATTACCTAAATATAATGAATGTCAAAGTGATTTACTTAACCTGTCCATACATGGCTATAATGTATAATTTAATCCTTTTGTCATTCAATATTCTAATTGGACAGAGTATGGATATGATGTCTACTCTTATCATCCAATCATGTTCATTCTTGCTAATTAGTAATTGATTTAAAATTGAAATTTGAAAACTCCTTTTCAAATATCAATTCACTCTGGCTAAAGAATTCCATAAATCATTACTATTGAAGAATAGTAGAATATTCTCTCTAATTACTTTAGAGTGACGAATCCTATATTGACTTACTCAACTATCTACATATGGTTCATACTGTACCCAATTACTACGGACTAAATTATCCCAGGACGATTCATAAGTAACATCAAAACACAGTAATTCCCATACTATATACCTTGGTAATCTCAAGTCCGAGGATCAATTATACAACCATCATTATGAGATAATCCATAGACACATAAATAATATTCCATTCAAAATTCTCATAATCAAGTCAGTTCAGTGACTTATTCTCTAATAATCACCCACACATTAGTTGAAGTATCTCTATACTTTAATTTATGAGATCAATTACTTTCTTTATAAGAAAGAAACATAATGTGTGTTAGTTTTACCATTTCAACAATATCTAGTTTTGATGAAACTACAATTAGGAACATTTAGAAATAACACATAAGTGTAAATTGAATCTCATAATTATGATATCATTATAATTTCAATTACTCAGTAATTATTCAAAGGATTTTATCTTTAGTATTAAAACATAAAATATTAATTAAACTAATATATAAAGATAAATAAAAAATTTTTATTAATTAAAATATAATATCATACATTAATTTACATCCGATTGATTAGTTGCAAGGGCATAAACTAATAGTCTCCCACTTGCACTAAAGCCAATGCATATGAATCTAATGCCATATCCATCCATATGTTCATTATGTCTCTTTTGAGACAATGGCTTAGTAAGAGGATTTGCTAGATTCTCTTCAGTGGGAACTCGCTCCAATTTTGTCTTTCCGCTGCACTATCTCCCTGTTCAAATGAAACTTCTTGAGTACATGTTTGGACCATTGATGAGACCTGGGTTCTTTTTTCTTGGCAATAGCACCGTTATTGTCACAAAACAATACTTGTTAAGTCAAGAGAACTTCGCTTCTATTCATTTTGATGACAATCAAATAATAATAATCTTAGAAATATATGAACTATTTTGATAAGTTTGTTAAATGTGCAGAAAAATGTAAGTAACACTTAATAAAGCCCAGAAGAAGTGCAATAATAGATGAAGCACAACACCAAACTAAGCACAACAACAGACGAAGCACAATACTAGATGAAGTGCAACAATAGACGAAGCGAAACACCAAACAAAGTGCAACAGTAAATGAAGGGCAACAACAGACGAAGTGCAACACTAGATGAAACGTAACAATAGATGAAGCACAACAATAGATGAAGTGCGATACTAGACGAAAGCATAATATTAAACGAAACGTAATAACAGAAGAAGTATTGTTCTAGATGATACAAAAGGAAGATATTCTAGAACATTAGTCATTTAGTTAGTTGGAGTTAGTTACATGTCTCAACTAATAACGGTTTCTAGAAGATTCAAGAAGCAGTTTCTCAAGAAGATAGCTGGAGACTTAGGCTATAAATACTAGTTCTAGTCAAAAACTAAATAAAGTTTTTACAAGAGAGAAAATTTGATTGCACAATATTTAGAAAAATTCTATATTCAAAGTGCGAAAGAAAAGAGTGAATACATCTGTAACATGAAGCTAAAAAAATGTCTTTCCTAGAAAGAGAAAAAAAGGCTAGAGCCTGGATAGGCTAAGATAGCAGATAAAGAATACTTTGTGAGAAAGATCTGAAGAGACTCTGCAAGTGTAGAAAGAAAACTTGTAAAGTTAAAGAGTATAGTGAAATCTCAGACAAACTCTGAGGACTGGACGTAACCCAAGGCTTAGGGTGAACCAATATAAAATCGTGGCGTCTATTCTCTAACCCTTATCTTTTAATTTTCTTATTATTAGACAAGTAGATAATATTACTTGCGATTGCATTACTTATCAACTTTAGCAAAGTGTTTTTGTGATCATCCGAATTTTGTAAAGAAATTCAAGAAATCTCGAAAGATTAGTATTTTTTAAAAGATTTCACAATTCAACCCCCCATCTTGTGTATTTTACATATTATACCTGATTTCTATATTAACAAGTGATTTAATTCAATTGGTATCAGAGCGAGGTTTACAAGAAACACTGTTATAAAGTGATGACAAAGATCCATGGCTGAATCACATGTTTTTATAGATGAGGGTGCCTTGGTCACAAGATCTCCTACATTCAATGGTGAGGATTATCACCATTGGAAGGATAGGATGCGGCTCTTCATAGAATCCACACATATTGATCTTTGGGATATCATCGAGAATGGTCCATATACACCAATAGATGACGAGGGCAATATCATCTCTCGTGACAAATGGTCAGTCAATAAGAAAGCTCGATTTCAGTTAAACTCAAAGGCCAAGTTTTTTCTAAGTTGTGCCCTAAGTAGAAGTGAATGTAATAAGGTTCATGGATGCGTATCCATAAAGGAAATGTGGGACACATTATACATTTCACACGAAGGAACAAATCAAGTGAAAGAGTCCAAGATCAGTATTCTTATTCATTAGTATAAGTTGTTCCAGATGAAAGATGAGGAGACTATTGATAAGATATTTGGACGATTTCAAACGATTATTAACGGACTTAAAGCTCTTGGAAGAATCCATAATAATCAAGATCATGTCAGAAAGATTCTCAAAAATCTTCCTAAAAGATGGAGACCCAAAGTTACACAATACAAGAGGCCAAGGACTTAAGTAAGCTGAAGCTAGATGAATTGCTTGGTTTACTGAAGATACATGAAGTAGAGCTTGATGCAGAAGATAAACCTAAAAGAGATAAGTCTATCGCATTAAAGGTTGGTCAGAGGAATCAAAAGAACCAGAAAAATAGAAGCACATCTTCAAAAGCATTAAAGATTGAAGAAATCAAGAATGATGATGCCAGTGAATCTGATTAAGATTCAAGTGAAGATGATGATGAACTATCTTGGAGGATGTGGAAAAAGAAAGCTAAGGGAAATAAAGATAACTATCTTGGAGGATGTGGAAAAAGAAATCTAAGGGAAATAAAGATCTTTCTTTTAAGAAGAATAGCAATGATGAAGTTAAGAATGAGAAAACTTCCATTGTTTACTATGAATGCAATAAACTAGAACATTACAAGTCTGAATGTTCTTTACTCAAAAGAAAATAGAAGAAAAGTAAATAAAATAAAAAGAGCATGATGGCAACTTGGGAAGATTTGGATTCGTTCAGAAGCATAAGAACAAGCAAATATATGCTTGGTAGCTGAAAAGGAATGCGACGATGAGGTAACTTCTAACTTTAATGAACTTCAAGAGGCCTATTTAGAATTGATAGAAGATTCACATGCTATAATAAAACAATATAGGATTTTGAAAAAGAAATTTACTGAAAGCTTGAAGAACATGGAAGTGCTAGAAAAAGAAAACGTCTACCTTAAGAAACAAGTAGACGATATGAAAAAGAAAGTAACTGTAGATAGATCTGAGGAAATTGATCAACTCAAGCAAAGGATTTATAGTCTTTCAGTAGATTTATCAACATTTACTGAAAGTACAAAAAGGATGAATGATATGATTGGAAAATATTGACATCCAAATGATAAGAGTGGTTTAGGCTTTACTAATAGTAATGTTTTTCATAATAAGAGTTTTGTTCCTAACAAAAAGAAAAAGAAACAATATTCTTATTATTCAAGGAATAATTGTAAGTTTAACCTTAAAGGACCCAAAAAGTATGGGTACCTAAGAAATATATAATATATACTGCAGATCTCCTTTCTTGGAAAAAGTAAATAGCACCAATGGTACTTAGACAGTGGATGCTCGCGACATATGACGGGAAGAAGGTCTATGTTCATAGACCTCCAAAATAAGCAAGGAGGATTAGTAACTTCTGGAGACAACCAGCAGGGAAAAATAGTTAGAATCGGCAAAATTGGTAAAGATTCATTTGCGTCTATTAATAATGTTCTGCTAGTTGAAGGATTAAAGCATAATCTAATTAGTGTAATTCAATTATGTGATTCTGGCTTTAAAGTATCCTTTAATCAAAATTCTTGTGTAGTAAAAAACAAGGACGGATTCGTATTTTTTTAACAAGAGACAAAATAATATTAACTTAGATGATTTAAAGTCAAAATATCTCATGTTTTATATCAATAGATGAGGAAAATTTGATTTGACATAAAAAGTTAGGTCATGTTAGTTTTAAACATATTTCCAAGTTGGTTAGACATGATTTGGTAAAAAGATTACCAAAAATAAGTTTTAACAAAGATTTCTTTTGTGAGAGTTGTCAAAAAGAAAAATAAGTTAAAACATCTTTTTCTGCTAAAAATGTTGTAACTTCGTCTAGACCTCTAGAGTTGTTACTTATAGATTTGTTTGGTCCGACCAGAACACTAAGTCGTGGCGGAAAGAAGTATGGTCTCATAATTGTTGATGACTTCACTAGATTTTGTTGGATATTGTTTTTATCACATAAAG
>JANSVA010000009.1:13133522-13156219 GCA_025504915.1 Erythroxylum reticulatum
AGTGAATGAAGGGATAATATCAAAGGACCCAAGGCATGAGTATAATGGGAATGAAGATGTTCATATGATTGTAGCTATAATTCAAAGAAGTTGAGTAATATGTATTAAGTGATTAATTGTGAATGAGAATGGGGTATTATAAGATCATATAAGGATAGAAAAGAGATGATGAGAAATTAAGTTATGATATAGAGTAACCAAGTGTTCTTGAGGTGTATACTTATGGATAAGCGAGACACATACAAAGGGTAAAGATTAAATGGGGAACTTAGGATGATCATATGCAAATAAAGTGTAAATTTAAGTTCAATTAGACAAATATGAATTATGAAATGAGAATGAGCACAAGATGTGAATTTAGAAAATTACCCGGGATTGTCATTGAGCATGCATTATACGTTACACATATACATGTGTGAAAAATTGATTGTTTATGTGATTGTGCAATTAATAATGTGTGTGCAATATGTGTTTTTTATAATGATGATACAAGATAGAACGTCCCTATCTAGACATTTCCGGATCATGGAAGCTAATGCTAATCTGGAGTGTGCTGTGAGTCGACTTAGATGGTCTCATTTCATTGTTTGTTCTCTTTTGAATTGTTGTATTGATTGACTACTGAATGATCATATGAATGTGATTGAATGTGTTGATTTTCAGAAAGAAGGTCCGATGATTGTGAGGTATGAATGAGATATTGAAGTGCTCCTTGTATGTGAATTTGATGAAATGTGTGATAAATGACTTGATTGTTAAATGCCGGACCTAGTTCCGGAGAAAAATGTGAAGATGCATATGAATGAAAAAGAATGATTCTTAACTTTAATGTTGAATGTCGGACTAATGTTCGATGATATGTGAAAGTGAAAAGTTGATCATATGTGATTGATGCGTTTCATTATATGAATGCATGAAAGATAAAGGCAGTTATTACCGGAGTAGCCACCGAAAAAGAGTTTAGAGCTTAGAATGTGAAAAAGAGCTTGGAGCTTAGAAAGTGATTAAGAGCTAAAGGCTCACTATGTAAAATGAGCCCGGTATCCCCAACAGATATGGGACAGTTATTAATAAGCTCGGTATCTACAATAGATACGGGACATTTATTAATGAGCCTGCTATCCATAATAGATACGAGACAATTATAGGCACTCAGTCACAATAAAGAAGTAAAACAAAAAGTGAGGCTCATAAGTATTACATATGCATAAGATGTGAATGATTTCAGAGTGTGGTATGTGTTGAATGAAAAATATGAAATGACTGATCAAGTGTATATGATTCAATATGAGTATTAATGAGCGATGTGTATTATGTGAATAAGTGTACTGTAATTGTTGTGTGATCGAGTGAGCCATCGAGGATGGTCACTCACTGAGTTCACAAAACTCATCCAAAATTTACAATTATTTTTCAGGCTCAAAAGAGTACCCCTTTAGGTAAACGAGAGTATACCTACTACATTCAAGTAAGAGATAGAGGTCAGGGATTAGTTCACGTCTACATACATATTTCATTGTTTTGTATCAAATTATGTGCTCATAAATACCATACAATGTGTATACGAATGATTTTGTAATCTAAAGACTTTATGACTAAAATGTTTTGTATCTTAATTGGGCCCAAGTGACTAGTGAAGTTCTGATGAGTTGTGTAATGGTTATAACATTGTGATTGAAAATGTTTATGAATAAAATGGGCCAAATTTGATTATTAATTTACGCCTATATTGTGCATTGAAAAATAGGGGCAAGTTCTCGAACGTCATTGAAGATGTCAGGTACATGTCTTGTAAGAGTGGGGTGATACAATTTCATCTCTTGTCGAAGATTTTTGCCAATGCGCATCTACGCAAGCCCACACATATCCAATCTTGCCTACTCTCAAGATCTTCACCATTACTTACCACATCCCTTACTTACTTCGCAAGTTTCTCTAGTTTTTCTCGCTAACTTGTAAGACTTTGCCTTGTTCCCTCGTCAACATAGTTTCTTCGTGTCAACTTGCATGTTAAGCATTGGCCAAAGCTCGCCAATACTCGCATGATCCTGCAGTCTGGATTTAGAGGTCTAACAAACCACACTTACTAGAATAATTCGACACCCTCATCAAAATAATATGTGGGCACTCCTCCATGAGCAGTTCCCTTGAATACCCCTTTGCTAACTGACAAAGATTGGAGCATTCCTTCTTTTCCATTGGCACCTTTCCCACATGCCACCTCCTCTTTCAGTCAAGTCTGTTTTTGCATGGGTCCTCCTCCACGAGGCTCATAACATTCAAATAGACAATGTTGTTGATAGCTCCTTCCCCCAAGTCATCTTCATCAATCCCTCCTTTGTCCTTCACGACTATGGAGTTCATCTACTCCTCACCCTTCTTCCTTTTTGGGCATTCTCGGGTATAATGTGGACCCTCATAAATTAAGCATGCAACCTTCCCCTTCGATTGCTTCTTCTTATATTGAGAGGATCCTCCTACCTTCTTTTTTCTTTTCTCCTTGCCATCCCAGGTTCCACCATTTTTCTTATCCTCTCCGTTGGGTTGAGTTGGTGGTGGCAATTAAAGATCCACCAAGGCATCTACCGCCACTATTGTGCTAAGGAGGTCCTTCGTGTTCTACCTCTAAAGCTCCATTTGTGCCTAACCTTGCAAGCAACTAATGAAGTTGAGCAACTTATCTTCCTCCGATATGTTCCGCATGTCCAACATCACCGATGTGAACTTCCTTACTTACTCCCTCACTGAGCCATCTTGCTTCAACCCCTTCAAAGTTTGTCTTACGAGCCATGAGGTGTTGTTGGGTAGGAACTAATCTGTTAACTCTTTATTCATGTTCTCCCAAATGTCGATGGGAGGTCTACTTGCACTGATGTCATTAGAGGTTTGTATTCTCCACCACAGCTTAGCATCACCTACCATGTACATTGCCGTGATTGACACCTTCTCTAAGTCCGCCACCTTTTCCATTGCATAGTACGGCTCTATATCCCATAAAATTTTTTTGAGCTCTTTAACACTCTGTTTGCCATCGAAAAATTTTGTCTTTTGCATCTTCACCATAGTGCTTTCCACTTGGACACCTATCTCGTGCTTTGACGTCACATGCTTGAGCACTAATATGTCATAACTCATCTCTTCATGAGCTTTCATCTGTTCCTCGAGCGCCCTCATAGTTGCTTGAAGTTCCCTCTCTAAGGTTGCAATATGTTCCAATAAAGGAGCTACTCCCTCATCCATCGGGGCTAGAGACTTAAGAATCAACTTTATTCTAGTAACCTTTTCTGTCAGATCACTTCCACTAGCTATCGCTCTAGATTGGCTCTGATGTTAGCTCTCACAAAGGTCTGCTTTAGACTCAAACTTTTACCACAAGCCCACCTTTGTATGGCAATCCTACTTAGGTCTGCTTAAGCAAGATTCATCCTGCTCATGTGAACGTCACCGAACAATTTCGTTAGCCCTCGAACACCTTATGTAGTGCCCCATTACCACAGGGTATATAGCAAAATACCTTGGGGACATTCCAGTACCAAAGCCATGATAATGGTACACTAAAGCATTCATAACGTTCACTTAAACATGGCACATCATTCTTTATTCTTTTATAAGACACCATTAAGAAAGAAAAAATATTTGAAAGCCAAATTCCTCATTTCATTACTTAAACCATATGTACATTGTAGCTTTACAGTATCATCCGAATATGTACAATGACAAAACTAAATACAAAATATCCTATATATGAGGAATTATACACAAATTCTATCTAATCCACCAATCTCAGCTGACCGACCTTTGAGCTATTTCTTCTTTCCAAAAATACAAGAATATTGCTTCTTGTAGAGTCTCTCAGTAGTTAAATTCCTCTATCAGTCCTGAAAATATCAACGTTGCAATTTTCATGAGTTTTACGAACTCAATGGGGTAACCATCATTGATGGTTCACTCAATTCTTGCAACACATCACACATGTAACATATAATTCACATTTTTGCATTTTTGCATAAGGCATCACATATCACTTTCAGAACAATCATACAGAAAATTTCATTTATACAAAATACATATATAAATTTTAAAATGCAATGCACATGACTCAGTTTCATTTATTACTTTGTTTTGACCGAGTTTCATTTTACTAGCTCATATTCCTTTATGGATACCGATTGTATCTAATAACGTCCCCTATCCCTTAGTGGATGCCAGGTACATACACAACTAAGCCAGAGGATCTTATCACGTTCTGAGGTTTAAGCTCTTTTTACTGACGACTCCGGTCACAACAACCTTTATCTTTCATGCATTCATGAAATGGAATGTTTCACATTCACACATTCCTAATCAATCACATAATTTCACATTTACATTCAGAACACATTTATCTTTGGACCTTAGTCCGACATTCAACAAAATAGTTGAGTAACATTTATTTCTTTATATTCACATACAAGTAGCACTTCAATATCACATTCATGCATCACAAGCGTCGGACCTTTGTTTTCCGGAATTAACACATTCCAATCACATTCGTAAAATAATTCAAACATAATCTAACATAAATAATTAATTGAGTGAGATTGTCTAGGTTACTCACAGTTTGCTCCAGAAACTATTACCTCGAAGTCCTGGCAACATTTGGATGATGGCACTCTATATATTCCTCTATATCATGTAAACCATACACATTGATACACATCACAACTTTGCACAATTATAAGTATTCATTGATGCACATTTATGTATATGAAATATGTACGATGCATATTCAATGACATTCCCGGGCATATATCGCATATATCTTTAATACATGTCTCATAACCAATTATCAAGATCTTCAAATCATTCTTTAACACCTGATACACTCTTCTTATGTTAACACATCAATCCTACTTCAATTAGGCTCATTTAATATCACTAACAAGCCTAAATATCTCATTGGACAAACATTGATAAGTCAATCATTTAAAAACAAACATCTCTTGGGATAAAAGGCATAACTTTTGCTGTAGATGTTGGATTAATTTCATTCTAAGATGGTTTTGAAGAGAACTTAGAGATTTACAACTTTCATGAAGACGTTGAAGAGAGATTTTTTCACATAAAGGTCAAAATCTCAAATTTTCGAAAGCGTATAGTGTATATCCGAAAGTGCACAGGTGAGACAAAAGTCCCTCCAAAGCATTTCCAATAGTTCCTACATCCATTCTAACATCACCTTCACTCATAATCTTCCCAAATTCACCTCTTCTAATGCAATGTAACTTCTTAAACATTCAACTACCAAATTGATTTTATTAAACTCTCAAATCTGAACTCATTTGATTCATCACATTCAACTACATCTCATCGTTCATAATTCCTATCCTTTTTCCATAATATATCTGATTCCTAAGTATCAAACACTTCATATTCAAAATTCATTATTTCAAGTTGATAACTTCTTCAAGTATACCTAATTTCATCTCAAAATCATCCATACACAATTCATATTGCCTACTTGATCATAAACACTCAAAATATAAAACATTCGCATACACTCAAAACATATTACAACATATACATTCATCCAATAGTGTACTATACCCAGTTCTCAACTTCATGTCAAATTTTGATACTCTTAAAGATAGAATTTAAATTCTACTTCTTCATAAGAAATGTAGCCATATGTCTCTAGTTTAATACAAAATAAGAATCATATCATTTGAACAACTACAAAGTAAGTTGTGGATAAAACACAGAAGCATGATCAGTGAAATTGTTACAGCTAGCATTTTCCAGTTCTCTCTCTCTCTCTCTTCCAATTTTCCAAATTTTTGTAACTTCCTACATTTTACACCTAACACATCTTTTATACTTCATTTACTCTTCATTCTCAACTCCATTTCAACTCCAAAACATTCACAAGACAAATCATGATCTATATTTGATCATTAACCCAAAAACAGAACATATACATTTACCCATTCATCATTAATTTTTTGCACTCATCCTAACCCCATAAAGAGGATCATTCAACCTCAAAACATCTCTATAACAATATATGAATTATTGATCATCAAACATATACAAAAACAAGAAATTTACCTAGGCTTTTCATCATTCATGACACACATATAAAAACTCACATAATCAAGTCATCAATCTTACATTACTCATCATTCTAGTTTCAATTAACAATACCCATGATGATTAACAAGCTACTTACTTGATTTATCTCCAAATCATCAAAATATCACTCAACCCTAGCTCGCAAGCATTACACAATCTTAATCTTCTAAAGGTGGATTAGGTTGGGTTTTCTTGTAGTAAATGAAAGAAACAACAAGATGGAAATAGCAATTGAAAGATGGAAGCAAGGTTCAACGTGGTTGAGGTGAGAGTGAGTGACGAAAATTGAGAATGAAGGAGAAGAAGAAGAAGATCCCACGAAGAAGATGGAGAGAGCAAGAATAAAAGGATTGTGAGAGACAAACAAAAATGGTCTTTAAATTTTAAAGATTAGTGGATTTAAGACATGGTTTGGCAAGTGACACTTGTCACTTGCCACATGTCCAATTCTTATGAATTCAGACTATGTTCTTTCATTTAACTAGTCCACTCAAATCCAATTTATACTCCAATTGTCTTCCAATTTTCATTGAAACTTATCCATAAATCCCATGGTCATTTATCAAAATTTTCATTGTTATTTAACAGTAAATTCTACTACCATTCATTAATTGTCTTGCCACTTGATATTTTTCCTAGTCCAAAATTCTCAAAAATTTAGGAATTTTCCTAAATTTCACCACAAATTCTAAATCACTAAATACACTCTCCAAATTAGTTTTCAACATATAAAAATCAAAATTCTCAATATAACACATTTATAAATAACTATACCCGAAATATGTTAATGAATGCATATATAATTATTTTCATGTGCAAAAATTCAATATTCACGTGTATATGCATATCATATAATGCATTATCACGAAATGCATTTTCTAATATCTCATATTTACTATTCTAACCTCAACAAGGGTAACGGGATGTTAAAATATAGTATAAAATGATACCATAAAAATGCATTTAATCTTATTGATGGTTGAAGAAGTGATTAAGAGAAATCGAACAACTACTACCTCTTCCAAGTTTGGTTGGAAGAACATTAAGGCAGGTCTTCAAAAAAAATCAATAAAGACTATATTGATGTTTAATTAAAGAATAAATATAATCCACTAAGGAATAGATTGAGAATTTCAAGAACTTACTCAACGAAACATGAATCGACTACAACTCCTTTGTTGGTGAAGTTAATGGTACAAATGAATGTTGGAAAAATCCATTTAAGGTAATATATTTCTTTATTTATTGATATATCATATTATATAATATTTTATCTCATGTTTCCTTTTCATCATTGTTAGTGCACAAAGTGACTCATAAATTCAAGAAAAAAAAAGGATGCAAGGAGTTTTCATACTTGTGTCATGTTTTTTGAGATACTATTATAATTGGTTTGCATGCTCATCCATTAATTAAATTTTCATTTAATAGTGTATAAGAGGAATATAAAATTGATGTTAATGAAGATGAAGATGGCTCATATAATGGAAAAGAAGATCAAGTTCTCCATCTAAGAAAAAGAAATATCCTAAGAATATGAAGGAAAAGAAGATACACTTGAACATTTTTTAAGAGGTCTTGATTATGATTGGTGAACAATCGAAAAGAAAGAATGATTTTAAACTAACTAAAACATCATCCACTACAGAGAATGGATCTAGAGCTTCATCAATTAATTAAGAGACTAATATAATGATAGAATGTTTGAATTCCTTAGATGGATTAAGTGTTGAGGGTGTTCAGTATGGAAAAGTCATTAAGGATTTACATAATTTTTCATTTTATAAGTAGATTTTATAAAGATGACAGGTGCAAGAAAGTCATATTAGATTACGTTGCTTTAGTTATTTTTCTTATTATTGCATATCGTATTCTTATTCATTTGACTTTTATATTAAGAAATATTCCATAGTTTGAGCATTTTAAGTCCATGTTTTTGTATAAATATTTAACTAAATGTTTTTATGTCCATGTTTTGTATGAATATTTTCAGTCATATTATTTGAATATTTTAAATCTATTTTTACATGAATATTCGATTAAACCTTTTGACTAAATATTTTTATTAATTATTTAATGTTGGTATTGTAAATACATAGATTCCTTATTGGATTTCAAATTAGATTATAATGAAGAATTGATGAAGTTAGTTATTATTTCTCTAGTTGGGCAAGAGAACAATTATTTTCATTTACAAAAGCAACCGTATAGAACTTCATATCAAATCATGATTGGATATTAGAAATTTTAAATGGGAATCCTACAAGGATTTATGAGAAATTAAAAATAAGCAAGACAATTTTCTTAAGCTTATTGAGTTGAAGAGTTTAGGAGGCTTAAAGCCAATAAGTTGTTTAATTGTGGAAAAACAAGCAACAATTTTCTTGATGACTATAAGGTATGGTGAGACAACTAGAGTCATTGCAGAACGCTTTTAACATTCGACTTTGACAATTTTGAAGTATTTTTGCAAAGTTTTATATGCAGTTAATATCTTGCAAAAAAAGCTATTACTTCACCATCCTTTACTATACACGTCCTGAGATTTAATATAATTCAAATTTCTTTTCATACTTTTAGATACATTCATATATTTAATTTCATTAGGTCCTTATGATTAATAATTATTTTAGTAGTGTAGTTTTTTTTTTAGGATTGTATAGGAGCAATATATGATACATATTAATGAGTAGGTTCCAACTAATGAACAAATATCATATAAGGATAAAAGAACTTATTCAACCTAAAATATTATATGTTATTACTCATTTGACATGCATTTACATATCTAATAGCTGGATGAGAAGGTATTGCAAATGATTCTCGAGTTCTTTTTAAAACTGTGAGAAATCTAAAAGATCAATTTCCTATACCCACAAGGTATTACGTTATTTTAAATAAGTATAGAAATTATTATTAATTTTATTAACTTTTTGTTAATATTATGTTCTTTTTATGTTAGGTAACTTTTACTTGGTTTATTCAGGCTACACCAATATGGTCTGATTTCTTTCACCATACTGAGGTGAGAGATATTAGATTACGGAGGAAGAGGAACACCTCAAGATCTACAGTAATTGTTTAACTACTGGCATTCTTTATTAAGAAATATTATTAAAAGATGTTTTTGCATTTTAAAAGCAAAATTCTCTATACTTTCAAGCATGTCAAGTTATGATATAAAAAAATAAAAAATACATCTTTATTACTTTTTGTATTATACACAATTATATTAGAATACATTAACAAAGAGATGAATTATTTGATAACTGTCTTGAAAATGAAGGGCAAATTAGGAAAAGTAAAAAATGAAGACGCAAGTTCTCAAGAGAAGTATAATATCACTTCAGCACAACTTCAAAATATGTCTTGAAAGTGGGATGAAATTATTAGACAAATGTAAAATGATTATATAAGCTCTAATTGATATATGTTTCTTTTATTGATTAGATCAACTTAATACAATTTTATAGTTTATAGAATTTTATTATATATAATTGATGTGTAAATTTCTTTAATTATAGATATTCATATATTTTATTTCTAACCAATTCCTTAAGAATTTAATTTGATATATTAAAAATAATTAACATCAGAGTATAATTAAGAAATAGAAGCAAATTTTTGTTTTTAATTTTTATTACAAATCTCAACAAAATAAATTTTTGTTTTCAATTTTTTGTTTTTAATTAAAAAACAGAAAGTTAAAGTTAAAAATTGCAATAAAAAAGAGAAATGGTACCAAAACCAAACGAGCCCTAAGACTAATTTACTATTACAACCACGTGTTGCATTTATCAATTCTAATAAATTGAATGCCCAAATACAAGAACTGGGATCGTGTCTGTTTAATATTTGCCTACAGTAACTCAAAGTAAGATTAGCTCTTCCAACATCAACATTCAAAACTAGACTGGACACATAACATCAATATCCGGACTACAAAAGCTCTTGTTTCTGTTCTTCTAACTAGACGTTGAGACTTTGTGAATTTCCCACTGAAGTAGACTCCTTAACCAATTCGGTTCTCTCGAAATGAATCTCATTCGACCCAACAACTACCACCTTCCTTAACCAATTAAGTTCTCTCGAAATGAATCCCATTCGACCAACAACGTCAACCCCCTGAACCACAAACCCAATTCGAAATAACAAATTATACACATCCTCGTTACTATAGCAAGGCATAACCTCAATCATTAATACAACTCGTTGTCCAATCTTCTCTTAATTATAGCCCCATTAACAATTTCGTCCAAGGCTTCACTCTAGAAGCAAACAACACACTTTTTTTCTTTTCCAATTCATCACAAGTAACCAATCTATTCTGGAGCTCGCTAACAACATCATCACCACAGGAAAACGATAACGTTCTATCCACAACATAAATCGCACTCTCTAGACTATCAATTAGAACTTGGCAATGTATTCTACTGATGTAGCGATCATTGAACTGGAAATCACAGCTGAAAGCAGCTCAGCAAGGGTGCAAGGTTTGTTCGGTTCAAGGGGGATGGAGTATAGAGGCGAATCAGTAGTGAGTGAGATGAGAGGGACATCCTCTCCCCTCTAATTACTTTTAATTTAACCTAATTATATTCTATATGTGATGGAAGTTAAAGACTTGATCTTGATTAATCACTTCCTGTAAAAGCGTCCAGTAATGTTCTTGGGATGCACTTCCATTTTTCCTCTAAAGAAGATAAAGATATCTTCTTGGCCGATCAAGACGTCAGCTCTCTGAAAAGTTTTTCGAGTACTTGTCAGAGAGTATCACGACATGTTTAATATCTTAAACATTGTTTAACGCCAAACTTTTGTAATATGAACAAGTTGTTCAAAAAGTCTGGAATCCATCTTGAATAGTCCTCTCCTTTTTAAACAAAACCATACAAGAATAAAGTTTAACTACAAAATTATAATCTTTGATATACTTGCCTCTGGTTTCAAAAGCCTTACAGCTTCATATATTGTCAAAGGTAAATGTACTTCTCTTTGGTTTTTGTGTGACAAACATTATTGAGGTTATTGCTAGTTCATAAAATGATGGATCGTCATCAAACCTAACCACTAGATCTAGATCCATATTCCATCCCCATGTCTTAATCCTGATATCGTCTGTTGAATTTGTCAATTCCTCTATTTTGTCATAAATAGAAATGACCTATTTCGTACGTTGCTGCAATTCTCACAAAAGAAGAATCAACTCTCGATGAATAACACAATACTAGATCAAACTCCGCTTTCAATTTAAAGTCATGCATGTGCCAAAAGGCCAATAATGTAAACCAAGCTTGGAAGCCATTGTTTCACTCAAAAGACCCAGTTAAAATCTATAAATTGATGCGATACTTCTTGCTTGTAGACGGCAAAAGATTTCGATTGATTCTCTACATTATGGTGTGGAAGCTCATCGGAGGAATGAACTCTATTGAATACCTACCGCTTATGTCGTGGAAATGATCTACACCGTGTCATTTATTCATGGTGACCTTCCTCCCTTGTATGGATGACGACGATCTCCGACAATAAACAGAGTTGCTATCAACTGAACAATCAAAGCCTATAAATTTGGTAGTAATTAGGTTTTATTGGTTAAAATTAGATTAATTAAGGCTAAGTTATATTATTTAGGTTAGATTTGGTTAATTAGTTTTAATTAGAGTTTATTATATATAATTAGTATTAAAAAATTAATTTAATATTAGTTAAAAACATTATGTAGACATGATATTAATAAAGAAAATAATAAATTTGTTTCACATCATCAAATAAATGAAATTATAATAAAATATAAATGTTTATAATAAAATGAAACGAAACAAAAGAAGAAATGAAAATTTCATATTACTTCTTAGTAAAAATAAAAAAAATTGTGATGAAATGTAAAATAATACATTATATTATATTATAAATCCATCATCTAAATAATATTATATTATATTATATTATATTATAAATCATTTCATTCCTTCCAAATAATAATTTTTTAATATTACATTATCTATATTCCATTTTATTATAAAATATTTCATTAATGAAATTTTTACTTCCAACTAAAAATAACCTAAATGTTGCTTTTTGTTATCTAAGATATCTGCATCACAGACTGTATATATATATATAACATATAAACACAAGAAATATACATTTTGGAGTTCTGGGCTTGTCATGAACATTGCTGTTTTCGAAGATCTTCGGACAATAAAGTTTGAAGAAGTTGGCTTAACCTCTCAGCACCAGCGCCTGGTCTAAAAATTGAAACATTGCCACGAATATTACATGGATCACTCCCGTTGTCGGAGCTGCCAACACACCACGCTCCTAGCGCGAACCGGTTCGTACGACTGAGAAGTTCTTTGTCAATCTTGTCCAAAACCGGATCATCCCTTGCAAATTTTCGAGCAAATGGGGCCTTGCTTTTAACCATTTTGTCAAAGTCTTTCATAGTCAAGGAGATGGGGTGTTGCTTTGGAGGAGTGTCCCAAGCAATATAGTGTAGATCGTGGCTTATTGCTGTGGTTTTGAATTCTTCAGTGTTGCATATAAGAGTATGGAAGTATCCTTCCGGCGAGGACACAAAATTCGTGTAATACATTAGGATAGTTCGTGGGAAGTTATCCCATCCCATTATGCAATATTCAACAAAGGTTCGGGTAAGCATTACCCATGCTGAACCTGCATCTCAGAAGGAAGCCCAACAAAGAAATAATTCTCAATCTCAACCATTGGCAATCAAGCTGAAAAGATGATATTGAACGAAAATTCCTCAACACTCTATTTGTCTAAAACAATAAACAAACAATACCCACCAACCCCCCAAAACAACATGAAAACAAGACTAAGCTAGTCAAAGACATAAAAAGTGGTAGGCAGAACTTGTAGCTTACCTGCACTTGGACTGAAAAATGCAGTGCAAACAATAAAAGAGAACAAATAATAAGTTGGCTATTATATCATGACAAGATTTCAAAGATAGGTATGAGCAGAAATAAGCTTTATATGCTCACCAGTGAAGAGCTTGAATGAGGTGGGAAGCGATCGGCGTTGAGTAGTCACAGCAAGGTCAGATTTCTTTGATAAGTATAGTCCAGGATCAATAATAATTGGTTTTGCCCTTTGGTTCCTGCAATATTTTCATAAAATTAATTGTTAAATTAATTAATTTCTTCTCCAGAGTTTTCCTTTCACTTACAATTTCCATCCAGTAAGCTGCATATGCTCAATGAAATTGAGATTCCTGGACAAATTTGAGAATACATGGAGCAAATCTGCACAACACAAACCAAAATTTATTTCAGCAAAGAGCATCAACTAAATTAAGAATAATATCACAAATACAAAAAGGATCTGCATATACATGAAATTCTCCCACAAATGTCACATTGTTATCAACAGCATTATGTTATTTAGCCATACAAAAAAAATATGAACACAATGCTAATGAGGCCGATCTGCCCAACTGTTGCAACTTTAAACAATGTAAACAAGGTAGAGATAAGAAAAAAGAGGGCAAGATGGTGCATAAAATTTTCAGAAAATTTTCTTTGGCAACTCAGCTGAAAGACTAGAATCTGTAACTAAAAGGAAAAAGGAATTATATCATATTTACCGCCTCAGCATGATTAGATACTAACATGAATTTTGGTCATCCTGTAGTTGAACCAAGTTCTATCGAATTTTAATGATAACAAAACATGGACTACTAAACTGTTAAGAGCGTGCAGATCATCATGAAGACTTCCACCAAAAAAGAAGTTTGTGAAATGAAGTGACAAAAACTTTACGAGACAATTCAGTTATAAATGTTTGTAAGTTTGGAATTTAAAGTTGAAGACTTTTGATGATTGAAGCAACTTATTATGATGAATGGATACTTGAGAGATGAAAACAATGAAAAAAAATTCTAGAAGCATTCTGAAAAGTTGACAGGGAAGGCAGTCAACCGGAAAACAAGTTTGGAAGTTTCCACGACGGTCAACAGGGCAAAGCATTTGACCATGTAGTGAGATGAAAACTACCCAAACCAGTTAACTGCAAAAATCAGTCAACTGGCTGCCTTTCTTATTTTAAAAGATGTATCTGACTCCCAAAATATAATTGGATCAATTAAAAGAAGGCTTTTTGGGTCAAGAAAAAAGGCTTTTGGCTCAAAGATTACTATGTAAAATGGGTAGAATAATAAAAATAAAGGAAAAACAATCATATCTTGTGAATCAAGTGATTTGATGATATTGAAAAAGCTTGGGTGTGAGCTTTCGTTAGAGCTTGAGTATAAGCTTGTATTTTTCTTTGAGAATATAAAGTCCTGTGATTAGAGAAAATCTAGGAGTGAGTGAGAGCATCTGTGTGAGCTCATATGTGTTACTCTCTTACAGAATCTATATAGTAGTTTCTACTCAACCATTAAAGTAAGAGTAGGATAGTGGATTGAACTGTCCAAAAGGAGATTAGGGAGTAAAATTAGGTCAAGGACAAAACTGAGCTACTATAAATCAATTATCCAATATCTCTTACCCTCTTTCTTCATTTCTTATTTGTGATTTATTCTGTTATTTGATTGTTTCTCTAATTACTTGTGAGATTAGTGAAAGCAACATTGAATTTATCATAAGAAATAATTGACCAAGCTCACCAAGTATTTGACAATTTCCCACTAAAAAAGATTCACATAATCAAGACTATATTCAAGGTATATAGGTTGGGTACCTAAAACTACAGGGTTGATGATCCAAAGAGAAAAAGGTTACTTTCACTATCATAGATATTGGTGTCTCTTGTAAATAATGCCAACTACCCAAGTTAATTCTTGTGAAAATAACCAGTCAACAGTCAGAAGTCATAAAGAATACCCAGTTCATCCCCCTTTTGGGTACCGAAGGATTTTGAGGTGAGTGGTGTAGCATTAAGCAACACAACCAAGTAACCAGTTGGGTCATACTTTCAGAATCTAAGATATCCTAACCGACAATATCATCAATCAATAACATCTTGAAGAAAGGTCCAAAAGAGCTCAAGGACTTCAGTAATCATCTTGATAACAGGACCTGATGGGCCTAGATTCTATTTTCAGTTCAAGTGTTCAAGCTGTTTCTTAAACAGGAAGATAAACCCACAATAAATTTCTAGGTAGTGAACTAGGTTAACAAGTTGAAGAGTGCATAGGATACTGTTTCCATCTCCAAGTAGTAACGTAAATGAAATCGAAGGAATTAGAAAATTTTAAATGCAAGATAATTGTGAATCCCATTAGCCAAGGTTGCACAGAAAATTCAATCCAATTCGACACGTTCAGAATGCATACACAAGTAACTTTGTAGGATTCATATTGCAGCTCTGTAGAACCTAATAAATGACCACGTTAAGATTTAAGTACACGGCATTTAAATGCAGTACATTGCACTTAAAAATTTCAGCTAGCGTTAGACTACATCGGACTACCTAGAAAGGAACAATGTACTTCAGATCCCATCTAACAGTGAAATTTCTGATCATCAATAAAAATTTAGACAAACAGCTAGCAAGACATAAACAAAAATTCAGAGGAAGTCTGCAACCCAAACACACTGAGAAATAAATTATGCCAACCCTGTGCAGTTAGGAATTAAAAGTAGACTATGCAACCTCACAATAATAGCATATGGCTGATTAACTTGGTTACTCCTGATCAAAAGTACCCCCACCTTCTGCACAGCAGGTAAAGAGTTCCTCTCTAATTTGCTCCTTGAACAAGACGCACATAAACCTCCTTGGACTCTTGAAATCAAATGCCAGAAGCCTAACAGTATAAATACTAAAGTTGCGGAAAATAATAAAATTTTCACTTGACTGCTACAGCCAAGCAAACTCCCGAAACAAGTGGAAAACTGTATCAACAGATTCATTCTATTGATCTGTTTTACAGATTCGCATAGCAGCATTAATCCTCCGTAGAAAGCAAACAACTCAAGACATACAGAAACACAAAACAGAGAACCAAGCAGATTAAACAAGTAAGAAAAGAGCATCAAGCACAAACCATCTTGAGTCACGAGAGGATAATCCGAAGCACTGAGGTTAATAAACCAATCCCACTCCAAGCTCTCCCTTAGCATAATAGCAATTGCTTGAAGGGTACAGGCAATCATTGTAGGCCCCTTGTAAGTTACCAAGTTGGACTGGCCCATCACGCGGACGTTCCCAACTTCACTAAATGTCGGGTCACTCTTCAAAGTTGTTCCTAAGTCCAACCTTTCACGTGGAGGTGCTTCCAGATCCAAATGCAAGATGTACTGATTCCTTGGATGATAAACTGCCTGCAAAGTTCTCATCATTCTGCGACTATCACCCTTGGTCCCTGAAATCAGGTATGCTAATCTAGGCGCTTCCCACTTGGAATACCCACTCCTATTCAATGATTTCATTAAATCCAATTCCACAAAATACTCAGATGAATCCTCTGAGCTCGCAAATGAAGTAACATCAAATGGCAACTGATCTCCACCATAGGGAGAGGCAAATAGACCGAAAGTGCTTGACAATAGGAGGGTTAATGATACAAGCAAACTTGCAAAGAATGGAATGTGCCATTTCCTATCGTTTAAAAATCTCACCGGGTGAGAAATGGCATTTTTCCTCATGCTCATCAAAGGGTTATTCATGAAATCAAAGCCCAATAGCTAAAAATTCGATATTCTCCCAACCAATTGAGCAAAACCCCAGAACGGTAACATGTGAAAACCCACCAAACTAGGACAACAAGCAAGCCAAGGAAAAGCGAAGAGGTCCAAAAAGAGCTAAACACTTGGAAGCGAAACACTATCGCTTCAAACTACAGCATAAATCAATAACTGAAACCGCCTCTAAATTTCTTTTAGATAACTGAAACCCGTAAAGGAAAAACATACTAAAAGATCCGTCCTTTACGAAGTGCGCCGTTAATGAAGAAGACAGCATAGGACTTGTAAGAAGAAAAGTACTCCGTAATCCAGAAATGATAAACCCATAAAAACTACAACTTTGTAAAACTTCAAAGCTTAACCTTTTGGTTATGCAATAAATAAAATGCTGGACTGGTTCTAAACTGGCTCCCCAGATCTAATCACTATCATAAAGCTTAGACTGTAAGTCTCAGAAGCTTGAAACTCAAGAGAATTATTAAAAAATTGTGGGGAAAGACAAGGGAATAAAGTTCAAATGCTCGTGAAAAACAGAGACGGAGGTGGGATCCTTAGAGAACAGGGAGAGATTCCAGGGCTAGGTGACGTTATCGTTTGGTGGGAAAGAAAATGGTAGAGAAAGAGACAGAGCTGAGTCGGACCAATCGACCGAGATCATTTAAACCAATTGATTATAGTAAAGTATTATATTGATAATATGGTATACTAAACCATATATCCAAAAATTATATTAATAGAAATTTGAAGTTATAATAATTTATTTAATTTTATTGCTATTACTTTTACATATTTCACATAAAAGTAATAATCATAACTAATAAGAAAAAAGATTATTTAATTATCGTATAAATATAAAATTAAAGACAATACGAATACTTAAAATATTACAATTCTATCATACTTAAAATATTACAATTCTATCATATAATAAAGAATAACTAGGACAAAATATCAAATAATAAATAATAAATATACATGACTCTTTAAGTATTACAATTTACAATAAGAGTTTGTGTCGAGGAAACAACCAAGTAAAGGTGAAATTTGAAACAAAAATATTAATAACTATATTTATATTACATATATAGAATTAAAAAATATAAAATATAAGAGAAATTAAAAGAAAAAGAGAAATAAAAACTTAAACCTTAATTCAATCAAATATCTGCTCAAGTACAAAATTATCATCATTGAAAGGAGTCTTATAATCAACATCATTTAAATTTATTTTACCAAATAACATGTCAATAGATTATCTTCCAAGTTAATCTCAACTATCAAATCCGATTCTTCAAAAACCTAATTCGCCAAAAGATTGTTATAGTCAAGATAAATTAGATATACATAACTAATTATTCTATTAAGAATTCCAATAAACAAATAACGTTAAATTATTAAGAAATTATATTCAACTTAATAATGATAATAACATATCTTTCGCGAAATTTTAAATTTTATAAAACAATTACCTAGATGTTTAACATTTTGGGTTCTAAACTATTCTTTTTCTTGGAATAGATAAATTCAAATATGCTTCAATTCTTTTCATACCCTATTGCACTCACACATTGACTTAAATTTTAAATTATAAAGTTTTGCAATTCTAGAACATCGC
This sequence comes from Erythroxylum reticulatum, assembly GCA_025504915.1. NCBI lineage: Eukaryota > Viridiplantae > Streptophyta > Magnoliopsida > Malpighiales > Erythroxylaceae > Erythroxylum > Erythroxylum reticulatum. The sequence continues at coordinate 13,151,907 of JANSVA010000009.1, forward strand.
TTTCGAATTGGTCTCACTAAACAACTATAAGGCGATAAAAGTAATATTACAAATGAAATAAAGTAATGATTAAGTTTTTAACAAATAACAAAAATGAAAAATATATGCTTAATTAAGTTTGTCTCTTTGACAAATACATTACGCATCCTAAAATCACTAGAAATGTCGCTATAAATCTCCATTTGTTAGCTTAAGAGATCTTTAATTATGTCATGAGTAACAATAGTTGTACTAGTTAATAATATTCTCCTATTAACTTCAACTTTCTTTGTAAAACTTAGTTTGAAATAGATACTAGGATTTAAAAATGCTCCAACTGTAAACAATAAATACTAAAGTTGTCTTTCTCATATCTCATTGATAATTGTAAAATAAGTTATGTATAAAAAAGACCTGTTTTTCTAATTGACCTTAATTACTTCCTTTGCCATTTCAATGGCATCATAGAAATAACTCATTATTGCTTTCTCATCACTATTAGTCAGACAAATTGCCCTTACTAAAGGCTCATAAACTCTAATGACAAACTGACATTAAGACTACAATTAATTATCATCAAACATAATTCTAGAAACCTTTAATCCAGCATTAGACCTACCATATTGAGATGCAACACACTTATCACTTGTAAACATTTGTCGTAACTCCTTCTTCATTAGACTAAAACACCGAAGTTATAAAAAAAATTAGTTCAACTCTTGAAATAATAGGATGACACAAATTCCTACCATTTGTGAAATCCTTTCTCATTAAATTGAAGACCTATGCACAATTATAGATGAACTTGGTCACCTTTTTTGTTTTTTTACAATCTCATTAATAATATAAAAATATCTATCATCTCCTCTATTTTTCAACATGAGGTTTATGCAATGTGTAGTACAAGGAGTCCAATAAAAAGAATTATATCTACTTTACAATCTTCTTCCAACTGCTTTATAAGCAAAATCATCGTCAGTAATGAACTGAACAATATTTTGGCCCAACTATATTCACAAATTCATCAAATATCTAAAATAAGGTATCAGTATTCCTAATAAATCCAGATGCATTAATAGACTTAAAAAACGTTGTCCACTTTGCAAAATAAACCAAAAAATTAATAATAGGTTTATGTCTTTTATTTGTCCAACCATCACACATAATTGAACACTTAAAGTAGTCCAAGTCATTTTTCTTTCAATCAAATAACTTTTTATTTCATAAACAAAGCTACTAAGAAGCTTGCCTTTGTAGCCATCAATTGAAGGAACTTTGTATCTTGGACTATAAGAGGCAATAACATCTACCGTAGGCTGATAATGATAAGATTGGGCATCATTAAATGCTACACCTAATTCGTACCACCATCTAATCATTTCTATATCCACATTATGAGTTGCTTGTTGCGTCTAGTTTTTATTTCTTTTAATTGCCTTCATATCTTGATTTTGGTTACAAATTCTTGTGTTTTAATCCAAACGTGAGACAAATTAAGTGAAAATGATGTGAATATTGTATGAATGTTAATTGGATTATTTTGCGAATTTTGTATGAAGGTTGAAAGGAAAGTGGTGTAAATTTTGCATGAATAGAGAAATAAATAAAAAAAGAAGAAAGTGGTGACAAGTGTTACCACCTTATAGTGGTGACTTAGCAAGTCGCCACCGTGACTAACATCCAAATGTTAGTCATGACTAACACTTTGGTGATAGTCATTGTGGTGACTTAACTTGTCACCACCGTGACAAGTACCTTCATAAGGGTGACTTAAGATTTAGGTTTTTGTGTCATCACCCCTACACATGACACGTGATAAGCTGATGAATTAAAGAAAGCAAATGGGTCATAGGGGTGATAATTTACATACAGGCACATTTGAAGACAAAGAGGAAATAGAGAGAAAGAAGGGACAAAGAGAAGATAATAGAGGGAGTTGGTGAAGAAGAGAGAAACAAGGTAGAGACTTGGAAGTAGAAACAAGCCTTCGATCATGTAGTGAGAACAAGCCGAAGCAAAAGGTGACAGTTAATGTGGGAAGCTTAAGAGGGGTAGGAGAACATCACACCTCACTCACTCGATCCTTATTTGCTTGCTCTATTATTCATCTGTTGCAGTGTTTCTGTTGTTTACTACACTTGTTACTTTTATAGCTTAGCCAATTGTTACTTGTTTTCTTTTCATAGTTCATCATTTACTTGGTTTATTGCTTGAATACTTTTCTTAGATTGATAAGATAAGATTTAAGTATCTGAGAATGATGAACCATATTTGTGCTATGACAGGCTGAATCTTTTTCTTGAGGATTAATGTAGCTATTTTAATCAACTATGTATGAATGAGTTACGGTTTTGTTGTGTTATTAATTGCTGCGGTTTCTAAGCTGATTATATGTAATGGCATGACCAAACCTTGCATCATTTTAGTATTAATTGAAGGATCGCGAGAAGAAGTTTAATACAGAACGGCAAACTATGGATGTTTAGGTTAAGAACTTAAATATATTAAATTAAGTGGTAATTAGTGGTCGGGTTTCCATAATTAATTCGGATGGTAACTTCTTGAATATGAAAGTTAGATTATTTCATTATTCAAGTTGATTTAAGACCCAATTTTTAATTTTAGTAAGACAATTATCCAATCATTTCCCTTAATCATGCCTAGGAGATTAAATTAGTGAAACTAATTCTCAAGAGTCTTTGATATGTGTTTAGTTGTTGATATATTTAATCATTTATACTTAGCAATTAATGATACGAAAATGCTTAAGATACTCACTTTAATTCATATATAATTTTAGGTATAATTTAGAAGCAAAGAAATTAAAGTGGGTCAAAAGCACAATAATTGGGCCATTTTTTGAAGGCTAAGACTCACTTGTCTCCATGGAGCAAGAAGAAGACAAGAAAATGCGAAGAAAAGAGATATATGTTGAAAATACAAAGAAGACTAAGGCATGTGTTGGGACAACCCCATGCATGTGAATTTAATGGTTGGTAAATCAAAGGGAGAGTAGTAACTAGGAAAGCATAATGACATGCAAGAGACGTGGAAGCATGCACCAAAACGACGTTGCACATAACACACAACACCACACACCCAGCAAAAATGACAATGCATAGAGTAGTTAGGAAGGAATAAATAAAATGCGCAAATCACTTGGACAAAACACAAACGACATCTGCGTATCACGCAAATGACATCTATGAAACACAAATATTTTCTAAACGTATGGAGCATTTTAAATGGAAACACACAGTAATGAAGAGGAGGGAACTGTGCCAATGGACTAACAAATAATTCACAAAATAGAGAACAATAACGTAGAGAGAAGGGAGGTGCAGTAGCGAGGAGAATAGGAGGGCTTTGACTAGGTTATAACATGGGGCTGAAGCATTTTCTTGGGAGAGACCCATGAAGGGCTAAACGTCCTGACAACGGTTCGGAGGTGACATTGACGTTTGTGACCCTAGTTAAATGTATTTCATTATTTGTTGTTTCTTTCTCTAATTAAAAATTGATTATGTTATGCTATGTTAATTGATTTGGGTTTTGTGTATAGATAATTGAATTTCGTTATTGTTCGGTTATTTGTGTATGAACCCATTAGGTATTGTGAAAAGATAATTTCAACATATTTATTAAATCGTTTATTTGTGAACTTATTGCTAGAATTTCGATATAATCTGTAATTGTTATGTTGAAATTCATGTGTAGCGACTAATGACTCGAAATCATTAAGGATAACATGACCTAGGTTAAATTACGCATTGTATGTGGTTGTAATGTTGATTAATTGGTTTTCCTAATTCGTAATGATACCGCCTAATTAAATCTAGAGATCTTATCTTAGGTTATTCGGTAGTTAGATTTAATTAATGATCGTATCTTGATTAAACACTATCTAGGGGAAAACTCACGTTAATTATTAACCCACGATTAATAGTTGTTAGGAGAGGTTAGAGAACAACAAATCAATGAAATATGTTTAATTAGGGTGTAGGTCGAGATTGAACTAAAGAATCGGGTCCCTACCAAATTCTCCACTCATTTTTCGCATGTTTTTATTAATTTGTTTTTATTAGTTTAGTTTCCTTTTATTTTCTTATTTTCAAAATCTAAAACCCCTTTAACCTAAACACCGATTAATTTCATTTCAACAACTTTACGTATACTCTCAATGGGATTGACCTAGACTCACCATTGCTATAGTAGTAGCCTAGTTTATTTTGATTAGCGTTATGATGCACTATCAGTCTTCCATTTCAACTAACTGGCCCAATTTGATTAATGTAAATGTTAAAAAAATTAAGGGGCCCGATTTGATTAATGAT
>JANSVA010000009.1:13182096-13219045 GCA_025504915.1 Erythroxylum reticulatum
GATATAGAGGAGCAATAGGTACATCAACCTCTAGACATTACTGGAACGTCTACGCATTAGCTTTAGGAGTGACTTGTAAGTAGACCTAGATGATCTTACTTTACTGTTTGTTTTTTTTATATTATAAGTTGAATGCTTATGTAATGTGAATGTGTTAGTTCCGGACAATATATGTCCGAGGAGTTTGATAAATGTGAAAATATTGAAGTACTCCTTGTATATGAATTTGATTGAAATAAGTGTACACAACTTGATTGTTAAATGCTGGACAACGGTCTGATGACAAGTGTGTTCTGAATGTGTATTTGCATATGAATGAAAAGTTATTCTCAACTTTAATGTTGAATGCCGGACTAAGGTCCAATGATATGTGCATGTGATTGAATGAGGATATGCAAATGTGATTGATGCATTTCATTACATGAATGTATAAAAATAAAGGCAGTTGTGACCGGGTAGCCACCGAAAAAGAGCTTAATGCTCAGAATGTAAAAAAGAGCCTAGAGCTCAAAAAGTGATTAAGAGTCAAAGGCTCACTATGTAAAATGAGCTTGGTACCCCCAACAAATACAGGATAGTTATTAATGAGCCCGGTATCAACAATAGATATGAGACAGTTATAGGCACTCGGTCATAACAAAGTAACAAATTAAAGGTGAGTCTCATAAGCATTGCACATAAGATTGATATGTATGTTTGGATGCTAAAATGTACTGTATGATTGTTGTGATGTGAATTATGTGATTATATGAATTGTAGGTGATATGTGATCGAGTAAGTCATCGAGGATGGTCACTCACTGAGTTTGCAAAAACTCACCAAAAATTTTGCAATATTTTTTAGGCTTAAAAGAGTTACCCTGTTGGGCAAACGGGAGTAAAACGTCTACATTCAAGTAAGAGATAGAGATAGAGATCGAGATCGGTTTGCACCTGCATATGTATTTTATTGTATTACATTAAAATGTGTATTCATAAATGATGTGCAATATGTATGTAAATGATTTTGATATGTAATAAAATTATGACTATAAGTATTTAGTATTTGTAATGGGCCTAAATGGCTATTGAAATTATGATGATTGTATTGATATAATTGAAAATGTTTCTGAATAAAAATGGGCCCGATCTGATTGCTGATTTCTACATATGTTTGTTTCTTTAAAAAAAATGTAACAAGACTTTACTGATTAAGTGCGCTAGTATGCCACCCTCGTCGGGCACGAACTTATATCACTCAGGATGTCGGGTAAGTGTCTTGTGAGAGTAGGGTGCTACAAAAAGCGGGCAGCCAGAAAAAATGCTTTAAGTCAATGTGCACATGACAAACGAAATGGTACGTCTCTTGCCCAAACACAATCAAATTTTAATGCTCAATTCATTTCACACATACTCATACTTTTCATGCTTCTCATGCTTTTCATGTTCTTTTCATTAATACAAAATGCCTTGTCATGTTTCAAGGCATACATGATAATGAATCATAATGCATTTTTCAACCATCATAATAATTCACAATCAATCAATTTAGCACACAATTCACATGCAAGACAATTTGCCACATTATACAACAACTATAAACATATTACCCACCTAATTTGCTTGAAAATCCAAGTTCAATTGTGCCTTTTCTCTTGCTCTTGGATAGAATTTTTTTAGTTTCCTAGAACAAACCAATTTCCCATTCAATCCTACATTCAAATGAAAAACTCATAAAGCTTCAATAATCAAAATAGCATAATTAAGCTTAAACTTAACCTACCCATAGTCTATCTAGGTTAGAAAGACCAAAACCTAGTTTACAAATCCATGAAAAATCAAAATGGTTCCTTAGTTCTCTTCTTTCTTCCAACACCAAAACCCATTTCTCTACTTATTTTTCAACCTAAGCAAGAAGAAAAGATGAACTTACCTTAAACTTAGCTCAAATCTCCTTCTTTGTTTTTCCCCCTAGTTTCCCACGTTTTCTTCTTTTTCTTTCTTTCTTTCTTTCCCCACATTTTCTCTTCCTTTTTAGCTTCTCACAATTCTCTCTTCTCTTCCTTATTCAAGACAACAATTTGTCTTGGTCTTCCAAAAATACCCCTCCATCATTTAATCAAAAGACTACTTACTCCTTAGGCTATTTAAACACCATACTATACTCTAATTTAATTCTAACATTACCATTCTAAATTTCTAATTTCTACTTATGTTCACTAATTTAATGACTAAATTCTAAAAAATAAACTAATAAATAAACAAATAATCAGATAATAAAAATTTTGGGGTCCAATAGATAGACTTATTGATTCTTGTTTCATGGGCTTGCAGAGACCCCATTAATTCATCAAATGAAAAGGAAGACAAATGATTTGACTCTTCAATTGCTACCACTACATGATCAAATTTAGGAACCAAACTCCTTAAAACCTTAGCAACAATAGTTTCGTCTGAAATCTTTTCTCCATATAAACACATTTGACTTACTACAAAAGACACTCTAGCCAAATACTCTTAAACTGATTCATAATTTTTCATGTTAGACGTTTCAAAATCTCATCTAGGAGGTTGTAATTTAACAGTGATTACCTTGATAGAACCTTGAAATTCAATTTTTAGAATTCCCCATGCTTACTTGGTTGAGGTAGCTACTACAATTCTTTAAAAAAGGGCTCCAACCACTACTTGTTGAATAAAAAATAATGCCTTTGCATCCTTCTTCTGGCTCTTTCTACTACAAGTTTTATCATCAATGGTTTCTACATACCCGTTCTCCACAAAGTACCACAAATCTTGTGATTTAAACAAGGTTTTCATCTTTATGCTCCAGAACTCATAGGAGTCTCCCTTAAACACAGGGATTTTAGGTTGAGAGACATTGATGGCACTCAAATATGTTGTCATTGAATGCAAAGAAAAGAACTCCCAATTTAGAACCGACCAAGCTCTAATACCAAATTTGTTGGAAAATTTAGGAAGTAACAGAGAGTTTGAAGGAAATTGATATTGTTGATCAACTGATAATTTATTAACTTAGAGCAGATACCTATAAATAGGCAATACATTGAAAATGACTTGTAGATAAAAACATTGAACTAGCTAAAATGATTCTCAACCACGTAATGTTCTATGGTAGAAAACTAGGAACTACCACAACAAGAAAATCTGAAGATTTTTATTTGTTACAAAAGATGTTTGAATGAACTGAACTACTAACAGAAATAATTATTACAAATGTTCAAGTACCTTAACAATTCAAAAAGGATTTGCTTTCTCTTAAAAACTCAAAAAAGATTTGCTTTCTCATCTTATTAGGTGTCGCAGAATTATCATCCTTGGCCTGCTATCAAGATTCATCCCTGCACAAATAAAACTTAATTATAAAAAAAATTCGAAAATAATTAGAAAATGTGTGAAATGATGAATGATGAAAGAGCTATGAATATAATGAGTAAAATGATGAATGATGAAAGAGCTACAAGTCGATTGATCTAAAGCGCCAATATCCTGTCTAAAAGTGTATATCAAAAGGTCAAATTAGTTGGATATCGATTGATCTAAAGCGCCAATATCCTGTCTAAAGGTGTATATCGAAAGGTCAAATTAGTTGGATATGTACATGTAATTTTATATCCTCAGGCTTGAGATAATAAGCTTTCTCAAAGGTCAACGTTGGTCTAAACCTATAAAAAAAAACCTTCTATCCAAGATGTAGGTCGGGGGAGAAATCATGTATATACATATAATTCTGTACATATGATGGTCCAAGATTAAGGATAAGGTTTCCAGGATACTGCAGATGTTTTTTCTTGTCTCAAGCTTTTGCATCTTACACTCGAATACAAAAGGGTTCATTTTTACGACAATTCTTTATTGTTACATTGTATAGAGTATAGACTATTTAGTGGACTTTGACGTCTAACTTTAACAGCGGAGTTGGCGATTGATTTTACAGGTTTATAAATAAAAGCGATTTCAGGGGCTCGGCCTGGTTTTTGTCAGTTGGGCCAATATGGGTCTACAACAGATGTGTAGGTGTATAGTCCTTGTATGTATATTGTTGTTAGTCCGATAGTAGTTAGTGTTTAGGTATACTGAATGATTTTCACGAGATAAGATCAATGCTAATGCTATCATTACAATGTATAATAGATCATTTTCATTTGTGGGAAAATATTCATGTGTTGTCACTTTTTGAATAAGGAATTGTTGGATTTTAGAAGAAGATGAGTTGCATTTTAAATTGACAGTAACGAAATAACAAATGAATATTGGTGGTCTTAAGCTAAGGCAAGGTGACTACTGTTATATACCTATTCAAAGCCACCAGTAATAATTGATGAGTTGCGTGACCACGAAATTAGCAGATATATATATATATATATATGGCGTAACTATCAAATGAATGCCAAAAGAAGTTGTAGTAATAAAGGAGGTCCTCAAATAGCTAGGTAGGTGGGCTAGGCCAACTACATCTCATATCATATGATTAAAATCAGGTGGTCCTCTGCGGGGAATCCAATGAGTTTCTGCTAATAAGGTGCCCACCAATGCCGTTTCTTCATTGGCAAAACCAAAATGTGTTTGAGCACACAATAAGGACGTTTACCTAAAACTTGGGTTTGTTTTTGAAACAACAGATCGAGAACTTTGAGCTTCTTTTTATTTTTTATTTTTAATCAAAAGTCAATATGTGTAGAAACAAGTGAGATTTTGAACAGTAAATGGGTGGCTACTACGACAATCGTGACTATTATAATCATACATGCAATTGCAATGGCAGAGGTTAGCTTAGGAACCTGATCACAGCTAGCCAGCATGCAACATTATCCTGTATGTTTCACTTCCTGGAGCTGAAGAATACAAACTTTTCCAACATAATTAATTCATCAGCATACCCAACATACCATCTGATCATGCTCATCCTGTGCTGTTAAAGGTGAGACAGCAAAATCACCACATTTCCTCCACCCAATGGCGTAATTATGATGGCAAGTGGCAGCTCCATTCCAGGAAAACAAACCATCCTCTCTTTTGGCAGCTTAACATATAACACTAAATACCAAAAGGATTCCCGAATCAGTTGATTGGCTATACCAAGTTGGTTCCTGTTGGTTTCATATTTCCTAGTACTAATTTAATGCCGGTGGGACCTAATAAGTCTTTTAAACTACAGATACCCAAAACCGGGGCAATTCTTCAGTGTCTATGAGAATGTTAGCAAATAACACGCGCACCAGCGTGCAGAAGTGTTGTTCATCTATAAGAGAAACAGGATATAAGAAAGCGTGCATGACATCCTCTCCCAGTTCCAGGGACCGTTTCAAACGCCATGCACACAGTGTTCCCAGAGCTAAAGATCCTGTATGAAAGGTAGCTAGAACGCATAGTTCATTTAAGATATGATGCTTCTCTTTTGACCAAAGCACACAGAAAAAGAAACATGGCATTTCCTGTCCACATCAAAAAGCATATACACCATTTTCTCATCACTTACGGAGCCACTGTCCGGCACCATCATACAAGTGTTGGCATGGAATCTGTGTAGACTGGGTGAAAGAGGGTATGTTAGTTGCTACACTAGTAGGCCAGAAAAAGTAATGAACTCGCAGATCTTTGCATGGAGTGATCCTTATTTTATTTTTAATTGCGGCCAACATGATTAGGTCCTGTAAACCAAGACAAGAAGATCAATTTTCTTGCGTCCTTGAGTCGCATGATTGATTTATAATCCCATGCATACTTTGAAAGAGTGGGCAGAGCATAATAAAAGTAGCTGAGCTTGATACCTCCATAAAAAAGAGAGGTACGTACAGTTGTTTGTTACTATTTGTACTTTTACAGGGTGTTGAAAGGTCCAAGTCTTTTAATTGGTGACACCGTGACAGATACTTGTAGGAGGCGGTCCTAGTCCTACGCCATGTTATTTACCAAAAGGAGAAGGAAAGAAATGCTTGGCTCCAGATTTGTTATTCTAGGCAATTATGAAAACAAAACTGTACATTGCCACTTTAGCTGCTTTTTTGTTTTTTGTTTCTTAATCTTTGCCTTTGTCAGACAGACAAATAAAACGTTATTGTTTGTTTGTCCCACTCCAAATAAAAAGGGTTAACTTTGATGTGAAGCAACACCTTTTAGTCGTTTTCTTTAAACCTCTTCTTGTTTGCATTGTGATAGTGCTAGCTCTTTTTTATTGTTAATGTGAACTGCAATTTCGTCAAGCCACTGCTCTCAATCTTGTAGCTTTATATATATGTGCATATAAATTCAACAAAAGCCTAATGAATCATAGCCACTGCTCTCGATCTTGTAGCTTTATATATATATATATGCATATAAATTCAACAAAAGCCTAATGAATCATAGGCTCTGTAATACTTTTTCTGAATACCTCCTCATTTTCTTCTTGGATTAAGAACTGATAGTCTAAATTAGGAGACATTTACCATTGCCTATATATCTTCACCGCGCTTATATACAAACATACACTCCATCGAGTGGAACTCTATGTACACAAGATAACACATGTAGTTCTTCACTTTTTTTAAACCTTCAGAGTTTGTACTTTGTACTTTCTCTCCGCCAGATCGAACCTTTTGAGAGGCTATGATGTCCTCATTGTTGCTTTGCTCGCTCACTCTCTCTCTCTCTCTCTACTTCTTGACATATACCGAGATTGATGGAGATTAAAAAACATAACCTTTTCATGACCAAATCAGATATATAAAAACAAGAAGAAGAGTTTAATGTCTATCTCCCAAGCGCCACACATGTTTTCTTATTATCGTGAAACTGAAAGAGTTGGGTGAGATATTGAACGGTTACATGAATTCAATGCCAACAAAACTCCCATGCTGGGATTGATGTGACTAGCCAACATTATATGCAAAGTTTAGTTTTATAGCCTTCATGACATTCAGAAGCAAATTTTAACCAGATTGGTTGGCTTGCCAAATGGGGACGGAACCCAGACACTTGGAATCACTATTTCTCATCTCAAAAAATGCCATAGCCTATAAATATGCTCAACCAACTCCTAACCTCAAGCCTCCCACCATTAGTTGGTTAAACAAAAGTAAAAATTGACTGCCTTAACTAAAGGAAAATATACATTGGTTAAGTTCCATGGTCCGGTCTGGTGTCATGTCATGCAGGCAGCATAAGTAACAGGCGAGGCGAGTGAATATGAAAACAAAATTTAACATAAATCTGCAACTCTTCCTCTTGGCCAGCTCATTTCTCTCTCATCGCCCAATACCAGTAGTAAGCAATCGACACTTAGTAGTGAAAGATGAATCCTTGAACGCGTTCCCTACGTCTTTCTTGAGAGACAACCTCCCTTTGCCTTTTCTTCTCCTTTTTTATTTCTCCTTTATTTCCTTCACCCTTAATCTTCAATTCCCCATTCTCTTTTGTCGATTTTGACTTCAAATATCTCATCTTCGATTCTGGGTTTTGGTTATATTGTGCTATAAGTTAACACACACGCAGATATGGCCAATGGAGGCGAAGGAATGACGTTGTTTGGCGATGAAGAGTTGAGAGAGATTAGTGGGGTCAAGAGAGGTGTAGATTACATAGAGGTGACGTGTGGGTGCACCAGCCACAGATATGGTGATGCTGTGGGGAGGCTTAGGGTTTTTGTCAATGGTGACCTTGTGATCACCTGTGAATGCACTCCTGGTTGCAATGAAGGTGTCTCTCTCTCCTTGCTTTTTCCCTTTCTCCACCTTTCTCTCTCCACCTGTATCGGTTTGATTGTTGTGCATGTTGACTGTTTCTTGACGTTGATAGGTGTCGCTTTCTGCTGTTTAATCAACTGAAATGGCCGGAGAGCGGTACCATTGTTTTGTGGATTCGTTTGCTATATAGTTCAAGACTCTTAAGTGTATGTTGTTTTGTCTCAGTGAGTGAGCTTTGTCTGCCTTGAGCTCTGGGGCTTTCGAACTTGGTTTCTTTCGGCTTCGTACTGAAGGCTTAAGAAGCTTTTGTTTTCAGGGATAAGTTGAGAATGATGATCGTTCAACTCCATCTTCTCTCCTCCTGTATGGCTGTGTTTGTGTTGATGCTTTAAGTTCTGGTTTTGTATTACGAATCAATCTTTTTCTTCCTGTCAGACAGAGTAAGGCTTTCTGTGGAATCGTCTTGACCTTTGTACTATACAACGCCCTTCCCGAGGCTTCATATATTCTTCTGTGATAACTAGTTACCTATTCATCGTGGACACTGGTCATTTTAACCCGGAGGATGTCCGGTCAGCTCTATGGTTTATTATAGCATATTAGTATCTTGTGTTTAGTATGCATGCTTTTGTAGCTATTTGGTGGATAGGTTCTAGGAAGCTACGTAGAATGCACATTTCAGCAGCTCACATACATGGTCCTTCTCCCTATCGTGCATTTTATATAAAAGTGTAACTACAATGGCTGCTTCATTGGTATGTCTAACTCCAACGAATTGCTTGAAGAGTTATGCGATCTGCTTAAAGTTGAAGGTGCTTGCTAAATCGAAATTTTTATATTGGTTCTGAACTTGAATAAAAACAAGCCGCCGATACCAATTGTTGTACTGATTACAACGATATATTGGGGCAGTTTGTTCCACTGCCCTTGGCCATGAGAATAGAGCTAAGTCCATTAGAAGAGGAATGATGCCGTTCGTAAGAACAACCGTTACTAGCATGAAAAGACAAAATCGACCCGTCCTTTATTTCTCTGAACGAAATTGATATTTGCTGGACCCACCTGAACTTTTTGAGCCAAGTTTTTTCAGTTGCTCCTCAGCGTATAGTTTTCAGAGAAGGTGGTATCTTTTGGCGCACTATAATACAGTTAGGGCTATATCTCTGTCGTGATAGTTGATAACCTTTAATGCTGTAATACGGAGTACAGTGACAAGTTTATCCTCTTCCATTCTCTGCTTTTCCAAGTCTTTGTGACGGTTTAGATGTAATCTACATTTTCTTATAGTTTGATTCATGTTCCTAAAAGATTTGAAATGCTTTATTTGTACCCTTGCTTTGCATGTTTGATTGTTGTTGATTGTTGAGCGGTGATTCTAATTGCTAGGCAAGATGACTCCAGCTGCATTTGAGAAGCATTCTGGTAGAGAGACAGCTAGAAAATGGAAGAACAATATTTGGATCATAGGCAATGGGGAGAAGGTTCCATTGTCAAAGACGGTGTTGCTCAAGTATTATAATCAGGCTTCGAAAAATGGAAATGGATCGCAGAGGTCCAACAATGGGCGAGTTTGCCATCGGGATGAGTTTGTTCGTTGTACTACATGTACTAAGGAACGCAGGTTTCGATTGCGAACCAAAGAGGAATGTCGACTTCACCATGATGCATTGGCAGATCCAAATTGGAAATGTTCTGATCTGCCATTTGACAAGTATGTATGTTTTTCTTTTGACATTGAATAAAACTACCTTAATCAAATCTTTGTACAACCGTTATTGCTGATGCTCTTGTTTTTGTTATAGTTCGTTTATTGCTAGCTCTGCCAGCAGGAAAATGCCACATCTATATATATATATATATATATATATATATATATCGAGTTAGGCAATATTTTATTCAAAATGTAGCATATTTATGAAACTAGAAACAATGAACCATTTGTTACTTTTGTTTTGAATTCATCGAGTCATAGTAGCTAACATTAGCTGCTTGTATCTGTTGTTCCTTGTATTATTTGTTAGTGATGGTTCTCTGTGTGTTGTTCAGTAATTGATCAGAGAAAAGAACATATATAGCTAGCTAGAAGATCACCTGGATGAGCATAGTTTCATTTTTTATTGTTAATTTTATCATTAACTACTTGGATACTGCTCAACCTAGATACTTGAACATGGCGTTGTGGATATTGACAATTACTTCAATTTCCCTGAATTTCAGAACCGTTACTTCACATGCATAAAAGAACTAGCAACAAGAGCGGAAGTGTCTTATGAATAAATATTAAAAGTTTTCGTTGCCTTGGAATTGACTTAAGTACGAAAAAACTGAAGACTGTTTCCTTTTAACAATATTCATCAGTGTAGAATCATGTCGAAAAGGTTAATTTGAAAATTCTAGACTGTTATCTTCTTTGAGGAAATATTTGTAAGTTTATTAATCAAGGGTAACGTGTAAGTTACATCAATTTTAGACTGGCAGGAGATTCCTAGTTTAGGCAAAGGTCTCTCCACAGCATGCAAGAAGATAAGGATGCTACATGAACAAATTAGACTGAATATCATGATTGTACTACACGCTGCAAATATATGCTGATCTTTGTTGGATGGTACCTCTTGTGATAGTTCTGACTTTATATGTTGAGGTAACTAATGTTTCATCAAACAGCCAAGAATAACCAATAGTTTTCGCTCAAACAGCCAAGAATAACCAATAGTTTTCGCTCTAAATATTTACCAAAAAAAAATTCCTCCAATTAAAATTGGAGGTTTGGCATCAGATGCTGAAACATTGATATTATATGGTCTTTGTGATATGGCTATTCCATTTGGTGATAATATTGTGTCGAACTTTCCCGTTTTTTTACAGATTTACATCCTTGGACATTCGTACCTCTGTCCATTTTAGAGCTTTTGAAGTAGGAATTAAGGTTATTTTCTGGAGAGTTTAGAAAATTTGAGCTGTCGAATAAGCATTCAGTTTCAGCTGGATGTTGAAACTTTTGAAAATTATCAGGAAAAAGTGAAAATTGTTGACAGGCAGACAATAATTGACTCTTGGTTACTGACTTCTAGAGCTGTGTTGTTGACTTATTATGTCTTACCATGTTGGTTTCCTTTCCTTTTTATTTTTCCTCTATATTTAATACTGTTGTGGAATGATATCTGGTAGAGGGAGAGGAGAAATTAAAGTAAATTCATAAAGCTACAAGTGGAGAGAATTTTTCATACCCTTTTTTTGTGAAGGTAAAGAGAGAACATATCCACATGGTAGCACTATACATTCTGCTGCTAGACTTGTTATCTTTAATCTTCTTCTTTGTTTCATTATGACCATCAATTCTCAAAAGTTTTAAAACAATGGTTTGTATAAGAAATGTGAATCTTTCCATATCCCAAGTATGTTGTTTTAAGTTGATGTAGATTAACTTGTTAGATTAAAAACAAGCATCCTCTTTTTAAGTGAACAACTTTTTATGGAAGTCCTTTTCTACTGCTTTCCGATTGCATGATGGGATTTGAATGAATGGCGTGAATCTACCAATTATAGTTGAAGCTAAATGCATGGATAAGTTATGTCTTGCTTGACGTAGAAGTGTAGCTTAATCTTCTGAACCTTCAATCAAGACTGAACTTACTTTGACTACAAATGATTTCTTATTTACACGTGTACAGCGATGATGTTCAAGACAGCTGATTGATTTTCTTGCGCAGAACAACGTGTGATCATGATGAAGAACGAGCCAGTCGACGGATATACAGGGGCTGCACACGGTCACCAACTTGCAAGGGCTGCACATCCTGTGTTTGCTTTGGGTGTGAACTCTGCCGTTTCTCAGATTGTAGCTGCCAGACCTGCGTTGACTTCACAAGGAATGCAAAAGCTTGAACTGAAGAGCATATGTTTCTATCGTTTCTGATGATGGCTCTACTCATTGAAGGCCATTATCACCTCGTTTAATCCATCCACAGTACTACTTCAGGAAAAGGTCCGAGTTGCTGACACTCAACTTTCAATTGCCAGTCATTTGGTCTAAGCAAATGTTATATAGCATTCATTGAGTAGTGTATAATTTCCATTTCTACTTTAGAAATCGTATGTCTATCCATTTAAAGTAATATCAGCTTTGATTCAATTCTATCTGCGCTATGAGAGATGCTTAGAAAAGAGCTATCAGAGACAAATAAAATGACAGACTTGGAGAAGGCTTTTGGATGATTTCCAATGGATTCATCAAGCTATAAAATAGAGGAGAGATCCGACAAAGAAATATAAAGAGCTCATTTAAGAAGGGTAGCATATTCCCCGTATTGATATGGTTCAATATATCAATCGAGTGAACTACCAATTGACTGATTTTTAAAGCTAGAGACGTCAATATAAAATCAAACCAACCAATTTTCCGTAATTTTAGTTGAAATGGTTAACTTAGTTTGTCTTTTTGATTCTTTGAAAATTTTAATCTTTTGTAAAGTTATTTGTGTTATATCAAATTTTATTATATAAGAGACTTTCATTGTTTTATCCCTAATGATAAGTATTTATATTAAGCATAGGGATGACAAATTCAGCCCGGGCTCGAGGTCCGATAGCCACATACAAAACGTCATCGTTTTCAAAATTATTTAAAGAAAACCTAGTTTGGGCGATTGCTACCTCTAATTAAGCATGTTGAACTCCTAAATATCTACATTGCAATACATTAAGCATCCTCTTGGTCAATATTTCACACACATAGTGACATTAAAAAAGAGATGTTGGCGAGTCTCGGAAAGTGATAGGAACGTTTAGTATCATATTAAGTTAATCTTATCAAAGGTAAGATGGTGGCTGAAACAATAAATGAACTTAGATATATGTCAATTTTGTGTGATTGATAAAGAAGTCCTATAGGAAGTTGAGATATTATACAATGTATTATGACAATCTCAAAATTAGGTTATATGATGCTCAAAAATTCTAATGTAATGTGACAATGTAAAGTCCCGAGGATACATAATATGCTCAAGGCTCTCTCTTTATCATATTTCTTAAGCTTCAACAATAATTCTCACAATTCCTTAAAAATTACCACTCAACTGGTAGCAAGAACTACCGCTCCAGATATTCAATAGCACAACACATTTGTAATTTTTGTTTTGCATACACTTATAATCTTTTGTTCTTGTTCTCTCTTATTGTACTCTTCTTAATATCTTATGTTGTCTTCTTTTGCTTTAGAAAGTCATTTTCATATGTTTTGTTAATTGTTGTTCGGATTACCACCTTCCTTTTGGAGAAAAATATGACCTTTTGAGTTTGATCCCTCATCCACTTGGCAGGAACATTTGAAAATGGTGCTATTTATATCATTTTCCTTTAGTCTAGTTGACCCATTAGTCTTGCAACATAGCTTTCCAATATCATCTATCAACACTTAAACAATATCGTTTTATTCAATATTTTCTTATTATCAAAGCCATGTCTATATCTTGTGCTTATGCTGTATACTTAGTGCCACATATATGATTTTATAAAATACTCTTCTTCTATCCATTGAAGTGGTATTCTTCTTTTCCTATGAATATATTATTGGCACATTGTTCTTTTTTTAACTTTTCACGATTAGGCAATTTGGTCTTGAGTTTTCTTATAATTTTTTTATTCACACCTACAATAAGCTATATCTATTTGCCTTGATTGTTGAAACAAGAAGCTTAGTTATTGAGTTATGGACTCTACAATTGCTTTCAAACGCTGGAATATCTGTATGAAATTTAACTTTAAAGATTGGTAACTACCAAGCGTTATATTGTTTATTTACATAAAAATCTGGACTTGGGCTGCTTAATAATGAATCCCAATTAGGGATAACAATAAATTTTCAACCCGATTAATATCTGCACTATTCGACCCAAAAATAGATATAAAGGCTAAAAAATAAATTTTAAATGAATGCTGAAAAATAGATATGAGTATAAATTTGAATATGAGTCTAGAGATAACCGAACCGATGAATACCTATATCTTACTCGTTTTTTACTAATTTTATTTTTATGTTTATTTCTTGAATATTTATTATTAAATATAATAAAATATTAATATTTTTTTAAAAAAATAACTTTAAAATCTCCACTATACTTTTCAATCCTCACATTTTTCATCATATTTTATTTTCTTATAGAATAATAATAATGCAAATAATATGAAACAGAATTTTAAATGTTGTAAAGTTCACATAAAGATGTTTTTGAAACTTTGAATATTTCAATCTTTGTTTCAATTCTTGATTATGAAAAATATGTTATCTTTGAAATAAATATTATGATTTTTATTATTCCAATTTTATGATTTTTTTTAAAACATACAAATCAAAATTTTAACTTATTATTATTAAAGTAATATTAATTTGGAGCGTTCGTAAAAATCTGCTCTTTATATTTTTCATTTAGAAGCTATATTTTTATTTACTATATAACCCGATAAATATCCAAAAATCCGAAAAATTCAATAGATTTAAATATGGATAGTAAATCTTAAAAACCGATAAATATAGATATAAATTGTCATAAAAAATAGATATAAATATGAGTAGAGTAATACCCGAACCAAACCCTACCCATTGCCATCCTTAATTCCAACATAACCACAGATCATTACATCGATAATAAAGGTTTGATAGCTTGATTTCCTACAGCTTGCTAGGCTTGCACCTTCGAATTCAATTTTCGTTACTTTACACCATTTCTAACATTTTACATTTATATTTAAGGATGGAACAAATGAATAAGAAAGCAATATATACATATAACATGTCAGTTGATATACTAAATACACTTAGAATTCCCAGTTTACATATATATTGTTCCTAAAACTCTCGGGTCCAAATTTTTTCTCTAAAACTGCAGTAAAGCATAGGCGCAGGAACAAACGTGGCGACATGATGGGACAAAACAATGCAGGAAGAAGGGCAAAACAATGCAGTTCGAAGAAGAAAGGAGATTAAAACGTACAGGCATAATGCATCAAACAAAAACGTGGATCAGATTAAAGAAAATAAGAACTAAAAGGTAAGGGCCAAGCACGAGGCGCTGGGAATGACAAAATGATCAACGTAACACAGGAAATATCTTGTAGAAATTGATGTTTTAACAATCAAACTGAAAATTGAACCGATAAGACAAGAGATTTAAAACTTTTCCACTTTTCCACTTCACCACACGAAACTGGGCACCTCTGATACTAGACTAAAATTTGTTCGACAGAAAACAGTATGCAATAGGAAATGGATTTATAAAGCACTTGCATTATGATAGAAAAGCAGTTTGCAGAAAGTAAACAGTTATAGAGCTACCATGCACAAGTTATGCTTAAATTTCAACAAAACCTTCACTTTGATGCATGTCTACCTCTACCACGGGCAGCCCGACCACCTCCCTGATGATATGGGTTTCTTCCATGGTTGGATGAGCTGCCCAAGTTGAAGTGCTGAGGAGCTTGGAAACTGCTAGCAATAGTGTGCGGCTGCGAATTAGAGTTGAGTTCTAATTGTTGTCCATTTGAAAACATTCCTAGGCCTCCTGGAGTAGGTTGACCCTGAAAGCTCATCCCAAAGGATGCTTGATTGGAGAAATTCTGAGTTGAGACTCCCATAAAAGATGATAATCCTGCAGATAAATTTGGCTGCCCACACCAAAAAGGTGCATTAGGAAGTAATCCCAGATTAGGGTTTAATTGCTGCTGAAAGATTAAGTTGTTAGGCATTGGGATTTGACAAGGAATCTGCATTTGATCTGGGGAAGGCATTGGCATATTATTAGCCACCACTCCACCAGGAATGACGAGATTTTGTGGCTGTTGAGGACGTAACCCATTTGTCCACATTACGTTCGGAAAGAAACCAGAGGCTTGGGGCACTGATGGAAAGAATGGAGAAAAACCAATCCCAGTGGGGACATCTTGTCCAGTGGAAGAGGATGCACAATAACTATTACCCAGTGATGCTCCAACGGTAAAAGCATTTGGGGGATTTTGACTGCCCAATCCTTGATCCATGCCCAATGCTTCTTGGTGGCCTAAGCTTTGCTTATCCCTCCGATTCCCATCCCTAGGTTTGACATTCTTTCCCTTTTTTTTCTTTTTTCCATCTGTCTGCACATTCATGCCTCTCTTTGACATTTTCTGCATTCTCCTATGCTCTGCCTCTTTCTCGTCGTCTGAAAATTCGCCTTCATCTGACACCTCTTCATCATTCTCACCAGATGCATCATAGCCTTTTTTGTAGAGGTCCTTATTGTTGAGCACATGATTGGCAAACTCAGGAACAAAAGAGATAAAGTTACCTTCACATAGCCCAGCCGGAATTTCATTTTCAGAATTGTATCTCACAACATAGTAAGGATTTTTGACAGGACCAAAAATCTCATCTATTAACCCCAATGGGGATCGCTTTTCAGTTATCCATAGAACAGAACTCTCACTAAGAGGATTGTGTTTCTCTGCACCTTCCACAATGACTTGGGTGCCTATAATCTGAAAATTTAAGCAGCATTGAGTTAAAATTGCAACCATGAATTCAAGAGTGACACAAGACTATGAAATAGCTTGCGAAGCTTACACATGGTTGTCTTAATTCAACCATTTTTATATCACTGTATCAGCATTTGTAGGAAAATGGACAAGCCTTTCAAGATGTGTACAGACTTACAGACAATATCACTCCAACTGGCAGCATTTTATGATGCAATCCTAAAGTGGCTTTCACAGGAGGAACAGGAGGGAGAATCTGCAAAATGTTGGTACAATATATCACAAAACTATAACTGATTGGCAAGATTATGCACAGCGTCATGCTCTCAAACAAAATACACACAATTTATACTTTAAGATATCAAAAGGCATGTTATAAATTGTAGACAATTACCTAAATCAAATTAAATAATGATAAGTGAAAATAGTCATTAAATCAGCAAACAAGTATCACAATAAGAGCAAAACAATAGGGTTTGTTACCAACCACTCAATTAAAAAGTTAATTTGCTTGAGCTAGTGATTGTTTAAATCAAGGAAAAAGGACCACTGTACACTTAACTTGTTACAATGCACTAACAAGTTAACACAAACAAATCCATAGGTCCAACAATCATATAAGTTAACTTTTTACAATGCACTAACAAGATAATATAAACAAATCCATAGGTCCAACAATCACATAAGTGTAACTCAGATGCATGATGCATCAAATCAACTACTAATCAAAGAGTGGCATACTGCTCATGCAGATTAACAGAAAATGTAAGGCAACTGGGAGTATTTATCACTTTGTCCTGCATCACCAGCGCAAGCTATCAACACTTGATTTCCTCAATCATATTTTAAGAAGTAATAGCTTGATAATTATCTTTTTAAAAGCTAAAGACTAGGAAAATTGTCATCATGATAAAAATGCAACGTTAAATTTCAGTTTAGCAAAAAACTTAAAGGGACGAAGAAACACAGAATCACATCGCACAGCAAATTATTTCTGTTATACAACAATATTAGTTTATGTGAAATTGATACTGTTTGACATGAAGGATAATGCCTGCCACTTTGTTTACAACACAAGTACAAGAAGAGATTAAAGCTGAAACTATTTACCTTAAGTTCATTCTTTGATCTTATGGGCCCTCCCACAACAACAGCCCCTTCCTCTTGTTCATCAGATTCAACATCAGTCCACTCAATCATTCCATCCGCATCCTCACCCTCTTCAGTTCCTTGATCATGGGGACTCCCTCCAATAATCTCATCTGCATTACCATCTCTGATCTCACCTTCTTCAATCTCCTCCAAACTGATTGTTTCCCTAGTTGTCTCTACCTGGACTTCTTTTTTCTTCTCAATCACCTCAGCTTCCTCTTTGTCATCATCATCAGAACTATCACGAGTACTGCTACTAGTACAACTACTCGAAGATGAAGATGAAGTTGAGCTACTTTTGCATTCACCTTCCACGACATTTCCACTGAGATTGTTGCCACACACCTCCATGTTATTCATACCGCGTTCAATTCCACTAACTAGACTCCAACCAATGGCTGAACTGTCATTCCCTTTCTCTACTCCATGATTGACTACTACACTTTTTACATCACGTCCATTGGCAACAGAAGATCTCGTTTCAGAAAACAAGGTCGTACTACATATCTGTTCATCACTCACTCTTTCACCTTTCACATCTGTGCTATTATCAAGAATTGGACTACATGCACCAAGCAAGATAAAGTTTTCAATTTCCCTATCAGCAGTGCAACCCAAATCCCCTTCAAAAACCTCATCTCCCTTCACAATTTGAATTACTTTACTATCAGGAACAGCATAACTTGTTTCAACAGGCAAACTCATTTTTCCTATCTCATCACTGCTTTCTTGTTCATTTTTCACAATGCCATCATAATTGGCAGGCTTAGACCCAGCAAGCAAATTGAACTCCTCTGATGAGCAACTAAAATCCCCCTGATACTCCATTTCTTCCCCCACTTTCATATCATGCATGTCAGGAACAGAATTTGTTTTCACAAGAGAACTTGCTAATGTCGTCGCCTCCTCAGCACCCACTTCGTCACTTCTCACAACAATGCCTTCATTGGAAAGTGGACCAGACCCGCCATAAAAGGGGCATGTATTCATCTCCTTCTCAACAAAACAACCAAACTGCCCTTTCTCCTTGACTAGAAAACCAGTTCCACCTTCAGTTGACTTGGACGAGTCTTTAAATTTTGGATTAGTTCTATCAAAAATTGGATCGATGAATAGAGTGCCAACACAAGAATCTCTATCATCCACCTCCTTCACCCTCCCAAAATCCTCCAAATCAAGCTTATCTAAACTAATACTATACAGGTCTAAGTTATCGTCGAAATACCCTTTGATGGAATCAAAATCAAAGAAATTATCTGCATAATTCCAATCAAGTGGGTATTAACTGAAAAGGAACAAATTAAGGCCATAAGAACACATTTATATCACAAAAGTAAAAGGGAAAAAGGAAAAGAACGACGCATTACCATCTCCGGGAATCATAACACGTCTTTCTGTTCTGCGTGAACAATAAAAGTTAAATAACATACAATAAGATTATATACAAAAAGAAAGGGAAAATAACGACAACTATTTTCAAAGTTAAAACAAAACAATATCTTTCGAAAAAAGAGAAAGGGTTAGCGGAGATGATCCCAAAACGAGGGTTTGGTGACGGGTCTCTCTTAGTTAGCCTCTGCCTAGTTTCATAAGAGGTGTAAGAAAAGAAAAAACGAAGTCTTACCGGCGCGTGTGTAACTGAGGGCTCGTCGAAGTAGCTGCCATGCATGCACACGAAGAGTTTACAAGATGAGTTTCAAGGGAAAAACAGAAAACTAGCATAACCGGCAATATAAAAAGACGATACAGAACTAAATTAAAGCATACCAAATATGAACCTCACGACTGAACAGAGAGTGAGTTTGGGAAAGCAAGAATAAGAGCAAGAGTGAAAAAGGAGGCGGGAGGGTGGACGAGGCGTTACGAGAATAAAAAGGGCAATTCCATAGCTTGATTTGAGATTTTGAGTTGGGCTTCTCCTAAATAAAGAGTGAACCAAGTCCATAAAAGGATAGAGATAGCGATGCATGATCATTCCAAAGCCCCCTACTATCTTTTACTGATCGATGTTATTTAAATTATCATTAATACTTTAAAATAAGATAATTATAAAATATTTATATAATTATTTTTTACATAAATTATTTTTAATATATTTTAGCATTTACGTAATAGAATCTCTTTCAATAAAATGCATTTACATACCAATTCATTTTTTTTAGTTGGTGATCAAACCTTAGAAAGAACTAAAGAAAAGGTCGAAAGAGCAAGTTAACATACAACATTTACACTTAAACCTAAATTAGATCCTAATATTTGAAAGAGTTCAAAATGAACCTTAAAATTTGGAATAATTTTAAAATGAACCATAACGTTTGAAGTCCCACTTAAAATTAAATGGTGCATTTAAGAGGGAGACTGCGTTTAAAAGAGAGACTGAGTTTAAACGAAAGTGGGCGCTTAGGAGGGTGTAAAATAAACCACTCAGATAAAAACAATCTCTGGGTGCAAATAGGGCATTCAATCTTATTTCAGAACTCAGAAGTTGTTATTTAACAAAGCTAGAAGATTGGAGCACAACAAACATTTGAATGTGGTATTATCTCAACATGGAAGTTCAACCCAGAGTAAGGTGTCATCAACACCATTTAGGGCAAATGGCTTTCACCACTACAACAGTTATGTGAATTTAAGTACAAGAACCTAGAAAAGAAGTAGTCCAACAGTGCTTGCAACAACGTTTCCTCTTCTCAAGAGAAAATACTTTTTGGACCATCAACAATGGCTGTAAGACATAGTATGAGTATCTGAGGATTTTGTTGGGCATTTGCTCCAAAACTTGAATAATGTTCATAATGTTTTTGTTGAAAATTACTATGATTTTGTTGCTACGAATCTATTTTGGTAGAAGTCATAATATGATGTTGTTTCTTCATATTGTGTGATTATTTCGTGTGAGATATTTCTGCTTTTGGGTTTAATATATTGTCTGTAAATGAGACCAATGTAGGTTCTGCACTTACTATTCCCCACATAAGTTCAGCCTCTATCACCGTAGCCTTGAAATTTATACCTGACCTAACTAGATTAGAGCCCCTAGATGGGAGAAATTTTAAACGATGGTCTGAGAAAATTTTGCTTTACTTTCAACAATAAAAAATCAATTATGTACTGTTCAAGAGATTCCTAATGACAATACTGACCCTAAGACTGCTAAAGATAACCGTACCACTACGGGTGTGTGGCTCAACCATATGATAAACCCTTTGTTTGATATCTTTTGCAAGTACAAAACTGCTAAGGAAATTTAGGATACTTTAGAAGTGGAATACGGGACGAATGATGTCTGTACTAGAAATATGCAATTGCTAGCTGGTCAAAATTTACCATTGTTGATAATAAGCCTATTATGGTTTAATTATATGAGTATGAAAATCTAGTTGCTGAAATCCTTGTTGAGGGAATGAACATGTGTGAGTTGTTTCAAGCTAATGCCCTTATTGAGAAACTACCTGCCTCATGGAATGAGTATAAAAACCAGTCAAGGCATAAGAAGAAAGATGTAAAGCTTCAGGAGTTGATAGGACATATAAAGATTAAGGATGCCAACCATGCATAAGATAAGACGAAAACACTCTATGGTAGACTCCAAAACTTTTTAGAAATCTAAATTACAGCGGAAGCAATATATCCAAATCATCATGCCAATCTATACATGTTATGGTATAAGGATAATTATAAACACAAACAAGATAAAGATTATTACCGACTCCTTTGCTACAACTTTAACTCCTCGTTGCGCTATCCTCTCCTTCTTCTTGATTTTGAATCCTTTCCTTTGTCAATCTATCCTCTCCTTGTTGTTGCCTCCTCAACCGATTTGATCTACTACTTATTTTTCTTGGACAACTTGGTTAACAAGATCCTTTGGTAGGAAAGGGGAAGAAATGTTTGGAGGAGATTTTTCTTAGAAGGCAAAAGAAACAATGAGACACTTCTCATTCTAGATTTTGGCCATGCATAGGTGAGAGGAGAGAGATGGTCAAAACAATGTAAGAACACTCTTTCTTACACACCTTAATGTTATGCATGAAAAGAAAGAAAGAGAGAGCATCCAATGCATCATACCTTTCTTTAATCAAACATAAAGAAGTCATTAAATGAGACACTTCTCATTTGTTTTAAGATGACTATATGAAAAGACCAATCACCTAATATGACATGTCAATTTCAATTTTTTAGTGATGAAAGATGGAAGATGATCCATCCGATACACACCTTTCATCTTTAATCAAATGAATGCTAAAAAGGTTACATTATACGCTATCATTAAAAGATAACCATTAAACCTTTTAATGGTAAGATCATAACTCTATTTAATGATGATAAAGTATGATAAATACCATCTTTATTTAGCAATTCAATGCCAAATGTGCAGCTGCACATTCAGCCATTAAAAACCAAAAATACACTTCATTTCTTTAAGAATTTTGTTTTAATATAATTAATTAAATTAAACCAAAGTCTAGCCCATTTTTAAATATTCATTTGGACTTCTAATTAACCATTAATTAGTACAAGCACAACATTCAATCCTGGGCTTTAAAACTCCATTTTTATTTCTTACTTAGCTCGATAACCTTCCTTGAAGCTAAGTGGAGAATCTTATTGGACTTAGATAATTCAAGCTCCATTAAGCCTATAATTCATTTAATCTCATTAGAATTAATTCTAGCTTATTAACTAAATGTCATTCCAGTATAGTGGAACTCTTGAATTATTAATATTATGAGAACACATATTTCAAATAAGATGTCCAATTGTAAATCCTATTATGAACCTTATTATAGCCATCTGCACAATAAAGGGTAAAATTACCATTTTGCCCTTATGTTGGTTTTTTCTTTTAGATCTCCCGTTTTATTCTATATGGTGATTAACACCCAAGATCTCATCTTGGTGTTAAGTCTTAATGGGTAGCTAGTCTAGCAAACTACTGGAGCCAATTTAATCACCAATCTCCATAAAACATCTAGAAGTGATGATATCACCATAACTCTATTTGAGAGAATGTTTCATGATACATGTTTCAATTAATAATTCCAACATGCATACACTGGATTGATACTTTGTAAAAATCCATTATGATCATATCAATAATTATAATGAAACATATATGAGTTCACCACTCATCAAGATTATGTTCCATAATAAACAAATGCTAAAATGTATGTTTTAGTATTAAAATAATGGTCTATTTTATTCTGTAACACACACGTAATCCAGATTCATTTAATAGTGTTATTATCGATAGTCAACTATTATCATGACATGAAACTCATCATTCTCTCAAAGTAAACTCTTTTACTTACATGGAGATAAATTGCAACACTACAGTCTAAACCATAATCAAGCGACCAACTTAATTATTCAACTATGAATCAATTAATTTAGATTCTAATAATATACACGTTTCCCATACATTTCCATGTATATGTATATCATTTACAAAAGAATCTTGGTACCTTATGACTAATTATATAATGCTCATACATATAAAACCAAACTCTTTTGTTTCCTTAATAATAAATATTTTTATTACAAAATTGTAATTGGAAGAAAATTAAGTTACATATAAATACACTTGCTTTCCAGGGCACTATATTTACATACCTCCAACAATCTCCCACTTGCCCTAAAGCAAGTATGGCATATCCCTCATTCCTATCCCTTCTAAGTGACCCTTAAACCTTTTTTGAGACAATGTCTTTGTGAACGGATCAGTAAGGTTTTGCTCTTTGGGAATCTTTACCATATTCACCTCTCCTCATTTTATTATCTCCCTTATGAGATGACACTTTCGTCTCAATGTGTTTGGCAACTTTGTGATTTTGAATTTCTTTAGAATTAGCCACTACCCCACTATTATCACAATAAAGTGTAATGACCTTTTCTGCCTTAGGAACCACCTCCAAATAATTTAGGAACTTGTGGAGCTAGAATGCTTCTTTTTTTGCTTCACAAGCAGCAACATACTCAACTTCTATAGGCGAATCAGCAACACAAGATTGCTTGATACTCCTCTAGACTATGACTCCACCTCCTAAAACAAATATAAAACTAGAAGTTGATTTTCTTGAATCAACATCTGATTGGAAA
Source organism: Erythroxylum reticulatum (assembly GCA_025504915.1). Classification (NCBI taxonomy): domain Eukaryota; kingdom Viridiplantae; phylum Streptophyta; class Magnoliopsida; order Malpighiales; family Erythroxylaceae; genus Erythroxylum; species Erythroxylum reticulatum. The sequence goes on from JANSVA010000009.1 coordinate 13,205,516, forward strand.
TCGGAATCTGTATATCCCATCGGAATAAGATTACTTCTAGAGTAAACAAGTATTAAGTTCTTCATCCTACGAAGATACTTCAGTATGCACTTCACCGCAGTCCAATGCTTCATTCATGGATTGGACTGAAATCTGCTTACCATTCCCACTGCGTAATAAATATCCGGTCTAGTGCAAAGCATTGCATACATTAAACTACCAACTGTCAAAGCATATGAAATGTTACGAGTGCATTCAACCTCCTTTTGGGTTTTAGGTACTTGTTCCTTTGAAAGTTTGATTTCATGTCTAGTAGGTGTTAAACCTCTCTTGGAATCTTGCATGTCAAACTTATTGAGAATATTCTCAATATAGGTTAATTGAGACAAGGCTATCTGTTTGTTCTTATTATCCCTTAAAATTTGATCCCTAGAACATAGTTAGCCTTTCCCAAATCCTTCATTAAAAATTGTTCATTCAGTCATCCCTTAACTGTAGATAACATTCCCACATCAATCCCAATGAGCAGAATGTCATCAAAATACAGGATTAGAAAAATAACCTTTCCATCTTGTATCCTTTTATAGACACAAGGCTCATCTATATTTTGTATGAAGACCTAGATGTTTGCTTAAGTCCATAAATGAACCTTTACAACTTGCAAACCTTATGCTCATTACCTGGCTCAATGAATCCTTCTGATTGGGCCACATAAATGGTCTCCTCAAGATCCCCATTAAGAAATGCGATCTTGACATCCATTTACCATATTTCATAATCGAAATAGGCTGCTATGGCCAAAAGAATTATGATGGACTTAAGTTGGCAATCAGAGAAAAAGTCTCCTCATAGTTTATACCCTTTTCTTCAGTATAGCCCTTAGCTACCAATCTAGCTTTAAAGGTCTCTACCTTTCCTTTTGATCCTCTTTTCCTTTTGTAGATCTATTTACACCCTATGGATTTTACATCTGGTGGTAAATCTACAAGGATCAAGACTTCCTTGACGTGCATAGGATTTATTTCCGATTCCATCGCCTTAAGCCATTTTTCTGCATCAACATCATTAATAGCCTGTGTATATGTAATGGGATCGGTTTCTTCTTAGCCTGAAATGGCAATAAAGCCTTCACCTAGACCTAGATACCTATCTGGCTGTCTCACAACCCTCCCACTACGTCTAGGCACTACTTAAAGTTTAGGTTGCACTTCTGATTCAACTCTTGAATCCATTTCGACATCTTGTTCTATTATATCCATATTAACTCTTGAATTAGATGAAATAGCTAACTCCTTTAGTACGACTTCACTTCTAACTTTGTGATTTCTCATAAACTCTTCCTCTAGGAAGATCACATTTGTCGACACAAATACCTTCCTATCCTAAGGACTGTAAAAATAGTACCCTCGAGTTCTTGTAGGATATCCTACAAACAAACATACTTCTGATCTTGATTCCATCTTTGTGGATTCAGGTCTTAGAATATGGGCTAGCACTGCAAGAAAACAAGCTCTTTTGTGAGGTTTATAAAACATCACAAAAGGTCCTAAAACGTCGTGGAAGAGCATTTGCAATGTTTTAAAAAATGTCGCCAAAAACGTCGTGGAATGTAATGTAGGCAAAATATATCCGCGACGTTTTATGAAAAATGTCACAAAAAACACTAACATTTTGCGACGTTTTTAAAAATATCACTGAAAGTTTGGACAATCCGTGATGTTTCTAAAAAACGTCGCGGATTGTCTAACATTCCGCAACGTTTTTAAAACGTCACAGAATGTGAAGGAATTCGTGACTTTTTTTTAAAAACGTCGCGGAATGTCTTTCGCGGCATTTTTATTTTATTTTTTCCATTTTTAAAAAATCATATTAATTTAATAAATTTTAATTGTAATAATTATTTATTAAAATACAATTTTTTAATCTTATTTGTTTAATAACTATTCAATATTATTTATGAATTTTATTTATTTAATAATTCTTTAATTTTTTTAGTATATCATTAATTTTAATAATTATTCATATGTCGTAAGGATTTCATACCTGCAGACAATGTATTATTTAATTGCAATTCGCAAACATATCATAATACAATCATTATGATATGTTTCCTACTTAGTACTTCTGAAAGGGTGCTAAGAGAAGTTCATAGTTCAAACAAAGGGTGAATAACAATGTCGAATCTTATAATAATAAATAAAAAATGTAACTTATCATTACCCAACCAGGGGGCTTAAATACAACTTCAAGTTGTCTATAGTTATATGTACAATTCCATCTTAAACGTTTGTTTAGAGTTTTGAATTTACTTCGGGTGGAGCTTTTTTTTTAGGGTTATCCGGTGACCGCTGCTCTGGGGCATCCAATTCCTCTCCTAGGAGATCAGTTGACTGAAGATTCCTGATGTCATTGATAGACTGACATTAACCTTACAAGATTCCAAGGTCAAACATTTCAGATTTTTTAGTGGCTTCAGATGCTGTAAACCTGAGCAGGTTGCACAAGAATTTGAAACATTCAAAGAGACCAATCTTGTCAACCTTGCATATTCATTGGAAGACAGATCTTTGATGTTCTTGATGCCAGCATCACTCAACCCTCCACCATATATTTCTAAGGATTGCAAATTCATGAAATCAACATCAAAAGCAAACAACTGAATAGCCAAATGAAATGTGCATGAAAAAGGAAGCAACCATTCTAATATGAATGACTTGCATTTAGTTCATATTCATATTAAAGCATACTGCCTAATTGATATTTCTAAATCTTTTCACAAGAATTACTCAATAGATGAACCAATAGTATTAAGATGTCAAAGAGTAAAAACACATTGATTTAGAAGAATGTCACACTGATTGAGGTAGGGCAGAGCTCTGCCTCAGTCAGTTCATATAATATATAAACACACTACAATTAATGTATTTGACTCTAGTTAAAAATTTCTCTAATCTAACCAAAGTGAAAAAGGAACATGGTTACTCTCATTTTTAAGATCAAAATAGCATTTTTTTGGGTCTCTCACGTAATTGAACAGAATGTCACCTGCAGGATGTGCAATAATCAGTTTTTCATGATGAATAGAACTTACTATTAGAGCCAATGATCGGCAACAAGAGCCACCTCCATAGGCAGCTGGAGCCGTGCACTGAGTGTATGCAGGGTCAATGGGGACACCTTCAACAATAGCCACCAATACTTGGTTCTCTTAGTCATGTTCTCTTCTTGGTATTTCCAGGCTATCTCTTTAAGCATCATGCATAATTTAGGATTTAGGAAGTACAACAATAATTCACAATAACACTAGAAAACAGTCCATTGTTTATGAAGCAATAAATGCCACAGTATGTTTATTTTATTTGGGAACTTGAAACTGAAAAACATGCACATCATCAAAACAATTGATGGGCAATCCATGTCTCCTATACTTTGGCTACTTATTCGTAGTTGTACTATTGAAATTATGTGTGGGGGTAACCTACCTTATTGTCATTGCCTCAACCAGCTTAGACTTCTTTGAAGGTGCCCTGTATCTAGGCTCATAATTTTGTTACAATACTAAATGAAACATTAGAACAAAACTCAGTCTCACTAATTGCCTGAAACTTAAAAATTGAATGAAAACAAACAAATTGGTTGCTATAGAAATCGAGCAATCTCCTGACTAAAATTCGATTTTTTCCTTTACAGATCTTTTTGAAGCAAACTAGAGAAGCATGCAGTTTGAAGAAATAAATCATTGTTTAGCTTCAATATCAAGGTTGCAATTTAATTGCTATATTTCTCCGAAAGAAAATAGAAACATATCAATATCAGAACGAGGAGATAGGTAGAGAAGGAGTGATGTAGATTCTAAAGCAGCAGAGTTGAATAGTTCAACTTAGAAACGAATCTAAATCCAACTCTTAGCTCACAAGTGGACACAAGTTAATGCATGTAAACCAATTCAACACCATCACAAGTATCCAAATCAATTGAAAAAAAAGCTAAAATGCAACGAACAACACAATCGACTCGAAAGTTAGAAATTTACAAAAACCCAGAAAAAGAATAAGGATCAGTTTATCTTCCAATTAGAAAATTTTCAAACCTAGAGACATATTTCACAAGTTGTATTCCCCTTCTTGATACACCATCTTTGCATGCAATCTCTATGCACAAACTATAAAAAGGTAAAAATTTTCATGGAAGTTTAGTAAAGGATGCTACAAATGAGGACGAAGATCAAACGAAACAATACGTAAAATCAGAACTTGAATTATACCTTAACTGTTCCAGAACAAGCACATAGAGCTTCAAGACAACTTTCAAGTTCTGCTTCATGATAAATTCTACAGTGAGATATTGGACAAACCGATTGTAAACCATCAACAGTCAATGTAACGTCTCCCATTTCTTTAATATTTGATCTAATATTACCAAAAAACCTTCTTCTTTTTCTTCTTTCAATTTGCTTGCCAAATCTTCTCTGTTCTTTGAAAATTCTCTATAATTTAGGTGCATTGGACCAGTCTTTCTCTTTAACTTAATTTTAAAAAATAAATATTTCACAGAAAACCAATAGCACATATCTAAGTACAATTTGAATCTAATATACGAATATTCATTAAACCAATAAAAATATGTGAAAATGGAAAAAATATCTTTGAATCTAAGAAAAATATAAAGCGTCTTTTAATCTTAACAGAAGCTTCATTTAAGAAAACCTTGACATGAAGCTCTTAAGGAAATATTGAACCAATATATCCCATCAAAAGCTTTAAATAGAAAACAAGCATACACCAATGTACATTTGAATCGTGCATTTTATCAAACACGCAGATTCCATTAAAAGCAAAACATTGACAGGACAATTAAACATCGAAAACAACTAGATAAGGGTGATGAATGTTAACTAATTGAAATCTTAAAGAATCTGAGAGAATGCGATATATATAAAGACCTTTCTTCCAGCGATTTTACAAGAACGACGACCCATATGGACATTAGGAAACATCCATATCCTTCTTAGATTCATTTGATAATCACTCCGATTCTCTTTACACGGTGATAATAGAGAAAATGATGGTAAAGAACTACTAGCAAGCAATTCAATCCCTAAATCATGACAAAAGAAACAACCATAGTGATAAAAACCTCCCGGAAACTAAAACTAAAACACCATAAACAAAGACAAAACAAAAATGCAGCAAATGGGAATTACAAACGACAGCTAGCAGACATCAGCCATTAGTAATAAAAAGAGTAAAGCAGTAGCACATAAGACTAAAAAAATAGACAGTGGACTAGAGGACATTTTCGGGGGAGAAAAAAATGTTTTAAGGTTAGGTTTTAATTTGGGGGAGGCTGGATAGACAAAGAGACGCCGCAGCTCTAAGGGGGGACTCACGCGGTAGCTGCTGCATTTGAAGAACTGCGAGCGTAGAGGACCAAGGGCAAATTTGAGAGGGAGATTTGAAGGTGTTAAAGGAACATGGAAAGAGAGAAAGGTAAGAGTGAGGATGCGGCCATAAACAAAACCAAAAGTATCATTTTAATTAATTTGTTGCTGAAGGGCTCAGCGATGTTTTATTAAACAAAACATAGTTGAAGTTATTTTGTGACATTTTAATAAAAAAACGTCACAAAAGTTAGACAATTATGTGACGTTTTAGTAAAACGTTGTGAAAAATCTAAACAATTTGTGATGTTTTCAAAACGTCACGAAAAGTCTGAACAATTCGTGACGTTTTATTAAAAACACGTCACGAATTACATGTTTTTGTTGTAGTGTAGGCAGCCCCAAGTCATTAAGTGCTGTAATGAAGGCACTCGACCAGTCTATAACTCCCTAAGTGTTTTAGCACCGATATGGATGGAGTAAAGTTAAGACGATATGTTGCTGTTTGTATAGCATATCCCCATAATGATTTTGGAAGGCTAATGTAAGACATCATTGATCTTACTATTTCCAATAGAGTCCCATTTCTCCTCTCAGCTACACCATTCTATTGAGGTATTTGAGGAGCTGACAAATTGGAAACAATTCCATTGTCAATTAAATATTGTTGGAACTCTCTAAATAAGTACTCACCACCTCGATCCGATCGAAGTTGTTTTAATGGCTTGCCTAGTTGCTTCTCAGCTTCAGTTTTGAATTCTTTGAACTTTTTAAAAGATTCACTCTTTTTATGCATCAAATAAAAATAGCCATATCTTAAGTAATCATCTATAAAGGTTATGAAGTATTCATAACCTCCTCTAGCTTGTATGTTAATAGGCTCACACACATCATTATGTACCAGGTCCAATGTGAATTCATATCTATTTCCTTTATAAGGAAATGAGGCCCTGATCATCTTTCTTCAATACAAGATTCACAGGTAGGTAATGGATCTTTATCCAAGACCTTAAGGATCCCATCCTTTATTAACATGTTTAGTCTTTTTTGATTGATATGACCCATTCTTAAGTGCCACAGATATTTAGAATTAATGCTAGAGTCATTGGAATATCTTGGTTTTATCAACTTTGTGGTGTTTAGTGAGCTTGTTGTAGGTTCTATAAAAAACAATCCTTGCTTAATTATCGCATCACAAATAAAATTCTTATTCTCATACATTGAAAAAACATTTTCAAAATATAAGGAATAATTAGATTTTATTAGAAAAAATAAAAATCATATTCCTTATAATCATTGGCATGCAATAGACATCCTCCAAATATAACCTATGACCACTAGGAAAATCCAAGATAATTACTCCCACTAATTCTGCTGAAACATAGGATCCATCTGCTATCTTGACTTGAAACTAACCTTTAGGTAGTCTTTTCCTTTGCTGGAATCCTTGTAAAGAATTGCAAACATGGTTAGTGGCTCCTGAGTCTAATATCCAAGAATCAGATAAATCTACCACATTTCTAGTTCCTAACAAACTTAGGAAACCCATACCTTGTTTACTTTTGAGGGACTTAAGGTAGACTGGACAATTTCTTTTCTAGTGGCCCATCTCATCACAGTGGAAACAATTCCCCTTGGTGTTCCCTTTGGCCTTCTTTTTCATGGGTTAGGCCTTAACCCCTATTTGGGCCTTCTTTTTCATTGGACCCTTCTTTTGCTTGCCCTTACCTTGGGCTTAGAAGAAGATGCTACATTAGCTTTTGGCCCTTGAGCCTTGATATTTAATATCTCCTTCGTACTCTGAAGGGTATTAATCAACTCACTCAAAGTGTAATCCTTGCTATTGAGCTTGTAGTCCAACTTAAACTATTGAAAAGAAGAGTTTAAGCTATTGATGATCATAATCATCTGCATTTCCACATCCATATCCGGCCCAAGCATCTCAGCCTCAGTGACCACGGAGATTACCTTCATCATGTAATCCTACCCCGGTTCACCAGTTTTTTTCTGAGATTATGAAAGGTTTGGATAGCTTTCACTCTTGCAAACCTAGTCCTCACACTAAACATCTCATGTAGGTGATGGACCATAGCACTAGCAGTTTTCATACAAGCAATTTGCTTTTGCAATATGCCGCTGACAGAAGCTAGAATATAACACTTAGTAGTCTTGTCAGCATTCTGCCAACGCTCATATTGTTGGACTATCTCAAGTGTAACATCCTGTTACCCATATTGAGGCTAGAATAGAATATGTGAGAGATGATTAAGAGATTAGAAAATGCATTTCATGTTCATTCATAATATGACATGCACATACATATGAATAGTGAATTTTTGCATATGGAAATCATTGTACATACATTCATGGACATTTCGGGTATAATTGTTTCTAAAAGTGATTCCTATAGAGAATTGTGATTTTTATATGTTGAAAATTGATTTGTAGAGTGTATTTGCTAATTTATAATTTTTGGAATTTTTGGAGAAATTTCTGAAAATTGTTGAGTATTATGAAATAGGAATTACCAAGTGGTAAAACAATTGTTAAAAGGTAGTAGAAATTACTGTCTAATGGCAATGGAAATAGAAATAAGAATAATGATATTAAAAAATGTTATAGATTACTTTAGAATTTGTGAGAAGATGATATTGAGACTTGTAGAGACATATGGAGTAAAGTTGAATTGTGTTAAATTGTTTAGGATATGAATCTTTAAAATCTTTAAAGTCTGTTATTAGTTGAGTCTTGTAACTAACTCCAACTAACAGGCGTTCTAGTATATTCTTCAATTACATCATCTTGCTTAGATGGAGTCCCTTCTTCTGAGTGCATTCTCTAATTTCATCATCTTGCTTAGAAAGAATCCTTTTGTCTAAGTCCATTCTCCAATTTCATCATCTTGCTTAGATGCGTCTACTTTGACTAATCCAATCAAAATTGATAGCTTCATCTGATCCATTCAGACTTGATAGCTTCGTCTGATTCATTTAGACTTGATAGCTGCATCTGATCCATTCATACTTGATCGCTTGTCTTAATCATCTTAGACTAAATTACTTCATCCGATTCATCTAAGACTGAATCATTTTGTCTGTTCCATTAATCTAATTCATCGAAGACTTAGACATTTTGTCTAATTCATTTCAGACTTAATCACTTCGTCTGATCCATCTGACTGAGACATTCATTTTGTTTGATTAATTTCAGACTTAATAACTTCGTCTGATCATCTAAGACTTAGTCATTTTGTTTGATTCATTTCAGACTTAATCATTTCGTCTAATCATTTGAGACTTAGTCATTTTGTTTGATTCATTTTAGACTTAATCACTTCGTCTAATCCATCTAACTGAGACTTAGTCATTTTGTCTGATTCATTTCAAACTTAATCACTTCGTTTGATCCATCTGACTGACACTTAGTCATTTTTTCTGATTCATTTCAGACTTAATGACTGCGTCTGATCATCTGAGACTTAGTCATTTTGTCTGATTCATCTCAGACTTAATCACTTCATCTGATCCATTCATCCAATCTATTCATCTTTTCCATTCATCATCCATTTGTTTGCTCCATTTTTCTGGTCCATTCTCCTGATCCATTCGTTTGATCCATCTTAAATGTTTCATCTTATTCAGCTATTACTTAAGTATCATCTTGATTTGATGAGTTGTGCCACATATATTTATTTGTGCATTTAACAAATTAATCAAAATCAATAGAAGAAGTGAAGTCTCTTGACTTAACAAACCCATTTCACGTTTCTTTTATACTTGAAAGACTAAGTTACTTTTTGATTTAGTCTTTTCTTCAAAACTATCTTCTGCAAGCTTTTTCCTTTATGGACTTTTAATTCAACAAAACCTTCACTAGATTTATATCTTACTTTCATCTACCTTTTGCTACTCCAACTTTGTTATCTATTTCTTCTGACTCAAGAAAAACCTAACTTAAACCACCTTCAAGATGATGTATGTGGGTGCATGAGAGTTAGGGTTTCTTGGAGTTTTGAAGATTTTGGAGTTTTATCGAGTAAGTATCTTATTAATCCTTATGGGTTGTAGGTATATGAGATAAATTTGGTGATTTAATTGTCATTGGATGATCAGGTGAAAATGGACATTTTTCATGTTCACCATGAATATAGTATGGAAATGGGTATTTGTTCATTTTTCGGTTTTGATGATCGAAATGTTATAAAGTAGTGTTAAAATGATTTTTGGAGTTGAAAGATCAATAAAAATATGCTTGAGAGAAGTGCATAAATTCATACAATTTGATTTTCATATATACACTCTATTTTCATTATTCATGTACATAAATAGTTTTGAGTGTTTAAAATTAATTTAGAGTTTAGAAATTGGTAGCATTATGAATTGATTTGAAAAACAAAGATTGATTGAAGGAAAGTGAGGGAATCTGTTGGAATATTATGAACAGGTATGATTTCACTGAACATGTTTGGGTATTTCAATTATATATTACTCTGTAGTCATCCAAATGAAATGATTTTTAATTTAGAATAAACTACAGAAATAGCAATACAAATTACATGAATAAGTCAAATTTTGATACAGTCACTAAGACTTCCAATCTCTAGATAGAAGTTGAGCATGGTGTACTGTTTTAGTATAAGAACATTTTGAGAATGTTGAGGTATAACTTTCATATTACTAAATCAAATTGAATGATCTTAGTGTCATTAGAAACTTAAGGGAAAGGAGAACAATTTTCTAGCGAAAGTGTTCCCAAATTCCCCCATTTGCATTGTCTAAATGATCAGAAATAGTAGACCCAAAAATCAGTGTTTGGAGAAGAATCTGAAATGATTCATTGGGTTATAAAATTAGATTCAAAATGTTTATTTGAGGTATAAACCCAAAGTACAAATTTTACTTAGGTGAGTTTTGATATAAGATTGATAATATGATGAGAATAATGAAAAAATACCCTGAAGTGTTATTGAATATGCTTTGTACATTTTGGCATATACATATATGTGAACCTATGAATAATTATGATTGTGCATTTATTAATGTATGTGCAACGTGCATATTGCATAATTGTGATGTACAGGTTAAATGTTCGTATTTAGAGATTTCCAAATCATAGAAGCTAATGCTAATATGGAGCGTACTGTGAGTAGACTTAGATGGTCTTCCTTTACTGTTTGTTTTGTTTATATTATGAATTGAATGATTATGCAATTTGATTGTATTAGTTCTGGACAATTTATATCCGAGGAGTTTGATAAATGTGAAAACATTGAAGTACTCCTTGTATGTGAATTTGAATGAAATAAGTGTACACAATTTGATTGCTAAATGTCGGATCACGGTTTGATGGTAAATGTGTTCTGAAAGTGCATTTCAATATGAAAAGTGATTCTCAACTTTGATGTTGAATATTGGACTAAGGTCTAATGATAAGTGAAAGTAAATAATTGATTATATGTGATTAATGCATTTCATTACTTGAATGCATGAAAGATAAAGACAGTTGTGATCGGAGTAGCCCACGAAAAAGAGCTTGATGCTCTGAATGTGAAAAAGAGACTAGAGCTCAAAAAGTGATTAAGAGCCAAAGGCTCACTATATAAAATGAGCCCAGTATTCCCAACGGATACGAGACAGTTAGTAATGAGCCTGGTATCCACAATGGATATGGGACAGTTATAGGCACTCGGTCACAACAAAGTAACAAATTGAAAGTGAGTCTCATAAGCATTGCATATAATATTTATATGTATGTTTGGATGTTAAAATGCACTGTATGATTTCTCTAATGTGAATTATGTGATTATATGAATTGTATGTGATATGTGATCGAGTGAGTCATCGAGGATGATCCCTCACTGAGTTTGTAAAAACTCACCCAAAATTTTGCATTTTAGGTTTGGAAGAGTTATCTCGTTGGACAAAAGGGAGTAAAAAGTCTGCATTCAAATAAGAGATGGAGGTCGAGATCGGTTCTTGCCTGCATATGTATTTTATTGTATTACATTAAAATGTGTATTCATAAATGATGTGCAATATTTATGTAAATGATTTTGAAATGTAATGACATTATGCTACAAGTATTTTTGTATTTGTAATGGGCCCAAATAGCTATTGAAATTATTATGATTGTATTACTGTGATTAAAAAAGTTTATAATTAAAATGGGTCATTTCGATTATTCATTTTCGCATACGCGTTTTTTAATTTTGAAAAAAAATTGTAACGATATTTTACTGACTGGCTATGCTAGCATGCCACCCTCATGGGGCATAGAGTCAGATATCACTCAGGATGTTAGGTATATGTCTTGCGATAGTAGAGTGCTACATTTGGTTAGTATCAGAGCCTAGAATTACAATCTTATATGGGCAATTTCTAAATTGTGTAAAGGTACATGCATTTTTGTCATGTCATAGTAGGCTATAGCAACTGATCCCCAGTATGAGTTGCATTTATATGAGTCACATGTATGAGCATGTGTTAAGTGTTTGAGCTGTTAGAAGCCCTAAAAAGAATGATGATTTGCAGAATGTGAGAAGAGGAAGGTTGATGGTTATCTAGAAATGAGAAATAGTATATGGTTAGATATAACAAATAAAGATTCAGCGTATTTGTATTGGTGGATGTATTATTGAATATGATATCAATACTGTGTTTTGGTGATATGTTCTCAAATGTGATATAGATGTGAATATACTATCATGGATTGTTTGAAGAAAATAAGGATATAAGTAAAAATGATGAGATTAAAGAGTACAAGCTGAGCTGAAAGTGACCTTGAAAGGTTGAACTTGGACTTGTAATAATTGTTTGATAAATGTGACAAGGGTTAAAATTCCCCATAAGAATATATTAGTGGAATTGAGATCAATATTGCATGATGATTTTATACATTTATAATTTTGAATTGATTGAGTAGGTACGTGTGGAAGATGAAATAAATGACAATAGGAAGATAAGATAAAAAGGAAGAAAGAATAAAAGGGGAATGCAGTAGACATAATTGACTTTATAAGAGCTAAATGATATGTAGCAAGGAGAAAGTTAGAAATGCATATAAGAGAGGATTTTATGTACGTATGGGATTAAGAAAAAGTTGATGAATCAAATGGGAAGAGTGAATGCACTCTATATGGTAGTTGAATTATTACGAAATGATGTAACACTAGAAGAGGTAAATTCGGGAAAATTGAGGCAAAGTTGATGTTAGCATATGTCAATATGAGGAAACCCTGATCATGGCAAGGATAAAAAGAGAAATATAGTCGAGGATCAATTGAGATCAAAGTACTACTATTGTAAGATAATTGGTGATCTGTCTGAAATAAATCTCTAAATAGAATTTGAACTTGATTGATAAGGATTATATGAACAGTATCAATGATAGTAGCAAGAAATCTTTTTTTAAAGAAGAATTTCCCTAATTAGGTTAAGATGATTCAATTTAAGAATGATCAATGAAGAAATAAATTAGAAATGAATATGTAACGAATCAAAAGTGAATATTGGAGTCATATTCCTAGCGGAGACTCAAGCATAAGAGGTAGAATATGCTACTGAGAATTTATGCATTTTTTTAATGTAAAGCATCCAACTATGTGATTGGATTATTGAATTTAAGGAAACATTAATTGCTAATATGAGGAGAATATCGGTCCACATTATATTTTGTGTAAATATGTTCAGGATATACAAATTGATATGATGAATGTGTTACAAACACAGGAAGTTAAGATTGCAAATAAATTAAAATGTGTGGAGAAACTATTACGAATAAATAGACGTTAGAACAAGTCAATGTGAAATAAGAGGAAATAGAATAAAATGAGAAAACCATTTGAGAAGAAGTCAATTGGGAAAATAAAAAATAACATGAGATAATACTACTTCATTGAAGAATTAGATTCTTAAAGAATTAAGAGAACAAATCATGGGCACAAGAAAATTTAGGTTATGTCTGTTTGAGTTAACAATGCCCCCAACAGTATTACGGTATTGAAGATTAAAGTGATCCAAGCAAAATTGTATCAATTAGCGGCTATGATTATAGATGGTATTTTGACTGTATTCAAAACGTAAAGAGAACATTTTGAATACTTGAGGAAATCTTACATATCATGAAGGTAGACACAATTATATGCCAAGTTCCATAAAAGTGAATCTTAGCTT
>JANSVA010000009.1:13219145-13229184 GCA_025504915.1 Erythroxylum reticulatum
ATTAATAATAAATATTTTCATTACAAAATTGTAATTGGAAGAAAATTAAGTTACATGTAAATACACTTGCTTTCTAGAGAACTATATTTACATAACTCTAACACACTCGCCTTTGTCCCTATTGTTAAGGTTCATGTGGTAGAACATAGAAATGCTAATAACTTCGTGAAGAATGGTGGACAAAATGAGTCTTTCAATAATAAGCAGGGTCAGTTTAAGCACAAAAGGATTGATGGTGACTGTTGGTGGTGTCACAAGCTAGGCCATCCTATTGCCAATTGTCAAGCTAGAATCAACTATGAGAAGAAAGGCCAAGGATAGAAACCATAACATTTTGGGAAAGGAAACTAGACGGGGTACCAACGGGATAACCAGAAGAGCGTTGGTAAACCTCAAGCCAATATGGTTAAAGCTAGTGATGATGAGGAGATTATTACTGCTATGGTGTCCAAAGTCAACCTTGCTGGAAAATTGGTTGAGTGGATCATTGACACAGGAGCCACACGCCACATCTGCACCAGCAAGGACATGTTCAAGAAGTTGAATGATGTTGTTAATGGTAAGTTCGTATACATGGGCAACTCTAGTAGAGTTCCTATCCAAGGAGTTGGCAAAGTCAGTTTTAAACTCGTTTATGGAAAAGTGTTGCATTAAAAGATGTTTTGTTTGTTCCTGATTTATGTAGAAACTTGATTTTTGGTGTATTGCTTAATAAAGCCGGTGTTAAATTGACTTTTGATTCAAATAAGCTAGTTCTAACTAAGAATGAGAACTTTGTTGGAAAAGGGTTTTGTAATGGGGCTTATTTGTACTTGACGTTGAAATGAATACATCTATTTCTTCTACTTATATTATTGAGTCTTTAGACCTATGACATTGTAGACAAGGGCATGTGAACGTGAGGTCAATTAAGAGGATGCAAATCTTAAACTTATTACCTAACCAGATCATTAATAAAATGGAAAATTGTCAAATTTGTGTTGAGGCTAAACACTCTAATAAATCTTTTAAATTAGTGACTGAGGAAGAGTCACAATTGTTAGACTTGGTGCACACAGATTTGAGTGATTTTAAGAATTGTATGAGTAAAGGAGACATGAGATACTATATTACATTTGTGGATGATTGTTCTAGATTTACTAAGATTTACTTATTGAAAAACAAAAATGATGCATAGGAAATGTTTATGAAATACAAAGATGAGGTTGAGAACCAACTAGATTAAAAGATTAAGGTCTGATCGAGATGGTGAGAATAGTACTAATTTCCTTGCTAATTTTTATGAAAATGTTGGTATTATTCAAGAGCTTTCAGCCCCTTATACACATGAACAAAATGGAATAGCGGAGAGAAAAAATCGAACACTCAAGGACATAGTGAATGCAATGTTAATTTCTTTAGGATTGCCTAATTTTATATGGGGGAAGCTGTTCTTTCAACTTGTTATATTCTAAACAGAGTCCCTAATAAGAAACTAGATCAAATCCCTATATGAAATTTGGAAAGGTTATCCACCTAACTTGCGTTTTTTGAAAGTATGGAGGTTTCTTGCTAAGGTTACTCTACCTAAACATAAGAGGAAGAAAATTGAGCCTAAAACCATTGATTCAATTTTTTTAGGATATGCCTATAATAATGCTACCTATAGATTTATGGTTAAGGAAGAGGGGTTTAGCACTTATGGATCAATTATGGAGTCAAGAGACGCAGTGTTTTCCAATTTTCCTATAAAAGTGAGTGTGCAAGTCCCTAGAAAATTTGTCCCTAGTTCTTTTACCAATGATGGCATAGAGGAAGAGGAAATTGTTGAACTAATAAGAAGCAAAAGAGCTAGAGTACCCATTAGTTTTGATTCCAACTTTATTACTTCCTTTGTGGTGACAAAACTTGAGGAGATAGATGATGTTTTTGTGGTGACTTATATCATTGAGGAAAATCCTGAAACTTATGAGGAAGCAATAAGATTTGTGGATGCTATGTTTTGGAAGGAAGACATAGATAGTGAATTAGAGTTAATCATGTCTAATAAAACTTGGGTTTTAGTTGATCTACCTCAAGAGTGTAAATCTTTAGAGTGTAGGTGGATTTTCAAAAAGAAATTGAGACCAGAAGGAACCACCGAGAGGTTTAAGGGAAGACTTGTGATTAAAGGCAGGAAGGATTGGACTTTTTTTGATACTTACTCTCTTATTACTAAAATTACATCTATAAGAATGTTGTTTAATATTGCCTCGATATTTAAGCTTCATGTGTATCAAATGGATGTTAAGACAAATTTCTTGAATCGTGATCTAGATGAGAAAATTTATATGGTCTAATTCGAGGGGTTTAGAATGCTTAGTCAAGAGAAAAATGTGGGTAAGTTGGTTAAGTCTTTGTATGGACTTAAACAAGCTCCCAAATAACGGCATGAAAAATTTGAAAGTGAGATTTTCAAACATGGTTTCACCTCTTATGATGCCGATTCTTGCATTTATGTGAAATCTGATGCCAATGGTTGTGTAATCACAATTTTTTATGTAGATGATATGCTTATTTTTGGTACTAGTTTATCTGTCATTGATACTACCAAGAGTTTACTAAAGTCTTCTTTTTGATATTAAAGATCTTGGACTTGTGGACTTTATTTTGGGAATCAAAGTTGATAGAACTAACTTTGGTTTTAGGTTGAATCAAACTCATTATGTTGAGAAAATTTTGAAGAAGTTTGGTTACTATGATATTGATCCAGTCAAAACTCCCTATGACACTAGTGTTGCTTTAAAGAAAAATATTGGCGACAGTCTAAACCAAGCTGAATATGCTAAAATTCTTGGTAATGTGATGTTTTTAATAAGCCATTCTCGTCTTAATATTGCATACTACTTGAGTATACTTTGTAGGTATACTCATAATCCTAGTCAAGAGCAATGGAATGCATTGATTCGTTTGTTTAGGTATTTGAAAGGTATTATGCATTAAGAATTGTCTTTTGGTGGTCATCCTTCTGTATTGGAGGGTATTCTGATGCTAACTGGGTTATGGAGAGTTATGATATACACGTTACCAGTGATTATATTTTTACCTTAATAGGAGCTGTTGTGTCTTTAAAATTATCCAAACAAACGTGTATTGCAAGATCAACAAGGAAGGTTGAGTTTATGACTTTAGAATTGGCAAGACGAGAAGTTGAGTGGTTAAGGAATCTCTTAGTAGATATAGCACTTTGGGAAAAACCAATTCCTTTTGTGTTCCTTCATTGTGATTCACAAGCTGCCATTCATGTTGCTAAGAGCAAGGCATATAATGAAAAAAGTAGACATATCAGATTGAGACATAAAATTGTCTGTACTTTAATTAGACATGGTATAATTTCTTTAGACCATGTTAAGTTAGAGAGAAACTTAGTGGATCCGTTTACAAAAGCTTTAAGTAGAAAACTAGTTTCAGAGCACACTAAAGAGATGAGGTTGAGCCTAATTGTGTAGTAACCTCATAATGGACACCCGTCTTGACAAACCAAATTCAATGGCTCAAATGAAGTTATGTGGTGACTACTTATTTGTACATTATTTGTGGTATAATACTGAGTTATATTCAGTTATTGAATAGCGTCCTTAGCATGACCTTACTGCAATTGATGAGATTAGATTGTTTAATTCTTAAGGAGTTCCATAGTCTAGTTTGGGTGGTGTGAGCAGTAAGTAGTTGATGGACTTCCCTACGTGATTGTAAGGAGCTAACTACCCTCCTATGAGAATATTTAGGCTATTTCTATAAAGCGATCATGAGACTAGGGCATTTTGAGGTTGTTTATTTTTCTAGTAGGTTTTGTTTTCGATTTTCTTGGACTCCAGGTTCAAGACTTAGTTTACTTAATTGTTCGCTTGTTTTTCTCTTAAATTGTTAAATTTTGTTTCAAGTTTTGGACCAAGTGAGGGATTGTTGGGCGTTTGCTCCAAAACTTGAATGACGTTTATAACGTTTGTCTTGATTTCACCAGAACATTCACCATCAGTTTTTTGCTCATATGTTTCTTACGTTGATTGCCACCATTATTGTTAATGTTTTATTTTTCCTTAATGTGTCTTTATTGCCATTGTCAACATACGAATTCTTTCTGCTATATATATACGAATCACACTTTGTTCTTTTTGCTCTCTCCCACTATAACGATTCTGCTCATTTTTCTTATATATATCTTTTTGTCTTTTCTATTTTGCTTTTATCTAGTTATTAATTTTCAGTACTTTCTACTCCGCTATTTGGAGTACATTGAAATTAGTTAAGAATACGTTAACTTTGATGTCAAATCCTGTTATCCTGTTATATTGTAAATGAGGATTTTTCAAATTAAGATAGTAATTTCCATTGACGCCTTGGATTTTAAATAAGCCGTTCCAATTTATTATTTCTACTATTTCATCATTATCTCAATCAAAGCCCATTTTGCCCCAATTGTCGTGAGGCTTTCTCTGCCGAGGAGAGAGCTCCGCCGAAGTTTTGTGAACTCGTCTGGTCATTCTTTCCACCAAAAGAATGAAAATTCAACGTATCGTACTGCCAATAATGGTGGGGCCACTCAAATGTCAACACTTGACAAGCGTGGAGTAAGTAATTCAATTCGTGGCTCAGATCTGCAGGGGAATCATTATTCCAAAACAGCAAATGTTGGAAGCGCCTTTCACTGAGCATCAACCGGTGCTCAAGCTTCAAGTGTGGTGGGGCCGGCCCATCATCAAGTGAAGAGACGCCATGAAGGAGCAGAGGAAGCCTCTGAATGAGACAGAAGTTATGCAGCTAAGAAATCTGGTAATTCTTCTGTTATTGTTGATCATCTATATAAGAAGAGAAGATCTGATGGCGTTCATGTAAATGGGTCCCAAACGCACTGCTTAAATAGAAATGGAACTCACTTTCGTCAAAACTCAGCCTCCATTTCAAACGTACCGTTTAATCTTAAATAGGACCAACCCAAAATCCACGTCATCTCTATATAAGTCCCACTTTATTAAAACAAAATTTGACTTCAGCATGTAAGTAACTCCATTAGTTATCGGGTCTAGTTATAGATTATTTTGATAAGATTTACTTTGAACATTTTTTGGATGATATGGTTCATTTTAAATATTTTAAAATGTTAAAATCGAGCTCAAATTTTAATATCAACATTAAGAAATGAATTGTTGTTTTGACCTTAAAGAAGCTGAGTTGGAAGTTCCTTATAGCGTTAACAATTTAATCCTAATAGTTTCATGGGAGTGTTAAAACAAAATTATAAGATGTGGTCTCTTTTTCTTCAACTTTGTGATTATCATTTTATCTTTCAATCTTATATGATATTATTGTTATTTTTGAGTTGGTAGAAAACAAAGGGTAAGATGGAGATTTGATATCTCTGAAACAAATATGCCACAAATTCCTTTTGAATGCATATCTTTCTCTTCCTTATATTCTTTCTTGTTTATAGATGTTATAAATAAATTAATTTGCATTTGTGAACAGTAAATTTTAATGGATAGAAAAAGGACATATTTATATTATTTGTAATTTAATTTGAAATTTATATTGCATAAATAAGTGAATAATCAAAATTATTTAATTATTTAAATATTAATCATGCTTAAAAATAATTAGTTAACTCAATATTAAGTCATATTTTAACAGTCTCCCAAATAATCATAAAATTAAAAACAATAGCTTCAAGTGCATAGAAAATAAATCTTGAAAATTCAATATAAATAACTTTTATGATAAAAGATAATTGCACGGTATAATCATGGTATATTATTTTTACAATTGGTTCGTAAATAATGATGTAGCATTATAGTCTACAATTATATCTTACACATTTTCCTATTAAAATATTAAAACATAATATTCATTCACCTATGGCACTTGTATACATGATAATTAGTAATCAACCAAAATTGCAACTATCATTAAATATCCTTTCATAAATTTTTTTGCTATTTTTAAAGATCAGTAGCATTAATTTGTTGAAACACCACTTTAAAATTTTTTTTAATGTTAACCTAGTACTTTGACAAGAAGGCCAACACCTTTTTATGAATGTCTTCTAGTTACTCAACTAGGTCATGTTTTATTAATTAACTTGGTTGGAATGTCATACTAGTCTTTTGATGTAAAGATAAACATTTTGTCGTCAATGCCCACGGTTACTCAACTATGTCACATTCTCAACTGGTTACTAGCTATGTTTATAACTCAATGGCTATTGAAATAGTTATTTATTTAAGATTTTTTTTAATACATTTTACATAGCCTACCTCATTTGTTTTTATTCAATCATTCTTATGAAAGATTCTTAATGATGTTAACCCATTCAATTGACTTATAATTATAAATATATATTTAACAAATTTCCTAAGATGAACAAACTAACGTCATATCCTAATTAGTATGCATATTTAACCAAAGATACTTAAAACATAAATTTCACAAGCTAATATGCCTTTACAAATTCACTGACTATGTTCAAAGCTAAACTACTTTCATCAAGTTATTACCATTGACACATTGACACAATTCACACATATGCTCACACCATGTAAACCTAATCAAAACTAGCAATATGGTATGCAAAATTCACACTCACATTGCCGATGTCAATTCAAAACTCCCCTCACTTAGAAATCACATTGTCCTCAATGTGAGAGAACAAACACCACATATATAAAAATAACAAGACATGACATAAAGAAAAGGTAAGAGCATAAAACCCATTAAAGTGATCAAGGTGGTGACAGTGTTGGAGATAGAATGTGAACACCTTGATCAACAAAGTATTTGAAGATCTTCTTGATGTTTCATCATTGTTGTTATTTCTTCATATAATCTCTGAGTTTGCTTTCTTAACTCATATGAACTTCAAAAATAAGAAATTTAATCATCCAAATCTTTCCAAATCATTGTAATTAAAAATCCTAATTTTGGAATTCAAAACAAACCTAACTATTGAAACTTGCTATCTAACTACTGAAAATGCTAAGTTATGGTCATTAGCTTGACCATGCATCCTTTAAAACTCAGTCGGGATCAATTATGAGTGACTTACTACCACCCCTTTCTCTACAAAGCGATTTTGTAGCATATAAATATGTTACATATTAGGAGATAATGAAAAGGACGTAATCAATCAAATCAAAGAATCTAAGTAATTTTTGTAATGCCCTTTTTGATAACAAACTATCAATATAATCAAGAATGATGAAATCCCATGAATCTTTGATGGAGTCAAATAGTTTGTCTTGCAGGACATTGAATTACTCATCTTCTTCTATAATCACCATCTTCCACTCTTTTGCTTCAGCTTCTTGAATAGGGGCTTCTATATATTCCTTAAACTCTTTATCCTTTGTCACTTGTTCCTCGTAACTTACTTCTTCGAAGCAACCCTTCTTTTGCACTTAGATATATTGATCCATTATATCTATTTTATGCAAGAGATGCTTTCTTTTGGATGTTTGAAGTCTTTGTTCATACTAAACTCCACATGCTCATCACTAATCTGAAGAAGCTATTTGACTTTATAAACATCTATCAGTGCTTTTTTGGTGTTCGTGAAGGGTCATCCAAGAATTAGTGGATAGTTCTTATCCTCTTCAAAAGCTGATACGATGAAATCTATAGGAATAATGTTGTCCAAATTTACGATAACATCCTCCACTACACCAAACGGTTTCTTTATAGATCGATCCGTCAACTAAATAAGCATCAAAGTTGATGTCACATCATCAAGCCCCAATTTTCTAAAGGTTGACAAAGGCATAAGATTTATACTTGTGCCTAAGTCGCATAAACACTTTGCAAATTCTAAATCACAAACCATATAGGGTATTGTAAAGCTTACAAGATCCTTTAGCTTAGAAGGCATATGACTAGTGATAATAGAGCTATAGCTTTCGTCTAGTTCTACTGTTTGATTCTCTTCCCAAGCCTGTTCCTTTGTTAATATGTCCTTAAGAAATTTGGCATACTTAGGCATATACAATGCCCCCATGAAAGATAAATTAATTTTGTAAAATTTTCAACTTCTCCATGAACTTTGAAAAATGTTCATCTAGTTTGTTCTTTATTAATTGTTATGGAAATGGAATCTTGGGTGGATATGGCAGAGGGGTAATGTTAAAAGGATCTCACTCATGTCTACACCCTTCTTCTTTTCTTAGTCTTCTTCTAGGTGGGTTTCATATTGTTTCTCTGTTGATTGCTCGAGCTCTTTCCCACTTATGAGTTTGATTGCCTTAAATTGCTCCCTTGGGTTTACTTCAGTATTACTCGAGAGACTCCCCACACTTTTTGTCTACAATGCGTTTGTCAGTTGACTCATTTGGACGTTAAGTTGAATGGGAGAGATATGATTTTTAGTTAATTTCTCAAACTTCCCTTCTAGCCTCTTCTAGGCCTCATCTATACTTATGATCTTCCCTTCTTGAGCTTCATCTATGCTAATGATCTTGTCTCATTTAGAGTCATTAGCATTGGAATTATGTTTTTTAAAATCCAGTTGGCCTTTGATTCAATAGTTGATTAACCACATTGTTTGACCAAGAAAAATTCAGGCGATTCCTCCACCTAAGGTTGTAAGTGTTAGAATAAATATTGTTTCTTTCTTCTCGATCAAATTGTGTATCCATGTAGTTGAGTTGCTTTGTATTGATATTTTACATTAAAAAACAATCAATGGTAAAATGATTAACTTGTCCACATAACTTGTATCCATGCTAAATTGCTCTAATTGGAGCAGATGAAGAGACTTGTAGGCTATTCAATTGTCTTGTTAAGTTATCGATCTTAGTCTGCATTGCTGTCATTGAATCTACAATAATGACTCCCTTATGATCTAGGAAAGTTGAATACCATCTACTTCTTTTTGACATCTAAAGATAGCTATTGTTTTCCATCTCTTCTAACAAGTCCACCGCTTTATTAACTTTCTTCCGCATAAATGATCTCTAGAAGCTACATCTATGGTGCCCCTCATAGGTAGATTAACTCCATGATAGAATGTTTGCAAGATAAATTCCTTTAGTAGATTATGGTGAGGACATCTCCTTTGTAAGTCCTTGTAACATTCCCGCACTTCATAAAGTGACTCCCTATTGTTTTTTCTGGAAATTTGTAATCTTATTTATCAACCTTGTTGTCTTTTTTAGAGGGAAGTACTTGTCTAAAAATGCATACACCAGCTACTGCCACGTTGTGATGTTTGCAAGTTTAAGGAGTGTTACCATGCCTTGACTCTATCCTTTAATGTGAAGGGAAAGAGCTTCATCCTAACATCATCTTCCGAAATTCCATTATATCGAAAAGTATCACATATTTCTAGAAAATTTACCAAAAGCGTGTTAGGATCCTCATTAGCTAACCCATAAAACTACACATTGGTTTGCAACTTTTTTTCAGCAAAACTAGATTGATCTCAAATGACTTTGCGTGCACAGGTGGTCGATTGATGCCTTGATACGTAACATTAAACCCTGGTCTGATGAAATCCATCATGGTTCCCTAGTGGTCTCCTTAATTATACTCTTTGATCATTGTTCTTTTGATCTATTTTTAGCGTCCCACTCTTCGAATTTCGTGTTCTTACCTTGTTATATCAAGTGCTAGAGTTTCTTCAATCTTGCTTGAATTTCGAGTAACTTTTGTGTTCATACAATCTCATGGACACAAGAAAGGCAAAAAAAATCCTTGGAATAAAGGAATTCAACTAGTCCTAAACTAATACCCTAGCAACATCACCAAAAATTTGTTAAGCAAGTTTTATCTATAATAAAACCCTCAATATCTGCAAATATAAGGATCGAAAACTTATAGTATCAAAGGTGTTGATTCCACGAGGAAATAATTAAAACTAAGTAAACCTAACTTTATCTAACGTAGTGAAATATGTATTGAATGAAATTAAATAACATAAATTAAAATAATCAAATAAAATTGAGCACTTAACCAACTAACAATTGAGCTGTCATAATTATGTAAGGATAATCAAGGATGAAGCTTAGGATTTATTTAATTATTATTTTGCTCCTTT
>JANSVA010000009.1:13245810-13285177 GCA_025504915.1 Erythroxylum reticulatum
TCATTAGTCATCATCTGTTCATCTTCATTCTCATACCATCCTAAAAATTCCCTATTTGATCAATTGATATACGACAATCCATTCTTATGTTTATGTCCTCAATCATCACCCTAACATATCACTCATTTTTTTCTCTACTAAGTACATTTCAAGTTTCATTCCAGCCTAAATGTATTATAGAAAAGCGTTGATAAGTCTACAATTTATAATTTCACCTGTTTTGGGACAATAGGCATAACTTTCACTAAAGATGTTGGATTAAGGTCATTCTAAGATGGTTTCGAAGAAATCTTCTAGATATACGACTTGCATGCAAATCCCAAAGAGTGATTTTGCCTTAAAAAGGGTCAAAATTGCAAATTTCTATAGCTATCCCTTACACATCCTGTGCAACATTACTAACTTATAAAGAACGTATCTCTCAACTCCGATATCCAAAAAATTCATACTCTATATTGTTAGAAAGCTAAGAGGATAAGCTAAAACTTCCAAAAATCAATGTTGTCTAAATCAGCCTAGATTAATACAGTTTTCTCCTGAGGTCAGAACACATATTTTACCCCTATGAAATGCTTGAAAATGCAATGCGAAAACTTGGAAAGTCATGAGCAAAACACAAATATATTTCATTAACATCAAAAGAAAAGAATTTTTAAAAAGTTTTAATGGGCATTTCAAGCCACAATACATCATTGGTCTCATAATCCAAAAATACAAAATATACATGAACGAGTAATACTTAAATTGTGGCTAAAGCCTTGTGTTCTCCATAACCTAACTTAAAATACAAAAATATGCAGATTTGGAGTGATGCCTTGAATCTGGATCTCTTGTTCATCACCTAAAGATAAGGAGGAATAGGGGTAAGCTTAAAAGCTTGTGGGTAAAAATTTTATAATGAAGAAACAAGCAAAATCATTGAAAATATTCATTACTATATTAAAATTTTCATTGAATCCATAAAATACGTACTTCTTAATTTATCAACTTGTTAAACAATTCATAAACACATAAGCAATCAGAATGGCTTGGGTAGGTCCATAAACATGATGGAGTTCTTGCGAATCTCTAGTAATAAGAGAATGGACTATCACAAACCCACATAATGGTTGAGCGTAGTTTATAAACATAAAGAAGTCCCTGAAGGAGCTCCATGCCACTAATGGGCAGACGAGAGAAGCCTTTAACATGATTAATGTACATGTGACATAATAGAATGGACCACCACAAACCCACACAAACATGAATTTCATAACTTGTAAACATATTGCTCAAAAGGCACATTTTAGAAACATGATTTCCATAAGCATAATATATTTCAAATACCATTTCCATCTTCATTTCATAAATCATCAACAAGATTCATATACCAAACATGTAGCAATTTCTTAAATCATTTAAGGAGAAATAAATGCAACATTTATAAAGTGATTGAAATCATTTAACTCTAGTGATTTGGAAAAATATTCATGGCTCATTAACTCAACTATAAATATGTAACCCACCTGGATTCCTTGCTTAAAAACTTGCTTAAAGGTGCCTCTCCTCTTGTTCCTCTTGCCTTTCTTGATTCCCTTTAACAATGGAAAAAATCCCATTCAATAGGAATACAAATTGAGAACCCAAAAAACATATTCACTAAAATTGATTCTAGAATACTTAAACTCATATATTTCTTAAGCTTCGTGAACTAAAACCCTTCCGAAAAACCAAAGGATTAAGAATAAACCTACCTTGAATCTTCACCAAAAAAAGAGATTTTTTTGGCTCAAATGGAAGCTCTCTTCCTTTTTCTTTTTCTCTTCTTGAACAACCTCAAAACCACTCTTGAAAGCTAAGAAAAGATAAAACCCTAACTTGATCTTCCTTCTTTTATCTCAAGAACAAAACCCCCTCCTTTCTCTCTTCTTTTTTGTTTTTCTCTTCTTTCTCTCCCTTATTCATGTTTTTCTCCTTCTTAAGAGCAAGACTACACTTTCCTTTTCCAATTATGCCCTTAATGAGTGTGAAATGTCAACTTTGCCCTTCCTTTATGCTTTATGGCTTTTATACTTAAGTGACATGCCAATTCCTGTTTATACACTCTTACTACTTTAATTCAACTAACCAATGTAATAAAATCCTACTAACATTGACATAATAATTAACTCCAAAAATTAATTTATCAAGACCTCATAATTTATTTAAATCATGTTTAACTCAACAAAAAAAAGTTCGGGGGCCAACACTCCAGACCTCGTGTGTCAGCATGATTTCGACTAGGTTATTAGTGTTACTGTTGTTGTAGAGAAGACTATGCCCACCTTAAAGAAAAAAAAGTAGGAAGTCCAAGAGGAAGACTCAAAGCCCCTTATCTACTTCATTATAAATATTATAGCTTAAAACTTGAGAGGATTTAGGCAACCCCAAAAATAACAAGTTTTGTTTGACTATATAATGCTAAAAAACCTATTTTTATTTATCTTAAAAGACCAAAACGAAAGCTCACCATCTTCTTAATAGTCCTATATTTTATTAA
The DNA here is from genome assembly GCA_025504915.1 of Erythroxylum reticulatum. NCBI lineage: Eukaryota > Viridiplantae > Streptophyta > Magnoliopsida > Malpighiales > Erythroxylaceae > Erythroxylum > Erythroxylum reticulatum. The sequence continues at coordinate 13,248,329 of JANSVA010000009.1, forward strand.
CAAAAGATGGATAAACATTAGTACTCATATTGCTTATTGCAATGGTTTAATCAGATATCAAGTAATCAAAATCATATTTAACTCCACTAAATTAGTCAATCTAATCATTTTATCTATTGACGAATTACATTATTAAGTTGCATGGCCATAATTGATGTAATAATTTTATATACTTCTATTTTTTATTCTTAAAGGAAACATCTTTGGAAAGACCTAACATCTTTAGAAATAAGAGGCTCAACCCCATGGTTAATACTTAGAGATTTTCAATTAGACTTCATTAGCTAAAGAGGATAAGAGGGAAAAGACTAGATTGAAGCATAACAATGTGGATTTTTCAAATTTTATGTTATATTAGGGCACTAATCTTAGGTATAGAGGGAGTTTTTTTAACCTAGAATAATAAGCAAAATGAGGTGGGATTTCTCAAGAGAAAATTGGAATGAGCCCTAGTGAACTTAAGTTAGTTGCCAAAAATTTTCAATAACTATACCCATTTCAACAATCCTCTTTGTTCAAGTCATACATTAATTGAAGGTATATCTAAGATGACATAGCTAGAAGAAATGTCTCTTTTAAATTTAACAATTACTTTGTTAATACCTTAAGCTTTAAAGTAGCAATCTTAAGGGGAATAAACTCTTATGTACATGGTTTTGAATAATTTAGATGCATAAAAAGTTTAGAGGCAATAAAAGAAGAACTTAAAATTCTCAATAAAAGGAATAATAGCAACATTGAGCTTACTAAGAAAGAGGTTTTTTTTTTAATCTCACTAAACTATATTCAAAAGTAGCTAAGATTAAATCCAATGGATGAGTTACTTAAGCAATTTGAAAGAGAAGCCTTGGCTAAGTACACTAATAATTTGAAAGTTCATTACTCTCTTATAAGATAAATGACGTGCAAAAATTATGTATATATTTTCCTGAGTATTTTGCTTCATTTTAATGATAAAATACGTTGATTTACTTAGATTTTGATATCTTTTTATGTAAGTGTCTAAATTAGACTTTGGAATGATATTGTTCATGAGTCGGAAGTAATATAAGAAAAAATATGAAAATTTTCACAATTCTTGGAGGAATATAATATGACCCACACTCATGTGTCAGTATGCCCGTAAAGGATTAATTATAGCAAATGAAACATCCTAAGTAATGTCTATTTAGGAGACCATGTTCAAGTAAAAAAAGAAATAGTGAGACCCATAACTCAAAGACATACTATGCTAGATGCTATTTGTATCACTAGAGATTTAACTAAGGTGTATGGTTTGAGACACGACTGTACCTTAAACTATGTTTTAGCTAGGTAAAATGTATTTACAGGAGAAAACCTTATTTTTATGATATTTAGTCGTCTTTTAAAGAAACAAATTTAGGAAATATATTTTTCTATCAAAAAAATTAGAATTAGACTCAAAAGACCTCCCCAATCCTTGAATGATTGATTAAAATTTTTTACTAGAGAATCATAACGCAAACTTCATCTCAACTAATTAAGCTATTGACAAAATTAAGTTGTTCATTTATATTTGCTTTTTCTATGACTTCTCTAGTTTTATCTTTTGATCTCACTGTCTTGAATATATTTTATGGCTAGATACTTCTCTGATGTTTAGAAATAGAAAATCATAGTAATTAGTTTTTTAAGGATTAATTTAATTTAATTTATAATATATGCCATATTTTTTAAAGTTATCTTTCATATTTTTAATTCTGATTTATTTATGCCAACATTTAAATGTAATTTTAATTCAATCATGAACGACTTAAGAGAGCCTACTTATAAGTGGATAATGACTTAGGTAAAGAAGGGTTAAATGAGATACTCGAGGGAGGCCTATAAGAACTTTTTGGTATTAAGGTAAAACTTTTCATGGAATTTCAAAGATCATAAGACATTCAAATGAGAGTTAATAATGGTAGAGATATGGATTAACCAACCAGAGGATAGAAGGTTATAGCACGAGAGAATGTAGTTTTAACCCTTAGGAAGTCTTACTTGTCCATAGAATATATCTAATTTAGGATTATTAAATTAAGAAGTCAAAAGTACTACTAGAGAAAGTACTCATTTAGATATAGCCATTTGATTGCATTCTTTTATGATCAATTATCTTATCATTTATTTCGTTAGTACTAATTAAGTTAGTGTAATTTTTATTTTAAACTTCATCACCTAAAAAATACACTAATTATCTTTCTATTTATTATCTTTACACTAGTTAATAATGTTAGGCTTTTTATCCACATTGTTTCTTTGTGGGATATAATCCTACTTACTATTATATTGCTTACTAATAATAGATGCACCTACTTAGTTAGTGAGTGATAGATTTGTAGTAGAGAAAACTTTAGTAGCACTAGCATAAAAGTATATGTCAACATAATAGCATTAGCATAAAAGTACATATCAATATAATACAAACCAAATTTTTGCCATAATTGTATGGAAAGAAATTGGTTTTAAGAAACCTATTGAAAGCGCGTCGTAATGCTAATCAAAATAAAATAACTAGACTACTACTATAGCAGTGGTGAGTCTAAGTCGGTCCTATAGAGAGTTTTTGTAAAGTTGTTAAAATGAAATTAATTGGTGTTTAGGTTAAATTGGTTTTTTGGATTTTGGAAATAAGAAAATAAAATGAAACTAGACTAATAAAAACAAATTAAAGAAAACCTGTGAAAAATGATAAAAGTGGAGAATTTAGTAAGGACCTGATTCTTTGGTTCAATCTTAATCTACACCCTAATTAAACATATTTCATTGATTTGTTGTTCTTAAACCTCTTCTAGCAACTATTAATTGTAGGTTAATAATTAACCAAGTTTTCCCTTAAGTAGTGTTTAATCAAGATACGATCATTAAGTAAACCTAACCACTGAATACCCTAGGATAAGATCTCTAGATTTAATTCGGCAATAGCATTACGAATTAGGAAAACCAATTAATCAAGGCAATAATCACATATAATGCGTCATTTAACTAAGGTTATGTTATTCCTAATGATTACAAATCATTAGTAACCACACATGAATTTCAATATAACAATTACATATTATATCGAAATTCTAGTAACAGGTTTGCAAAAAAATGATCCAATGAACACATTAAAATCACCTTTTCACAATACCCATATCAATTTACACAAGATAACATAATCAATTCCTAATGGGAGAAAGAAACAACAAAAATAGTGATATACCTTAACCCAGGTCGTCGATGTCGATGACACCTTCGAATCTAGCCCTTCATGTGTCTTTCCCAATAAAATGCTTCAGCCCCATTGAAATACCCCAACTGAAGACCCTTCTCAATTCTTTACTATGCCTTCACTCTCTCTATTTGCTAGCTACTATTATATGATTTGACGAATTAATATCTGGTCCATCTTACTATTCACTCCTTTTTAACCCCTCACGCTCCTACTATAGAAAACGTCTGCATGAAATGCATATGTGAGATGTCTCCCAACTGCTACATCATTTCTCTTATTTGCTCCTTGCTTATATGCTGTGTTTTGCTCATTCATTTACTGTCGTTTTGCTTCATTCTTCCAGCAACCTCTTGGCTTCATTTAATTCCATAAAATATGTTGCATGGGTTTGCATGGTTCATACACAATAACAACTTTGATTAATTTTTGTTTTTATTTTTCTTGCCTTCTTTTTGTTGTACAATTTTCTTCTTCTTACCCCATAAAGAAAACTGAAAGTTAATCTTCAAAAAATGGCCCAAATATTGGCTTTCAGTTCACTTTAACTTATTTACTTTCGAATTGTGTCTAAAATCATATATGAGTCAAAATAAGTTTCTTAACTAATTTCATGTCAATAATCACTAAGTGTTATGGAGTAATTTTATAATCAATTAAGCACTTATCATTTTCTCCCACACTTAGCTTTTGACCACCCTCAGGCAAAACATTAAAATTAAGCTCATAGACCCCAAACAACATTTACTCATTTCCTATATTTTCCAAGAATATATAATCATAACAAAGATGAATGACTTTCAAAAATCAAAGCAAGAAGTAAACATTCCAAGCTTTACTCTTGATCAATCAACATTCATCATCTGTAAAAACTGAGCAATTTAATGGTAGGCTCAGAAAATGTATTTAACTAAAATATATCTATAGGGACACTCAACATCATTCATGATCATGTCATTCAACAACTTTGCAGATGATTTCATTTGTCCACCACTAATGTTCATATGCAAAATCATAGATCAAAGGACTTTTCAAGGTTGTAATGTGGGCAAAGGTAAGGTGAGATGTATTGGGTTAAGTAGCATGAAAGCCTTTAAAACTAGTGAAACAAAGAAACACTCAATGTGACATCAAGTACACAAGTTAACACTCATCAAAAACTAGGTATCGTCAGCTATGACGAATGCAACATTTATATTTCACAACCTGATTTAACTCTCACACACAAACCACACAAAGCATATACCAATCTAAGGAATCACTCATACAATTGATGAAAATACATGAAAACCACAAAAGTTAACCTTCCAAGCTAACATCTACCTCATATGCAACATACTCCAATAACACATTCATTACAACTTTAGGAGGATGCATTACTTATAAACAACTTTTCAACATATATGCAATTCCTCCTTGATACATTTATTTAAACATTTTTTTCTTTTTCGTTTGCTTTCTCTTTTCATTCTTTCTTTTCTCTTATAAAAATTAAATAAACTACATCAACATGGGAATTTCAATAATAAGACATAAAATAACATCCCAACGTTCCCACCAACCCACACATATGCACACTCCCACACTTAGAATTTTGTACTTCCATAAAATCAAAATTTAACAAATTTTCCACTAGCTTCAAGGATTTGGAAGGACATTTGGTTAGGTTAAAGCATGTAATTTGGCTAATACACAAAGAAAAGGAAAATAAAACTCAAGGGGGGCTTATCAAAAAGGATAATCATATAATGGGCAGACTATTTAGTTAATGTAGTTGGAAAATCAAAGAATGCCTAATCATATCCATGTTAATGCATATGATAAAAATATAGTCTCTAATAGAAATTCAATGCAAAATTAGGATGTACATGTCATGAAGGTCACACATTATCAAAAGACAATGAGACTAATATAAATGTGTCTATCAAATAAGGCTCAAAATCTCACCAGCTTTGTCTACCACTAGTCACTGCTCTTCTAAAAATAATGCACATCGACCAATCACAAGAGTAAAAGTACATGCTAAAGTTGCAACGAAATTCTCTAGTCAATTCACACTTTAATCATGACTATTAGTCCTAGAATCAATAGAAAAGAGGAAATGTTTATTTTGTTGTTTTATTCTTTCTCTCATTCCTAGAATCAATAAAAAAGAGGAAATGTTTATTTTGTTGTTTTATTCTCTCTCATTTTGATTGCAAACTTAAAAAAAGTAAAACAAACAAATTCAAAAACACACACGCATAAAAAAAGTAATGTGAACATGTAAAATTTTTTTTTACTTCCTATGGGTTGCCTCCCAAGAATCGCCTTAGTTTAGGGTTACTAGCTCGACTCCATGTTTTCCTCACGTGAAAAAATTATGATCTTCTTGTACTACAGCTAGTGCCACTTCCATATAGTTGTGAGTCTAGGTCGATCCTATAAAGAGAGTGTGTAAAAAGTTGTTGAAATGAATAATTGTTGTTTAGGTTAAGGGGGTTTTGGATTTTGGAAATACAAAAATAAAATTAAACTAGACTAATAAAAAAATAAAAGTAACCTACACCCTAATTAAACATATTTCATTTATTTTTTATTCTCAAACCTCTCCTAGCAACTATTAATCGTGGGTTAACAATTAACCCCAGTTTTTCCTTAGGTAGTGATTAATCAATAAATAATTGTTAATTAAACCTAACCACCGAATAACCTAGGATACGATCTCTAGATTTAATTAGGCAATAACCTTATGAATTAGAAAAACTAATTAATCAAGGTAACAACCACATACAATGTGTCATTTAAATATGGTTACATCATCCCTAATGATTATGAATCATTAGTCGCTACACATGAATTTTAACATAACAATTATGAATTATATCAAAATTCTAGCAATGGGTTTGCAAATAAATGATTCAATGAACAAATTAAAATCATCTTTTCACAATACCCAATTCAATCAACATAAGATAACATAATCAATTCCTAATAAGAGAAAGAAATAACAAAAATAGTGAAATACACTTAACCTGGGTCGTCAATGTCGATGTCACCTCCGAACTAGCATCAGGATGTCTAGCCTTTTATAAGTCTCTCTCAAGAAAATGCTTCAGCCCTATTGAAGTGCCCCAATCAAAGACCCTTCTTGGCTCTCTACTATGCCTCCACTCTCTCTATTCACTAGCTATTGTTCTATGATTTGATGAATTAATATGTGGTCCATCTTACTATTCACTATTTTTTAACCCTCACGCTCTTGCTACTGAAAATGCCTAATCTTTCAAAAATGGCCCAAATATTAGCTTTCAACTCATTTTAACTTCTTTGCTTTCAAATTGTGCCTAAAATCACATATGAGTCAAAGTGAGTATCTTAAGCAATTTCATGTCAATAATCACTATGTGTTATGAAATAATTTTATAATCAATTAAGCACTTATTACCTATTAACTATTTATCTAATCTTATATAGTTGCTTTCTTATTTTTTGTAACATTTCTTTTTATTAGTTTTCTCTGTGTAAATTTTATTTATATTATTTTATTTTCTTTGTTTTTGTTTACTTTGATTTCACGAGTGATTGTGGTGTATGACAAGAAGTTGACATCCCATACTTCTGAAAGAGAATGAATGATATGTGTTTAAATTTTTGATACATTTAATCCATTACACTTAGTGATTAATGTCATAAAATGCTTAAGATACTCAATTTATTTCATATTTGATCTTATTTACAATTTGGGAGCATAATAGTTAAAATGGGCTGAAAGCATACTCATTGGGTCATCTTCTCAAGATTCACACTCTTTTGTCTTCATAGGACAAGAAGAAGAAAGATTAGAGCAAGAAGAAGAAAAGAACATGAGGAGATGCTGCAAAGATGGCTCACAGTCAAACAAATAAATTGTCACAACCGTGAGCATTCGCTCACGACTGTGACATGTTTTGCATGGGTGCAGTGCACATCTTACACCTATGCAAGGTGTCTCATAGCCGTAAGACACTACTCATGGTTGTAAACACCAATGCATGGCCGTGAGACACTCTAGCATGCCCATGATTCCTTTTGCCCCTATCCTAAGGACCTACTTTTCACTATAAATAGAATATTATATGACGACACAAATGATGATTGATTTATTCTTCATTATTATGGGTTTAGGAAAGAAGAACAGAGGGGGGATAAAAGCATTTTTCTTTATTTCTCTCTTTGGTCTTCAACAAGATAGACGGATTCCATGGCTGATTCTTAGAGATTTATGGAGAAGATGGAGGGCTAAGTTCCTGAAACCGATTTGAAGGTGAAATTGACGCCTAGGTTACGGTTAAGCTTATCTCATCTTTTTAAATGTTGAATCTCTCTTTTTAGATTGTTATCATTGTTTGATGTTAATTGAATCGGGTTTTGTAAAGATGATCATAATGCGTTCATTGGATTGTTTTGTTACAAACCCATTGCTAGAATGTTCAATATAATTTGTAATTATTATATTTGAAGCTCATTAGTAGCTAATAAAGATCTTGTATTGTTAGGAATAGCATAAATTAAATAACCCGAATATCTTAGGTTACTGCCTATATTGATTCGTTTTTCATTTCATAGTGTGACTACCCAATTGAATTTAGTGATTGTATCATAGGTTATTCGGTAGTTAAGTTTAATTAACATGCATCTCTTAATTAAACGTAACCTAAGGGAAAATCGAGATTAGCATAATTTATTATTAGTCCATAGTCAATAGGTCAATAAAAGGTGTGAAAGCATTAGAACAATGAAATAAGTTTAATCGTGTTTAGGCCAAAATTGATCCTAGACAAATACTTTACATATATTCTACACCTTTATTATTTTTTATTGTTTTTTATAATTTTTCTCGTTAGTTTAAGTTATTTTTTCAATTGCATAAAACCCTCATTTTTATTTCCTTTACATTAATTACTTTCATTGCAAAAATTAACTAAACATTCCCTATGGTTATGATCTTGACATACCATAGGTATAAATTTTTAGTGTTCAGGGTTAGGTAAATTTTGCATTGCACTCGAAACGCGCTATCAATAATCCAAGTAAGAAATAAAAGATACACTAGAATTACAACTTAGAAAGATGGAAGAACAAAGGAGAATAATGATAAAGTGTGCTTTACAAAGCTAAGGATAAATGCTCATTATTTTGGGATTAAATTAAATGTAATCCAGATGTTTCAAGAAAATGTTTAATTTGATGAACTAATTAAGGAATATCTTAATACATATATTGCCATCTTTTTAAAAATATGTGATACATCTAAAATCAATAAGATAACTGAAGATGTCAATATGTTAAGGTTATTCCCATTCATACTGAGAGATCGAGCTAAACTGTGGTTACATTACTTTTTGGATTAATTAACATTTGAAAAAGTCTTACAAAGATGTTCCTTATCAAATTCTTTCCACCATTTAAGAAAACAAAGCTAAGAAATAATATTTCTTCTTTTAAGTAATTCAATCAATAATGATACCTTGTATAAAACATGGAAGATATATAATGATTTGCTAAGTAAGTTTCCATAACTAAACCTTATAATATGGATGTAAGTTCATAAAATTTTCAATGGTTTGGTGAACTCTATGAGGTAGATGATAGATACTACAGTAGGTGAAACATTGAACAATAGGACTTTGAAATTTGTTCTAGATTTAATAGGAGAGATGATTATGAGCAACTACTAGTAACAATTAGGAAAGGCAAGAGTAAACAAATATGCAAGGATCCATAAAATAGATGCCATAGCTATAATCAACAATGAAAATCTGACCTTTTTAAGGCATTACCTAAGTTCAATACGAAATTTAATTGGGTCTGGTTTATGCCACCTATACCCTTTATCACCTCCTTAATCTTAGTAGCAAGCATCTTAGAAATGGTCTTATTGATGACATTGTAGCATAAAATCAGTCTGTAATTATTTAGCGAGCAAGAATTACACTTTTTAAAGACTAATCTTTCATAAGTTTTGTTGAACTTCCTTAGTGACCTACCTGAGAACAATTTCAATAAAGTGCTGATTACCTGAGAACAATTCCAATATAGTGTTGATTATTAGGTTGCCTATAAGGTGCCATGTCACTTTAGAAAAAGCCTGCATCTAATCCATTAAGACCTAGGGATGTCGTAGTATGATACTAAAATAGCTATCTTAATTTCTAAATCATTTAAAGGTTTGATTAATATTTCTTTATATTGTTAGGAGAGACCTATATATATAGGAAATATTTGTTAAAGGTCTTAGTTTCATTTAGAAATGGTTAAAAGACATTTTTTCAATCCCTCTTAGTCCTTGATCCTCCTTCCATTTTCATTCTACAGAGGAAAAATATTATTCTAATTCCTTTTACCTAATATAGAGTTATGAAAGTATCTAGTATTCCTATCTCCATGTCGTATTCAATTGATTTTGGTCTTCCGCATTAGAATAGAATAATGGTTCTCTAAATCTTGTGTGTAAATTATAAAAGCTTTCATTTCCTATTCTTTTTATCCATGTCCTATGGTGCTTTCTAAAGATCTAATTAGGCAGATCTCACCTCCTCTCTAGCTTTATTGATAACTTTATCAATGTGCTTGATTTCTCCTTATGGAGCTTTTTCAATTCAACTTTCACATATTGTAATTTCCTCATACATTTATAGGTTTCGTATCCTTCAATTTGATTATTAAGTCATCTTTTCATAACTTCTTCAAATCTCTTAATCTTAGAGAGGAGGTTGAAGTATTTAAAGGAGTAGTTTAGCTTTCCTAAATATATTCCTAAATTAAATTCAATAGGCTATGGTTAAATCATAAAGGTATTTAAAGGCGAGCCTTAATCTTATAAGCCAATCACTAACCTGATTGTTATAGTAGGTATAGTAACCTCCATGATACTTGTTAATAAGTTCATGATAATATAGTTTCAACTAAAAAGATTCCAATGAGTCAATAATAAAAATAAACATTGTAAATAAAAGAGACAATTCAATTTCAAATTAAGATTTAGAAATTAAAAAAAATAAAATGCCAATATCCTAATAATTTTCTTATATGAAAGAAATTTCAACCTAAAATATAAACATTATCAATGCGTTAACATATATATCCTTTTTACCATGTAAGTAAGATACAACATCAAAACTTAAGAAAATAAACTTATAACACATTCTTAGAATCATGCAATCAATACTTAAGAGATGAAAAAAAAATTTCTTTGTCAAAAAGTTGTAATCATTCAAAATATATAATGTTGAAAATTTTAATGGCACCAAGTCATACTAAAATTCTAAAATTTTCATCTTAGAAAATTTATGCATAGCCAACTCCATAATCTTCCCTACAAACTTAACCTCTGATAATCGTAAATAATAGCCTATCAAATAAGCCTAGGGAACAACAATATGATACTTCACCTCCCTCTGAGCAATCTACAGATTGTGATTTCAATAGAAACACTCAAATAACTCCAAATAAAAATCCTAAATAGGATTAAGAGTTTAAATCTATTGTTAAAAGGAGATCAAGTAAAAAGAAAAAGGACCCAGTTAGGGGTCTAAATCATAACCATTTTGGCTTATAATATTAGAGGGGTTAATGCCCCTCACAAAAGCTTCTTTAGATGGTTTCTTGGAAATCAGAATTTCCAAATTGCAACATTCTCCAATTTTTGCCTAAGCATTGGAACTTGATTTCTAATTACAATCACCACCCTAATGGTAGAATATTGGTTGTATATACTACTCTAGATGTCACCACTAGAATTTGTTTCACTTCACATCAAGTAATTCACCTTGAAGTAACTAAAAAGGACTCAGATATATCCTTCCTCACTTCATTGTATATGCTCATAATAATGCTTATCAGAGATTTGCATTTTGAGCTAGCTTAAATCTTTTACAATGACAATCTCTCAACCCTGGCTTTTTATTAGAGCCATCAATGTTTTCATCAATCTTGAGGAAGCACAAGGGTTTAGATTTGTTGGCAGCCCTTACATTGAAATGAGATAATGCCTATTTGATATTCAAGTTTCAAATATCTCTGGGGAAGGTAACTTTTATACCTGGTGCAATAAGCAAGCTGGAGACAATTTCATTCAGGAAAAGCTAGACAGATGCGTGGAAAATCAATTGTGATTTATAACTTAACCAAACAACTACACTCACTTCTTAGGATAGTAACTCATGTAGATTCATATAGAACATATTCACCCTTCAGATTTAACAACTACTTTGCTGATCTTGCTAAATTTAACTCATGTTTTTTGAAAGCTTTACATGCACCCATCCAAGGTTCCAAAAAATTCATACTTGGAAGGAAGCTCTCACTCATTAAGCAGGAAATTAAAGTGTTGTTGAAGAACAACATTGGCAACATACACCATCTTTAGAACACAACAAAAACTACTTTTAAGAGGATTCAATCTCTAACTCTAAGTTGATCCCCATTCCTCCTATTTATATAATAAAAAAAGATTAGTCATGCAACACCTCTCCAATGCACTTACTTATGATTATTCCTTATTGAAGAAGAAAAGGTCAAGGGTTGAATGGATGAGAGGGAGAGACAGGAATATACCATTTTTCCACAAGGTAACTATAAGAAAAGCAATAACAAAATAGTCTCTTTAATGCATAACAACTGAGAGTTGAATTCTCAACATTCCTTGTTACATGGAGCTTTTGATTACTTCTCCCATCTCTTGAAAGCCTTTTTTAAGGCCACTTCATCTTAACTTATTCTGAGAAAACTTATGCAGTTTGGTTTTACTTCTCAAGAAGTAGAATTGTTGACTCAACTTATCTCCAATCTAGAAATTAAATATTCATTGAAGACCAAGAACCCCTACAAAGCACCTGGCCCTAATGGATTTAATTCTTTATTTTCAACAAATCCTGGGATCTAATCAAGCCTATAGTTTAGCTGCAATACTTGAATTCTTCAATAAAAGGAAGTTGTTGACAGAATTCAATAGCAAATTTATAACTCTTGTGTGCAAAGCTGGTGAACATGCAATCTTTTATGATTTTAGGTCAATTTCATGTTGCAATACAGTATATAAAATCATCTTCAAGGTGCTAGCATGGAGATTAAAAAGGGTGTTAAGGGATTACATTGATTTATCTCAGGGTGCATTTATACCAAGTCGAGTTATAGGAGACAATATACTATTATTACAAGAACTTGTTAGATCTTATAGTTTCAGAAGAGGAAGTAGACCCAAGTTGACAGTTTTGATTAGAAATAACTCTTACTTTCAAAATCTTGGTGAATGGGCAACCTATTAAACATTGTAAAAATTCCAAGGGAATTAAGCAAGCATATCTCATATCTCATATCTCCATATCTCTTTTCTCTTATTATGGAGTTTTTAAATAGAACTCTTAAAGTAGGGTAGAGTGGACTAAAGCATTCAAATTTCACTCCAAGTGCAAAAATTAGAGGATTGTAAACCTGAGTTTCGCAGATGACCTTTGGCTTCTTTCCAAGGTAGATCATATATCAGCCTCCACATAAATGAAAGGCCTAAAAATCTTCAATGATCTCTCTAGTTTGGAAATTGATTATACAAAAAATATCTAAATCTAGATTATAGAATGAATCAACTATTAAATCCATCACTAGTTTCTAGTTTCAATCCTCCTTTTTAGTCTATCTTGGTATTCCAGTTTTAAGCTTTAATCCTACTTCTACTAAGTTTTCCTTACTAGTTTAAACAATCAAAAGAAAAATTGCATCCTAGAGCTCTAAAACTTGATCAACTATAGGAAGGATCCAATTTATATATTATGTGCTGAATTCTATTAATGTCTTCTAGTCTACACACTTGGTATTGATAAGTGTGAATTGCATCATGTTTTAGGGCTTAGTTTGATATGTATTTAATTGTTAATTCAATTGTTTAGTTTATGTTTAGGTCAGAATTGTGTTGGTTTGTTAATTATTTATGTTTTAAGTGTTTTATGGATTAGTACAAGTCTTTGAGCTTAATTATTATGTTTTTAAGGTACCTTGATATGTTTGTTAGTGGTTCAGGGATAACACCAAAGAACGGAGAAGTTTCAAAGACACTTGGGTCGAAAAAATAACCCACAATCTTGGCACAATAGGCCATAATCGTGAAAGAAGCACTAAAGTTAGCCTACGATCATGGCTTATATGCCATGATCGTGACAGAAGCCCAAGACATGGCCATGATCGTGGCCTATGTCAGGAAGACACATAGACATTAAAAAAACATCAAGTTTCAAGGGATTTTTAGACCCCGAAAAAACCTAGTACTGCTCAGAACATAAAAGGTATTTAAAGAATGAATAAGACAAAGAGGCAAGGGGAGCTTTTGCATCAACCATTCCAGAGAGAATTATCGAGAGATTGAGAAAAAGAAGAAGGAAGAGAGAAGAGGAGAAGAAGCTGACTCGTCGTACTTCCCAAATCAGGAGTTTCCAAACGTCGTTGCATCCTATCATCTGTTCAATTCATCTCCCCTGCTATTTTCAGTTTTATTATTGTATAGAATTGGAGAAATAGTTAATCATAGGATTTTTGGATGTTAATGATGTTCTAAACTCACTTTTGGGGTTTTATCTTTGATTTAATGAAATCTGATTATTTATGTGTGATTTGGATCTTTTGTGATTTAATTCTAGGCATGCATAACTTGATAACAAACTGAGAGGGTGAATCGAATGAAAATAATTAAATTGGTCTAACGAGAGTTTGGTGATTTAATAGATCAAGAATTAAATCAAATCGGTAAATTGTGTGAAGAGAGATTTTGCATAGGTTTTTGATAGTTTTAGATAACGTCAGATCTAATTAAGGTTTTGGATAAGTTGTTACTTGAGAAATTGCAACTTCCTTAATATGATTAGGGTTTATAATTTAAGGTTAATGGTTATAACTCAAGAGAGTGTAATTAACCCTAAGATCATCTAGAACCAATAATTTGGTAATTCACAATCAATTAGGTTAGTGTTGAAGATATGTAAAATTCCCTTTATCTCAATTGGTAATTCCTTTAGGTTAATTCTTGAGTGTGTGTTACAACTGCTAAATTGTTAATATTTTCATGATTGATTCTTGAATTGATTTGCTTGATTAAATTAATCTCATTTTAGTTCTGTTGTATTTTAAATTTTGCTAATTATTCTGGCCTTAGATTTTAGGATTAGATTATCCCCCTCGTGGGATTGATACCTTAGGTACTACGTAAACAAACCGTGTGTTTGTGAATTATTGAGGTTAATTAATTAAAATTTACACACATCAAACAATTTGATCAAGTTTTTGGCGTTGTTGCCAGGGAGACGATTAGTTTAGTTCTTTATTCTAAGGCTTTTTCATTATCTTTTATTTTAATTAAAAAATAGAGAAAGAGTTTTGGGGTGTAAGGTATAGACACAACAAGACATCTTAGAGTGAGAATGAGACATATAAAGATCTAGATGCCAAGAAGAAATGGAAAGAACAATGATGGAGGATAGATATTACAGGGTGCAAGGAACTTTTGCGAACCACATTGAGACATAATATTGTTGGGCAAGTAACAATCCTTATTAGAACATGTACACTCTAAGGTTGTAGAACCACCCAAATTTCTATTGGTCCAACAATTTAGGACTCATTTAGGACATTAAGACCTATTAAGATTTCAATAGGATGAGTCTAGTTCATGAGATTATAAATTGGACAAGATCCTAGCTAGGCTCATGGACATGGAAGAGGGTCAGAGGAGACTAGATGAGCAAATTGAGCAAGTAAAAAAATCATGCCTTGTCTATTCACAGCCTAGAGATTTAAGTGAAATAACTTTCTTGTGAATTTTGTAAGAGAAGTGTGGAAGACTCTCTAAGTAATATAGAAATACATCAAAGAGAGCAATATGAAGTTATCGCATCTAAAAACGGGGGAGAGCCAAAAGGATCAGTGGGAAATCAAACCGAGCCCTACCTTATTAAAGACCAAGATATAAGGAAAGAAGATGAAGAAAAGAATGAAAACCCCTCATTTTATCTGCCAGATCTGGGTATAACATCCTTAAACATCGAAAAATCTTAGGTAGATGTCCATGAAAGGAACCTTATCCTTTGAATTATTGATGAACAAGTGACATTCAACATGAATGACGTATTTAAGAATTTGAAGGATAATAGCTCATTTAGGATAATTTATGTGTTCAAATCTTCTAAAGAACAAAAAAACGAAGAACATATGACAATATACATCAAGTTTGAAGAAGTTATGAAAGTCCCTATTTGTGAAGCAGAAGAAGTAGAGGAGATAAAGGTGATTAAGGAAGAAAGAGAGCAACTCATCTTTTTACAGGACAAAGTATTGGATTCGATGGAAGATTCAGGGAGTTTGGTTATTTCTAATTTTATTGACAGTTTATTAGTGAAAAGGACATTGCTAAAATTAATCGATTTTCTCAACTTTAACAATATTGTCCTTTTAATCATTTTGTAATTTGTAGCTTACTTATAAGCTACAAAACTAATATTGAATGAAAAAGGTGAAAACAAGCCGCTCATAATTGATCCCGACTAAATTTCTAATAAAAGAAGAACATCAAGCTATCGACATTAAAACAAGCACTACATGCGAGGCAACCCATGGATTGTTAATTCTATGATTATTTCCTTTGATTTTTAGATAGTTGAATTCTGTAGTTAGGTTATTTCATTTCCAAATAAAATCAAGAAGGCATAAGACTTCGACATGAAATAGATGATCGAGGAACTAAGCAAAAGAGAGACAAGTGATCTCGAGAAAGCGTAGAAGGACAAAAGAAGAAGAAGAATAAATAGAAATTGGCAGAAAAATTGCTAGGCCACGATCGTGGCCTGCGGCAGGGTAAAACTAGAACATGTGAATTTTAGTTTAATTTTTTACCATTTTACCCTTCATTCACCTATATATTCATTTCTTACTTCACTTTTTCACTCATTTTCATTTTAACTTTATCTCTCTAAGTTTAGAAGCTCCAAACACTCTCACTTATCTCTACCCATATTCCTAACTTCTAATCTCTTTCAACTTCTACCTACTTGCAAGTTAGTATCGTGCATTAAGTAGTTAGCAAAGCGCGATCAATCATTTAGGTGAAACCAAGTCTTTGGATGAGGGAAAAGGAACATGGAAACTGACTACGGTGCACCTTTCCCTATCTTCTTAGTTGAGGAAGGTACCCACTTTCATTCTCTTCACAATAAGCAAATTATGGCTCCAAATTATTTTCATTTTGAGAATTCAGATAGATTAGAATTACGAAACAAGGTAACAACATTTAGCAGAAAGAATTCAATGGGGACATTTTATTCAATTTCAATACCTAGTTTACGAAGAACTTACCTTAGAAATCTTTACATCCTTTTAATTTGAATCTAATAAACTTAGGGAATTGTGGTTTAGGTTATGAGAACAACCTTATGACCTTAATTATTAGACTTTGTATGAAATTTATGGTTTCCACGAATCGTCTGTAGTGGATTAGCACGATGATTTCCGTGTCGCCTCCTACCAGACTGAACTAACTGGGAGTGTTTCGATGCTAAGAATGCACAATGATTTCCGTGTCGTCTCCTACCAGACTGAACTAACTGGGAGTGTTTCGATGCTAAGAATGCACACAACAACATCATTAGGAGCCACGAGCACTTGTTGATGTACAAATTTATGTGTCAAGCTATTTTTGATAAAATGGAAACCAATAAGTGTTCGATGAAGGAACTTTTCATGTTATGGTGCATGGACCACAACATCCTAGTTTGCAGGACCACCCACATCTTTAATGCAATTATTGCTAACCAGAGGAGCAATATCTTAGGAATGGGTTACTTGGTCTTTGCCATAGCTGATTACTATGGAGTTGAGTGCAACGGACTCATGATCTACTATCCTAAATTCATGAACCATCATTATCTATGGCGAGCTGAAATCCTGAAGTCTCATAATATGGAGCTTCGGGATATAAGCTCCAAGAAACACGTCAAGACCATTCAAGCGATTTCAAGTACTTAACAATAACAACAACAGGATTTGACCTATGAGGAATTTAAGGAGAAAGAAGAAACAAAAGAGCTGGGCTGGAAGAAAGTGCTTGATGCAATCTCTACAAACATCAAGGTCATTACAGATGCACTTGTGAAGAACTTTAGAAGAATGAAGGAGATGGACTGAATACAATGACATCAAAGCCAGGATATACATCATATTCGTCATTACTTTGAGGCTCAAGGTGTTCAAATGCCACCTCTAACACCATCCTTAGCTCCATCACTATGAGACTTTATTCTAACCCTTTTCCTTTTAAATTTAGTCTTTATTTTATTTTATTTTTGTTTTTACTTTAATTTATGTTTCTTCTTGCCATGCACGTTTGTTTGCCGCCTTTTCATATTGAGGACAATGTGTTGTTTAAGTGGGGGGAGGTTAATGTGTTTTGCTTTGAATGTGAATTTGCATGATAGTCTATTAGGTTGCATTTTGTGAATTATGTGAATGTATCAATGACTTAGATGGATTGCAATTGATTTAATTTTAAACATAGTCTATTAGGTTGTGAAGAGTCATTAGCCCACAAAATTAGTGAATTGAGTTCTTTGGCTAAATATACAAGTTAATTAGGATTTAATGTTAGTTTATCACCCTCTAAATTGTCACATTAATTCATAATTTTAGGTCTTTCGATTTAAGTAACTCTGCTAGTATTTTTCATGAAAATGAGTAGCTTAAGCAACAAGGTAGGAAATAAAAAAATTTGTATGTTAATTTTAAAGAAATAATTATTCTGCTGGCCTTTGAGTTATGAATAAAGCTAGTAGCCAGTTGAGAATGTGATATAGCTAAGTAACTGGATCGACACGCGTCATAAATGTGTGCCTTCGTGTTAAAAGACTATAATGACGTTCCAACTAAGTAGTTAAATAAAAAACATGATTTAGTTGAGTAACTAGATCAACATTTATCACCAATGTTTGTCTCCACATAAAAAGACTATTTTAATAAAAATTAATAAAAAAACCAACTAAACTTTTAATAGCTTGACTTTTCATAAAAATGTATTTAGAAGTAGTTATATAGTTTGAATGACCAAAGAATTATTAATGTATGTGTGCAATTGAAAAGGGTAAATAATTTAACACTTAGGTCTGGATTAATATGTATATTTAGTTCAAAGCTCCAAGATGCAAATTTTGCATATTAATGATTTGAAATGACTTGAATAATAGTGTTTTAAGTTAAATTTATTTCATGAAGTTGAAGCCATCATTTCATTACTGCATTGTGTGTTGTGTGTTATGTGATTTTGTGTGTTTCTTTTTCTTTTTTTGCTTGAGGACAAGCAAATATTTAATTGTGGGGATGCTAATAAGTGTGAATTGCATCGTGTTTTAGGGCTTAGTTTGATATGTATTTAATTTTTAATTTAATCGTTTGGTATGTGTTTAGGTTATAATTGTAGTAGTTTGTTAATTATTTATGTTTTAAGTGTTTTATGGATTAGTACAAGTCTTTGAGCTTAATTATTATGTTTTTGAGGTACCTTGATATGTTTATTAGTGTTTTAGGGTCAACATCAAAGAACGGAAAAGTTTTAGAGACACTCGGGCTGAAACAACGACTCATAATGGTGGCATAACAGGCCATAATTGTGGCAAAAATATCAAAGTTGGCTCATGATCAGGCCGTAATTGTGGCAAAAGCACCAAAGTTAGCCCACGATCATGGCCCATATGCCACAATTGTGATAGAATCCTAAGATATGGCCTACAATTATGGCCTACTTGCCACAATCGTGACAAAAGGCTCAGATGTAGCCCATGATTGTGACTTGCATCGGGTCGACGCATAGCCACTTTAAAATGTCAAGTTTCAAGCGATTTTTTTGGACCTTTTAGACCCTGAAAAAACCCTAAAGTTGCTTAGAACACAAAAGGTATTTAAAGAATAAGACAAAAAGGCAAGGGGAGCTTTTGCATTAACCACTTTTAAAGAAACTCTAGAAAGAATTATCGAGACATAGAGAAAGAGAAGAAGGAAGATAGAAGAGGATAAGAAGTCAACTCGATGTACTTCCTAAATCAGGAGCTTCCCAATGTCACTGGCTCTCGTTGTCTGTTCAATTCATAGCTCTTGCTATTTTCAGTTTTATTATTGTATAGAATCAGAATAATAGTTGATGATAGGATTTTTTGATGTTGATGATGTTTTAAACTCTCCTTCTAGGTTTTATCTTTGATTTAATGAAATCTAATTATTTATGTATTATTTGGATCTATTGTGATTTAACTAATTATTTATGTGTTATTTGGGTCTATTGTGATTTAATTCTGGACGTGCATAATTCGATAACAAACTAAAAGGGTGAATCTAATGAAAATAATTAATTTGGGATAACAAGAGTTAGTTGATTTAATAGAACAATAATTAAATCAAATCGATAAATTGTGTGAAGAGAGATCTTGCATAGGTTTTTGATAGTTTATTAGACAACTTTAGATCTAATTAGGGTTTTGGATAGGTTTTTAATTGAGAAATTGCACCTTCTATAATCTAATTAGAGTTTATGATTTAGGGTTAATGGTTATAACTCGAGAGAGAGTAATCAACCATTGGATCATCTAAAACCAATAATTCGGTAATTCATAATCAATTAGTTAAGCTTAAGGATAAGTAAATTTCCCTTTATCTCAATTGGTAATTCCTTTAGGTTGATTCTTAAGTGTATGTTGCAACAGCTAAATTGTTAATAATATCATGATTGATTCTAGAATTGATTTGCTTGATTGAATTAAATTCTCATTTTAGTAATGAATTTTGTGAATTATTTTGGCCTTAGATTTTAGGATTATATTATCCCTCCTTATAGGGTAGACACCTTCCGTACTACATGAACGAATCCTGCGCTTGCAGATTATCGAGGTTAATTAATTAAAACTTACATACATTAAGCAACCCAATCAACTATTCCCAGGAAAATCATTTAAAACTATGGAGAATGTTTACAACAACTTTCTTTGGAATGGACATAAAGAACCTACTAAGAGGGCTAGAATGCAATGAAAAGATGTTTGTTCACCCAAAGGTAAGTTTGTTCTCAGGATTATTTTACTAAAATTGATGAACTTAGGAATGCTGACCAAAAGAATTTGGTGATTATTGATTGACAAGCAATCCTTTTGGTGTAAATGGGTTCATGGGATATTAACAAAGGAAAGAAACATTTAGAGTGTTAAAATCAATTCTGCCTCATCTTTCACTATGAGGGCTATCCCAAAAACAATAGATCTCCTAATGCATAATTTTTTCTCTCTAATTGAAAGTGGTAAGCTAGCCAAATTTTGATTTGAAAAATTGGTTATCTTATGGCCCTTTAATCAACCTGCAAGAGATGGAAAGTTTTAGATATGTTCTTCACTAAGAGATAATAGTTGTGGAAACTCTAAGGGATAGGCGAATATTTATCTAAAATGTAGTCCCTACTTCTATATGTAATCAACTTCACCAAACGAACCTACTAAAAGGGGAGGATAGAACTATCTAGAAGCACTCCAGAAATGGGATTTTCACTAATCAATCGTGTAGCAAATTCCTACAGAAGCACTATAACATAATTTCTTATACCAAGGTAATTTAGATCAAAAAATTCCATCCTTGAGCTGCATTTACTTTGTGGACAACTATGAAATGAAGATTGACTAATATTAGATAAGTTGAAGAGCTTTCTCAATATACCGAACTGGTACATCCTTTGTTAGAGGGCTAAGGAAAGTCATAACCATTTATTCTTCCAATTGTGATTTTGTTAATACTAGCTGGAAGACGATTATGCATAGATGTTATATGGTGAATGTCCCTGTCTAAGATGAGAGGAACCTTTGAATATTTCATAATAGAAACCTAACTAAAGAGCAGTTCCATGATAACATGCTCCTACAAATTAGAAGTTATCTTAACCTATACAAGCTTATTTTTTAAAACCAGAAATATTGGTTCAGAATGTGGAATATTTAGTTCTTCCTATGTCTAGGAAGTTTTCTCTTATTTCTTTGTTGTATTTCAAATTGACTTAGCAAATTTTTACGCTCTTTGTAACTTGTTTGTAACTCTTGATTGCCTTGAATGGTTAAATTCATTATATTTCCTAAAAAAACTTATATTTCATCAATGACTCAATTTCTATCTAATATCACATGTCTTACATAAATGATCTAATAAAAATCAAATACATGACTTCTACAAATTTGGATATCTTGAAATGAAACAACTTTTCAACTGTTTTTAATCAAAAATTAAAGTTCTCTGATATATTTTATTTTGTAAAAAAAATAAAAAATAAATGGTCAATCAAACATAAAATTAAAGTAGATAGAAAGTTCAAACAGTTTTGATTAAAAAGACAAAAAGTTAGTCACAAAGTTAATGACAAGTCACGCACATTTTATCTTAATTTGCTCACTAAATACTTCTATCATTCTTGTAAACATGAAATAATAATAAAACTGGTGTAACTATACATTGAATTATTATTTATTAAATCAATACTCATGTATTTAATTATGGTTTAGGTATAATCATCATTAATTGAAGTAATCTAAACTCACTTTATAATATGCATATATAAACTCAACAATTTTCATGTTCAACTTGAATTTACAGCACCTGTAAAATCAATTTACATAGACATTTCAACATCTAATCTGCTTCCTAAAGTCAAACCAACTTGACTAAAGATTTCACAGTAAAGAGTAAGCATATAACACTTCTTTTAAAGTACAAAGTCAGACAATTCTTTACCAACTTTAGTTGGACAACCACTGTTTTTTTATAATACTTATAACGTAGTCCTTATTTGGTGTTTACATATCTAGTTCCATCAAGACACATAGATTTACACAATTTAACTAATAAAATGATCTTTTTATAAACAAATAAACCATTGAAAGTAAAATTTCAGATCAACCATAATGAATATTAATCATGTTTTTTATTAACATTTTCAGAAATATCCAACACATTTATGTTAAATACTTTAAGCTATGTTATCTTTCAAGTTGATAAGGGATTAAAAATACATAATAATGTATGAAAAACAAAAACTTGATCAAACAAATAAACAAAGTAATATAACATTCGCAAATGAACAAGCATGTTTCAAATTTAAGTTTAGTTATACAATTTTGAAGTATCCAAAACATTTAATATGTTGAATGTATATAACCAACCAACTGGTTCTTACTTGTTCCTTTCCACTATTAGAAATTGAACCAGCTCAATTCTAACATCAAAACATGTTACGCACAAGCAAACATAATCAATAATCAAAATTTGTTTGATGAACTTCGAAATTTCAGTCCATGGAACTACAAATGAATCACTAACTTTGGTTATCATATTCAAATAATGAAGGATTTATCCGATAAAAAAAGAACATGAATAAAAACAATCAAAGAAGCTCCCTTCTTCACATAGATGCTTTTTCAGTTTATTTCCAGCTGCTCCGTTTGTTTTATAGCCTAAAAAAGATCCCTACAAGCCAAAATCTGGTGGATTTTTGGTGATTTCCTTTATCAAATCCATTTCGAATAGATTTTCAGGTGTTTGGACTAGAGATGTCGAGTGGGTGAGTCTCCTTCTCACCCTTGATAGGTGAGATCTGGGTCGAGTTGTAGGTTTGCGTCATTTTTCTTTGTGTTATGTGGGTTTTACTGCTAGGTTTATCTAGTTTGCTGGAATTTTAATCTGCTGCTGAATTGTTCTTTGGTTCCTATGTTGCTGTTGATGTTTTTCCTCTACTTCTGGAAATTGGGTTGCCCACTTGGCTATTTTCCTGCTAGGCTATACGAATGTGTCTATTGATCGACTAAAGGAATTTTTCTGTTGGATTGTTTTATTTTTGGACTCAAATTTGTTTTGCGTAGGCTGGAATTTATTGATGCTGGGTTTTCTTTTAGAGTTCCTTTCTTTAAGTCCACCAAGTTTATAGGAAAATATGCAACGTAATTTATACCCTTTTTAACAATAAAATAAAGAACTAATCAACTTGGATTATTAATAATAAAATGCAAACAATTTTTGTCTAAATATGTTGTATAAATAATTTAAAACAACATAAAATAAGATTATAACATATGTAACAATTTTTGCTTATCATTCCATTATATATTATATCACTTAATTATATAGTATTCAAATCATTGAGGAAGTCTTTGTTTCCTTCGATCTTCCCAAGCTTAGCTCCTTCAACTTTGTATACTGAAATAACACTATTAAAGTCACCCAAAATCATCTAGGGGACTTAGATAGAGGAGCTAATAGTGATTAAATTCTTCCAAGCGTTATGTCTCTAAAATTTAAAATTATAGCATAAACAAAGGTAACTACAGGATAAAGGGATACTTTTAGTTATATGAACTGATTTGAGACTATAGAGTGATGTACTTAGACTATATCAGGGTTGAATCCAACTATAACTGTCCATTATGATGAAAGTAATGGTTAGTAAGTACCTCCAATGCTACCCAAAGATCAGTTTAAAATATTGAATTTTATTTTTCTTAGTCTCAATTTCTAGAAGACCTTCTATACAAGGTTCTTTTAGTTTATAAGTAGTTATAGGTTACTTTTTATTGGGAAAAGTCTTGCCCCTCATGCTCCAGACTATAATCATTCATTGGGAATAGGTATTAAGGTCCTTTCCCTCCTTATTTTCCTTCAAGGCTTTCTCTATGACTTTTCCATAAAGAGTAAACATGACACCAATTTTTCTTAAAGATTTCCCCTTGTCAATCTTCTCACCTACTTTCAGATTGGAGGTGGATTTGGCCTCATCCTTTCCCTTTATTACTAGAGCCTGATCCTTGAAGCATGTTTTAAGATTAGTTGTTTCATTCGCAATAGTCATTACCCTAGCTCATGTGGTAAAATAGGCTTGTCTATAGTTTCCTCAGTTCTTGTAACTAACAATTCAAGTTTCATACTCTTTTTTAAAGGGTTTTGTTATTATGAAAGGAATTCGCTACATGCTAGTTAAAGCTTATTGAGCACTCTATTTGCTTTCTAATTAAGTTCCATTTCCTTTTAAGTTTTTTTTTTAATGGATTAAGAAGCTTAAAAAGTTCAAAACTTTCCACTATGGAAAAGGTTTTCCCTATAGGTTTCTAACATTATTTTGCCCATATAGCCTATACATTCCATTGGTAAGATAATGCAATTTCAACATCTATTAGACTATTATTCTTATTTAATTGTTTTATTTTTAGCACGTCTAGTAACTACTTTTGAAACTCAACTTCAACACAAATTGGAACATATTCTATCCTTTTTAATCCCACTTAGGCCTCTTCTAGTCGAATTAGCTAAATAACTTAAGGCCTGAAATGAATCACTATTTAAGTGGCATATTATAGATGTTAATTCATATGTGGATCTTTCTTATACTACACCTTTTTAGAGACATACCAAGTTTCCATTTATGTATCATCATTGTCTTTCCTAGGATGTGCCAATTCTATATTTTTTTTCATACTTACTTCTAAATTTGAAGACAAAGAAGTCTTATTCATTAATCAAGGAGCCCTCTAATTTTAGCTTATCCTAATTCTTCTTTGCCCAGGATTAAACAAGTGGAAAGGGGGATCCTTTGTTAAGAAAATATCCTACCAAAGTAGAGCACCACCTCTATTCACAGTACCTTTGATGTAGGTGAAACTACATATACTTCAATATTAAGAAGAAAAGGTATATACTTTAGCCTTCCCAAGGGAGTACAGTTTTCTCAACCAAGCTCCGGGTTTTCTTTGAGGTTTCTTTTTCTAGGTTCTTCAGTGGATCTTTACTAAGAAGCAGAGAAGAAGTAGGAGTAAAAGAACTGGGATTTAGAGGATGAGGGAAGTAGGTAACATTTGGGATTGAGAACTCAGGAAGAGTTAAGGAATGTGTATTGTGGATATAGTTAGAGGGAGTAGAGTTTCAAGAAGTTTGGAAGGAGAAGAGAGAGGTAAGGTAAGTCATGGAGAAAGGGATGACAAAGAGTTGTTGGATGGTGGCAGAGGAGCTTCAAATGTGTATGCTTCCTCTATTGGTTCCATTTCTCTGAGGTAGCCACCAGGATTAGGACCTTAGGAAGAGGTAGGGAGTGTCTAAGGGGGACAAAGTTAAAGGGAGCTAGAGTTTCACGGAGTTTTGAAGGAGGAGAGAGAGTTAAGGAAGGTGATGATGAAAGGGAGAAGAAGGAGGTACTGTATGGTAAAGAAGGAGCATTAGATATGTACATTTCCTATGTTGGCTCCATTTCGATGAAAAGAAAGGAACCAACCTAAATGTTAGGAGGTAGAATTCATATGCTAAAATAAGTGTAGAAGTGATTAGAAACAAACAAAACAGGTGAAGGAGAGAGAAGTTCTAATGTCTCCAATTTTCAATTTTTGGATAATTTAATAACATAAAGAAGATTGCAAGCAAGTTTAAGATAAACGAAGAATATATTTTAATTCTATTTTGTTAGAAATATAGAGAAAGCCTATCCATAAAGTTGAAGAGTATCTCCCATATGCTATCTAACCATTTTATTACCTTGAACAATATGGGATTGAAAAATGTGGAGATAATACTCCTAATCCAAGGGGAAAAGACATAAAAACTAAAATATATAGAGGTCATTTTACTAGTTTAAGTCAAGGAATAACCAAAATTATTATCGCATATTGAATTAGTTTTTAAAAATTAACAAAACATATTACTTTGTTCGAAACTAAGAACATTAGCATTGTTTTTATTTACTTTAAAAGTTATTAGGCTATTGTTTACCCTTGATTTGTAGCTCTTCTAGTTTGGTAGTTTTCTACCTACTTTCCAATAAGTTTGTCAGATATGACAAGGTTTGTTACAGTGATCACACCATGTGCCAAGGCTTTTGGCTAGAATATAACTACTGGATAAAATCATTAATGACAACAAAAGTTAGATTAATGGTACCTAAAAGCGAGGTTTTCGTAATTTCATTATATGATAGTTATTAATAGTCATCATTACTAAATAAGAAAATTTTCTTCTTTTATTAATAATATTTTTTGTTATTTATAGTAGTGATGAATAATAATGAGCATTAAGTGATGACTGTGAAACCTTTTTCTTTTAGTAATTCCCTTTTTTTAATCATGATCGTTAAATGACTTCACTCACATTTTACTTTAGAAAAAACCTCTCTTAGTAGTGGTGAGTGTTTTCTTATCCCTTTGACTTCATCAAATTCATTATTAAATCCAATAAAAAAATTTAGAGATTGGAGCGTTTTTCATTGGCTTCTTATAATGATTATAGTCAATAGAACTCTTTATTTGGTATTCATTAGAAGGATCCAAATCTGCTTATGAATATTGAAGTATTTAGTGATGTTATTTTTTTTTTAATCCTAGCGAAAGTAAGAAATTATCGTAAATGTAAATATGTCATGAATATGAGCCTCAAACCTAGTGTATTATGGACCCACATTTGGTATATTATGGTATTCAAGAATTTTAAAAAATAAATAATCTCTAAAATGCAAAAGATATAACTCAAATTATTTTGACTTTTTAAATATTTCAAATAGAGTTACCATAGATATCACTGACGTGAGACATAATTTCAAGCATGCTTAAATACAAAACAAATGCTAAAGAAAAATACAATAGATTTTTTACTCTTATCTTTTTAACGAAAAATATAAAAATTTTAAGAAAATAAAATAAGATTCCTAACTAAAAAAAAGTTATGAAGTTAAATTATATACTGTAAAAGTGTCAAATAACCTATTTTTTTACTCCACATAAGATTTTAATTAAATCTGGAAAAGATTTAATATAATTGAAGAAATTTCTGGAGAATTGTGATAAAATAAAGCAAAATAAATTTGTCAAAGTCATGGCTCTAATACCATGTAAAAATTAAGAATAGTAACTCAATTTTATTGAATGAAGATAAAATAAATATAAAAAGTACAAGATGATATTATGTGGTCATCCAATATTCTAAATATAAACAATTATCTTAATTTATGTTACTTTAATCAATCAAATAATTTAATTTAGATGTTTACTTTAAACTACGAATTTCATGTCAATTTAAATTATTTATAAAATTAAATAGAAAAATAATTAATTGATTATAAAATCAAATAATTAATAAATTGATCCTTCCAATAATTAATATCTATAATTCTTATATGAATGACATTTTGAGCCATATTGCAACTCTTAATTAGCTTTTATAGTCCTTCTACTTCCATTAATATGATGTATATACACTTTATCACACAACAATATGCAATATCTTTATTTTCATCCTTTACTTCAATAGATTGCATAAAAGTCATAAGTTTTTATTTTCTTTTACACAAATTTCATTTTCAAGAGTAAAATCTTTTAAAATTTTGTAAAGTTTCAAAATGAGAACCTATTTTTAAATTTTCTTTTAAAGAGGCTTTACTTGCTTGGAATTGAAAAACATAAACAAGGGAAGACAAGAGGAGCAATTTTCTATACTTAAATTGTTTTTAAAAGTTAAAAAGTATTAATCAAATTAAAAAAATGACCAATACAATTTTTAAGGATAAAAATTCAACAGTTGATAGAGTTATCCTCTTAATAGTTCTCATTTAAAAAATATACAAGTGATTGTTGATACTCCAAGCTATCCACATTTTGCTCAATCTTCCCTCAAACTAAATGTCACATTCCTACTCTACTATATGTTTATTCAAAATCTACATTTATCCTCCATATAGTTGTAACTTCATCATTGTAACCTCTAGTTTCCTTATTTGTTACTAGTTGCTCTCTTATCCATTGTTTAAGCTTATCTAACACTTGTTCCCAACATTCTTTATTACTTTAAAGCACCTTTTCCCAGCATTCTTTATTCCTTTAAAGCACCTTTTATTTTTGTCCTTTCATATCTTATGCATACAAGAACTAAACAATATGATAGGTAATGTCTCCTTTTTTAATTGTCCTAGTAAAGCATAACCAATCCAAGAATAATTATACATAGTTTAATCTAGATTTATAAAGCTAACAACAGTTCTTCCATATTTATAGGGAGAACTTGTTGAAAAAGAATAAGTGCAAAATTTTTTCAAAATTCTCTTCACATAAACAAGGATCTATTTGTCCAAATTTAAAAACTTAAATTATCTATTAAACTAATCTTGTTCCTTACAACCAACCACAAGAAGAAAACTACTTTAAATAGCAAGTTCTTATTCCATACAACCTTTGGATCATTTTTGTCTCTGTCCTCTCATCTTAAGTAACTCCCTACAAAGTGGATTCTTTAAATGCTATTCCATTCCCTCCTAGTTAGGACCATACCTTGGTAAAATGTTGATTTGGACCTTTGTTCGTACCCTTGGAGGTCAAATAAAAAATAATCCAAGGATTACAATATAGGATGCAACCTTGGGTTGTTTCACTTAATCGGAACCTAAAATGAATGGACCTAAGTCAACCTATATGTCATGAAATGCAAGCTAATTTGGTAAGAAGGGGGTTTTGATCTTTGAAAACATTTAACTGTACTAAATTGAAATGTAAGAAAAATAGGTAAAATGTATTTTTGGATTTTTTGGGAATAAAAAACAAAAAGATTAAGACAAATAATCAAAGAGTGATAGAGTCCTCTTGAAAATGAGCTTTGGCTATCATAGTTCGAAAATAATTTTGATGAGAGTGAAAATCACTAAGTTTCAAATTGGTAAACCTTAAAGAACTTTTTAAGTCTAAGATTTTGATCAATAGGACTCCATTTCTTAAAACCCTATCAAATGCCCGTAGTGTGTGTAGTAGATAAGTCCATGTAACAAGTCACTTTTAGATCTAGAATTAACTTAATATCAAACACAACTATGCAAGATAAAAGAGAATCAACAAAATCACAAATAGACATATATGAGACTTCATATATTTAAGCTCAAAGTTCTATATAAACCAATCCAAACCACACAATGAATATCCAACATTTGATTAAACCATAATCAAGTATGTTCAACTATAAATTACAAATCCTAATCCTAGGAATTCATAAATCATATCTAAACCATGGATTAAGCTACTTCCCTTTTAAGCTCATTGAACTCTAGTCATTGCTACATGTTCAAGAAAAAAGAAACGCTTAGCCACATATAGCTCTAAGAAGCTTCATAACTGAGAAGCAATTAGAGGCACCCATGGTAGAAGTTGACAATGTAAAATGGAAGAAAAATGAGATGGATATGAGAGAACACGATGGTGTAATAATGGGTGGCGAGGTGATGGAATGAATGAATATCCTCTATCGTCTCTCTCTTCTCTTTTTGTATCTTATCCCAAAATAGGTTTTTTCACAAACGGGTTGCTGGATCAAGTTTGTACAGTTGGTTAAATTTTTAAAAATGGTTTAGGTATGGTGATGATTCGAATGTTTCATCGCGGCGAACGTTTCTTGAAAGGTTTCTTAAAAAAAATTTTGATTTCGCCGCGACGAAAACATTATTCTCGTCACGCGAACTTTGCCTCTAAGGTTTCTTCAAAACTTTTCTGATTTCACCACGACGAAAACATTATCCTCACTGCGATAAACTTTGCCTATTGCCTCGTTGACTTGTGCTCTTGAATCCCTTGATCTTCACTCTTTGGCTCTACTTCTTGAATGTCTTGCAATGAAAAATAATAATTTGCAGTATCAATTATTGTAAAAATCAATTGAGTGCAATTACTAATTATTTGTGACAATTTTACCTTCAAATTACATTAATTCAAAACAAGCAATCATGAGCTAAATTAAACACAATATCTGATAATAAGAGCCAAAAAGTATAACAAAAACCATAAAATTGTCACCAAATGATATAGGAAACTTAGGTTCAATCAAATTCCTCCACACTTAGACCTTTGTACTCCTAGATAAAACTTATAAAAGTCAAAGAGACACAAGTGTAAAAGACAATACCGACCATGCTTAAAAATGAGAGCAAAAAATCAGTTAAATCTCTTCCTCAGAAATCAACCCAAGCAGACTGAAAGAGCACTAAGAAAATAAACACTATAAGTATTTAATCCAAGAGATTGGGCAAGAGAGATTTTTCTCAAGGAAATGTGTTTAATCTCTCAACTCACTTATCTTGGGATAATTTCACTATATAATCTGCATAGTCCATTCTCTTCCATAAGCTTGTGATAATTCTACCTCTCCACCATAAGAACTATAATTTCAAGAATCAAGAGGACTTTCAGGGTTGTAATGTGTGAAAGGATAATTGAAATGGATTGAATAAAAGAAGAACATTGAGTACATGCATCATAATTATTTTCCACATGAAACAAACGCCAACTATGCGTAAGAAAATATTTAAACAAAATCTTACACTTTTTTTATAACTTTTCTCTCTTGAGAAAGCTTTCTGTTTTTTTAAGCTTTTGGAACTTTTTCTTTCTCTTCTTTTTTTATAAATTGTTTTTTTTATTTTTGAGATCATCTTTAACTGGAGATGAGATATTCACATAAATTGTGAAATGTGCATGTGCTCAAAAAGATGGCTCAAAGGGCCTAGCAATGGTTAAGTGTTTAGGGTTTGTGTTTAGGTAAGTAAGGTTTTTGAAAAGAATGCCTCTATCATATTAACAAAATTTTAGTTCATCAAGCTTTGTTCAAGAATTAAAACAAGTTCTAGAGAGATATGAAATTAAGCAGATACACACAGAAATAAAAGAATTCAGCCCCAAATATCCTTTCAACAAGGTTAGTATCTCAAGGTTTAAAAATGCATAGTGATACTCTCTCAGCGTACCCTCACTTGCCTCTTGTGAAAACATTAAAAATGGAATTAACCAAAATCAACTATCATTTAAAAACATAGATGGTTTTCCAAAAACACATAGACCACTTTGAAATTTATAAAATCTTCAAGACACAGGAGTGAGAAGAATCAAATTTGGGAGAACTATTGAAATGAGGGAATTAAAACAAAAAATGTATTTTTCTTTTTATGAAAGAAATTGATTTCGTCGTAGCGAATTGAAAATTAGTAGCGTCGTCGCGACAAAATATGATAGAGAAAAAGAAACACTTGAAAATGCAATTCACCTCAATTACTAAGTTTAAAAATTTACAGAGGACACACAAATGACTTGTACAAGCAATTAAATGGCTAAAAATGATGCATAAAGAGAAATGTCAAAATGGACTATCCTCCCCCACACTTAAACATCATATTGTCCCTAATTATAAAACAATCAAAATACCATGGTGCAGCGAAAAGTAACAGGAAGGCTATTGAATAATAACACACCAGGAAAAGCATAATGAGAATCATATAAACAACCGACCATTAATTCTGTGAATAACAACGAGGTAACTAAGTATCCAGTAGACTGAAAACTAAAAGCATGACTATCTAAGACAAAAATAATAAATGACTTAAACTACTCCATAGGAGGATCAACCCCGGATCTAGATGGACCTGCTTCAGATATGCCAGTGCCGCTCAGTGGATTATCCTCATCAGATGGTAACTAAAAATGAAAATTCTTGGTGAGCAATGCATCCATACACCAGCGATACCGCTTATCTCGGTCAAATAAAGCCTCTCTCTCTTTCTACCGTGCTATCTCTTAGAAAAGAGTGTCTTAGAGATGGGAGAGATCCGTACAAAGTCCATCTACCTTACCAGCAACGGTTTGTAAAGTAACGCGCTCAGGAGCGTCCTGAGATAGATGAGCATCCTCAACTGGTGCCACAGCTACAAAGGTTGCACCAATATCATGAGCATGGGGGGAGGGACGAGGTCAGTGAATGGTAGGTTGCTTTAGGTGATCATACCTAAAGAGTGGGGCCGGATCAAAATATCTATCACTAACAAACTCCAAGACATTGTGGGCTCAAAAAATGTCAGAGAAAAGGTGAGGAAAGGTGACGGCATTGGTGAATTTGGCCGTAGTGATGGAGTCATAGAGAGCAGAGGCGATAGCATCAGCTATATCGACTAGATGACCATTCATTAGGAGGTAAATGTGTAAGGCTTGTTGTTTGGTGACATAGGCTATGCGAGTGGTTGGGACGATATTGTTACAATCCAAATGGAGCCAAGGACGAGCCTTGGGTCGTAGATCAAATCGTTTGAGGTAAAGTTATGAATAGTGTGGTCGATGCCATTTAGCGCCCTCTTGACAGAGGGTGCAAATAACATTTGTTGATGGGTAGTTATGTATGAGCTGATCATAATGGCAATGGAGAATGTTAGGAAGATCAAAATGGCGACGGATACTGGCAGTGTTGAATGCATTTGGTGCCTTAATACCACAGAAGTTAATTTCTATGGTATCATTGAATTAGGTGTAGGTGTAAAAATGGAGAACGAACTAATCATTGCCTTGAGTGTTGGTTTTGACAAGGTCAGTTAGTTGACAAGCAAAAAGTTGCTGAACAAAAGGATTTTTAGGGGGAGCTAATAGAAAAGGACTCTCTTTAATGAAAGGCCTAATGTCTATTTTCTCATATAGTTTTGCAAAAGTAAAACTATCGGAGGAATCAGACTCACTAGAAGGGGTATAAGGGGCAAGGAGTTTAACTCGAGGCATTTTCCTGTAGAAAACACACAGCAAAA
This sequence comes from Erythroxylum reticulatum, assembly GCA_025504915.1. NCBI lineage: Eukaryota > Viridiplantae > Streptophyta > Magnoliopsida > Malpighiales > Erythroxylaceae > Erythroxylum > Erythroxylum reticulatum. The sequence continues at coordinate 13,281,172 of JANSVA010000009.1, forward strand.
CATAAACTAAGCAAATGAGTAAAGCAAACTAAAAATAATAACCTAAGTAACTAGCAAAGGCATAATCAACAATCCTAGGTAACCTAAACAAAATTAATCTAAAGCGAAAATGGAAAAGAAAAAAAATGGACAACCTAGTTTAACCTAAACACTACAGAAACTAAGAAAAAAGGAAGAGAAGAAATACTTACGAAGGATTGAAACCTGCACAAATAATTTGCAAGGGAGAGAATGGGTTAAGGAGGTGGAGGATGGCCGCAGCAAAAATGAGAGTGGGAAACAAAGGAAGAGAGTCAAAAGGGTTAAGTAGGGTATTTGGTGTGTGAAATGACAGAAAGAATAAAGGGAATACAAATGGTTAGGAGCAAATAAGGGTGGAACGGTAATCTCATTGGGTAAAATTCGTGTAGATTCGACCTTTGTCGCGGCAAAGTTAAACCTAAGCATAAAAAAAAGCCAAATATCGAAGTTTTGTTGCGGCGACATGGATCCCACGTCGTGGCGAAATTAACCCAAAAGGAATAGAGGAATGATGGGAAGTTCGTTGAAGTGAAATTAACTCGAGAGCAACAAAAAGAAAGGAGGTATCTTCGCTACGGCAAAATTTACCTGAAAGCAATATAAAAGGTTGTGAGGAACTTTCACCGCGGAGAATTTCACCCGAGAGCAACATGAAGGAATAAGATTATTTCTCCGCGGCTATGTGGACTTCACGTCGCGAAGAAATTTACCCGAAAAGAATATCAGGTAATACTGGGTCTTTACCACGGTGAAAGGAATCCACGTCCCAGCGAATTTAACCCGAAACTTAACAAGACAGAAATAAACGTTCAACAAAGAAATGAGAAACATGACTAACAAACAAATGACATAAGTTGGCTACTCAGTAACCTTAAGGAGGATATACAAAGTCATAAGGCACCAGATAAGCTCAAGAAAATAAAGTGCAACACAATTAATTATATCAATTTCCTCAAACTTGAAGATATATCATGCATCAAGCTGACAAGCATAGAAAAAATAAAACAGGAGGTAGAACTAGAATGAGAATTATTGAATTGAAAAACTACTGATTAAACTAGAAGCAAAGCTAATTTCCTACTAAAATGGTTTCTCCCCCACACTTATTTAACAAATTAATGCACCCGATAATGTCATAATCAATCACAAAGCAAGAGTAAATTCGAACCTTGGCTCATATCCTTGGAGTTCAAATAAAAAATAATCCCAAGATTGCAATATAGGATACAACCTCGAGTCGTTTCACTTAATCGGAACCTAAAATGAATAGACCTAAGTTAACCTATATGTCACAAAATGCAAGCTAATTTGGTAAGAAGGGGGTTTTGATCTTTGAAAACATTAACTATACCAAATTGAATTGTAAGAAAAATATGTCAAATGTATTTTTGGATTTTTTGGGAATAGAAAACGAAAAGATTAAGATAAATTATCAAAGAGTGATAAAATCTTCTTGAAAATGAGCTTTAGCTATCATAGTTCGAAAATAATTTTGATGGGAGTGGAAATCACTAAGTTTCAAATTGGTAAACCTTAGAGAACTCTTTAAGTGCAAGATCTTAATCGATGGGACTCCATTTCTTAAAACCCTGTTAAATGCTCTTAGTGTGTGTAGTGGATAAGTCCATGCAACAAGACACTTTTAGATCTAGAATCAACTCAATATCAAACACAACTATGCAAGATAAAGGAGAATCAACAAGATCACAAATAGACATATATGAGACTTCATATATTTAAGTTCAAAGTTCTACATAAACCAATACAAACCACACAATGAATATCCAACATTTGATTAAACCATAATCAAGTATGTTTAACTACAAATTACAAATCCTAAACATAGGAATTCATAAATCATAGCTAAACCATGGATTAAGCTACTCCCCTTTTAAGCTCATTAAACTCTAGCCATTACTACATCTTTAAGAGGAAAGAAATGCCTAGCCACGCACAGCTCTAAGAAGCTTCACAACCGAAAAGCAATCAAAGGCACCCATGGTAGAAGATGACAGTGAAAAATGGAAGAAAAATGAGATGGATATGAGAGAACACAATGGTGTGATAGTGGGTGGCGAGATGATGGAATGAATGAATATCCTCTGTCAACTTTCTCTTCTCTTTTTGTATCCTATCCCAAAATAGATTTTTTCACAAACAAGTTGTTGGATCAGGTTTGCACAGTTGATTAAATTTTCAAAAATGGTTCAGGTCTGGTGTTGATTCGAATGTTTCGCCGTGATGAAATTTTTCGAAAGGTTTTTTTAAAAAAATTTTGATTTCACCGCTGCGAAAACATTATCCTCACCACGGCAAACTTTGCATGTTGCCTTATTGACTTGTGCTCTTGAATCCCTTGGTCTTCACTCTTTGGCTCTACTTCTTGAATGTCCTACAATAAAAAATATTAGTTTGCAGTATCAATTGTTCTAAAAATCAATTAAGTGCAATTACTAATTATTTGTGATAATTTTACCCTCAAAATACATTAATTCAAAACAAGCACTCATGAGCTAAATTAAGCACAATATCTGATAATAAGAGCCAAAAAGTATAACAAAAATCATGAAATTGTCACCAAATGATATAGGAAACTTGGGTTCAATCAAATGTACGTAATTTCTTTTTTATAGTTTGTCCATTGGTTTGCATTGATCCAGGCTTTAACTTTAGAGCTATTAGGAAATTACCCATTATAAATATTGTTTAATGGTCCAACATCACTCCAATTATCAAAATAATGAGGCCAGTTCACCATTTCCCACTATGTATAGATAACTTATATTTAATTAGATCAGTTGAGACATGAACCAAAAGAATAAGGGTTTTTTTTTGTTCTCCTATAAGCTTTTACCTCTTAAGAAATAATTATGGATCCATCTTGCCCACAAAGAGTCTTTATTCTTCACTAGCTTCCATAATATTCTCTATTAGCATCCATAATCTCTTAACCATAAAGACTTTGTTAGTAACGTTAATTGGAATAATTCCTAGTCCTCCTTCTTTCATTAGCTTGCATACTTCTTCCAATGCAACTTCCACATTATATCTTCTAGTATACTCCATTTACTAAAAGAAACAAATCATTATTCTCTCGATTTTCTTAGTCATTCTCTTAGATAGAAATATATGTGATAAACAAAAAAACATAGAGAGTTGAACATATATTGTATTAATTAAATCCTCCTTATAAATGTCAAATTGTTATTACTCTAGTTGCTTAATCTTCTTTGGATCGTTTCTAGTATAGGGAGGCAACCCAACAATGTAACTACCTTGTTGATATTAGTAACCTAAGATACGTAAAAAAGGAGGATGTTTGCCTTGAAGTCCTGAAATTGATGATAACCATCTTACAATCTAGTGTGCATTAGTGGAAAGTAACATATAACTTTTATTCATATTAATAGCCAATTCAAACAATTTCTTAAAGATAGCATTAGGTTACTAACATATTTATTATGAGATTTAGTGAAAAGGAGCAAGTTGTCAGCAAAGGAGAGACATTATAGTCTAAGCTTTTTGAATTTACTATGATACTTGAAGTTGTGGTCTATCAATATATTATGCTTGATGATTCTTATAAAGGTTTGTATACATAAGATAATAGGTAAAGGGAGTTTGGGTTTCCCTGCCTTAGGCTTCTTCCATCCATAAACATCTCAGTTGTCTCCCTATTGATTAAACATACCAAGGATGTAGTTGATATATATGGCTTGATCTTTCGAAAAATAACATCAATTACCAATTTCTTGATCAAAAGATACCTTTTTGAAAGAAGCATCTATTAAAACCATCAAAACTAGGGCCCTTGATAGGATTAATTTTAAAGACAACTCTCTCCATATTTGAAGCATTAAAGTGACAACTTAGCAACTGTAATTATTCATCAAAGAATTCATTAGAAATGAATAGGCTAAGAATGTAACATCCCCTCACCAATAGGAAGGGTATATTGGTAAATTGCCATGTTTAGGAGTGTTTA
>JANSVA010000009.1:13285277-13298844 GCA_025504915.1 Erythroxylum reticulatum
GTAAACTTCTCCAACGTATTTTCCTTCACTAAATCCAACACTTAAATTTTATTTTTAGTCTTTCTACTCCATTTCATTCTCTACTCATTCACTATAATCACAATCCTCAATCTATCCCATTACTATTTAATATACCCGAAATATCAATAAGTGCACGTACAATTATTTTCATGTGTGCAAAGATTCAAATTCACATGCATGTACGCTGACATTCTGCTGAGCATGAAATGCAAATTTTTCTAACTCTCACATTGCTATTTTCTCCATTATTGAAATCGGAGTTCTAACCCTTAATATGAAGACGGATGTTACAAGTACTATACCAGAACCCAATCTGATATTAAGTCTAGTACGGTATTCGTAACATTGGTTGAAGAAGAGGTGGAGTTTTATAAAATAGTTGTCGTAGAGTTAAGAGAGAAAGAATGATTAAATTGGCTAGTATATTTTTAGATTAAATTCTTGAAGAAAGTAATCTAAATATCAAGAAGTGCTGGAATTTAGAATCCAAGTAAAGTACTACTGTTTTCCCTAAATTGAAAAAGTTTTTACTTTCCTACCTACTCAAAAAAATGAACCAAACGTGATAATATAAATTTTAGGAAAAAGATTACTTTCCCAAACAAGAATCCATACCAACCAAACAAGGCCTTAAGGATTGTTGTTTCATGGGAAAATCAATACCTCCCACATTCCATGAACTATGAATATTTAGAGGAGTTTTGCTTATCTTCTAAAATTAATGCTTCATTTAGTCAATCCCTTCCCCTTTCAAGAATTGCCTTCCAAGAAAAAAATCCAACCAGAGTTGGAATCCAACTTTAAGCTCCTTCCATCATCACATTAAGGGCATGAGACACTATCAAAAGTCGCTTAAAATTAGGAGGACAATAATGCAAAGAAGAGTTTAAGCTCTCTCAAGCAGGGTTTATGGAAGTGGGAGTAGAAGGTAATGTTTGACAAGCAACAACCTTCTCCCCTCCCCTTGCCGGCTGGGAGTGGAAGGAAGTGCGTCCAAATTAGGAAGAAATTGTGTTTTAGAGGAATAGCGAGAAGGGAGGGTTTAGGAAGTCATAGCTTCCAAGTTAAACCAACCAAATCCAAGCATTTTGCTGACTTTAAACTGAAAAACAGCAAAGAATCAAAACACGGTCGAAGGCATATTTGAAAATTCCTTCTTAAGAATAACAAATGGATAAGCTAAAAAGATCAAAAGCAAAAGGGACAAAAAAGCATTTAATTTCAATGAAGCAGTAACAAGAAAACAAAGAAGGGAGCAACACCGTGAAGGAAGTAAGAAAGGGAAAGCAAGGGAGGTGTAAAGGATAAAACCGATAAGGAGAAACCAGGAACATACAGCAGAAGGCAGGAGAAAAAGTAAAATGTGAATAATTATTGTTACCAACTCATGATTTACAATCTATACCGTCGTAGTATAAACTTTACTAATGCAACAATAGGAAACATAAATCCCCTGTACTGGATGACTTGTCACTGTACAGTGTGATTAACATGGGACTTCATGTCAAACTTAAAACTTCTCTACAAATCACTGAGACTTCCCGTCAGACTCATTTTCAGTTTCAGAATCAGAATGCAGTTGCGAATCGGAGTCAGAATCCTGTTCCAAATCAAAGCCCACCTTTCTCTCTTGATTGACCAATTCAGCAAGGTCATGCCTGTTGGCCCTTTTGTAAGCTCCTACAATGGCCTTCAGCAACGAATCACTGGGTTTTTTTCCTCCATATTTTAGTTGGGTGTAGATCCTTCTCACGCCTTCAACCATGCCAGCTTTCCCATAACAACGGACCAAATTAATATAAGTAACAAGGTCTGGTTCAAGGCCTTCATCCTTCATTTTCATGTAGGTGTTGAGGGCCTTGTCAATCTCCCCAGCCAATCCATACGCATATATTGGAACATTGTAGGCAAACGAATCCAGATCAATGTCTGATTTTCTGATGTTATCACACAATTTAAGTGCTAAATCATGTAAACCCACTGTAGAGAAAACAGAAGCAATAACAGCTTGCTTAGCATAAGGCTTCCCTTTCTGGTAAGATGTCTGCAGCTGCCTTATGATTTCAGTTGGAACACCTCCTTTCTTCAGCACACTAAACAACATTCTAAATGTCTGACGATCAGGTACTATATTCTGGCTAATCATCTCATGTAACAGTTCACCACATTCACGCAGCTGGCTGTTGATCACATAACATGCCATCACCTTCTTATATGCCGGGCGATTCATCAATAAGCCTGACTGCTTCATTTTCTCTGCTACATCAACAGCTTTATCCAGCATAGCCATGTTCTTGTACAAATACATCATACTTCCAAACGAAACCCCATCTGCCTCACTCTTTTCTCTCAAATTATTGAATATTGACTCAGCTTCAGATACCATTCCAAGATGTGCATAAAGATTTATCATACAATTTGACGCATAAGTGTCTGCACCACCTTTCAAATCCTTCATCTTCTGATACAATTTTCTCGCCTCATCAAGCTTTCCCAGCTTACTATAAACCTTAATCAGGGAAGTGAGTACTATCTGGTTTCCAGGGATCCCACATCCTTCCATCATTTGGAAATATTGAATCGCTTCTTCAACCTTTTTGTTCTCTGCAAATCCGTTTATTATAGCTCCAAAGACAACTTCGTTAGGTTTTACACCTGTATCCACCATTTCATGAAACAAATCAACTGCATCAGAAAGTTGGCCATGATGTACATAGCATGCTATAATACAAGAGAATGTTTGGCAGGTTGGTTTAAACCCTGCGCCTTTCATTTCAGCTAAGTGTTCCCTTGCGTGGTCAACTAAATCACCAGCAGAGAGCATTTGAATAAGTGAATTATAAGAGCACTCATCAGGCCAAGTACCCTGATTTCTCATGCTTTTAAAGAGAGAAATGGCTTTGTTATAAAGCTTTCCTTTACCATAAGCTTTGATCATCACATTGTACTCCAGAACGTTCCTCTTCCATTCCATCAAGTTCTTGTTTCTGTTAAAAACAGCCTCAGCTTCTGCCCAAAGTCCCTTTTCAGCATAAACATCCATCACAGAGGCACGTGTTTTTGACAACATATTACCTTTGAACTGACCTAGAAGATTCCTCGCCTTATCAAGAAAACCTTCATTAACATACATCTTGATAATACAAGGAACAGAATGTTCATCAAGACATTCACCAGACTTCTGAATTTCATCAATTACAGCCTCTACTTCTTTTACCATATTCTTTTGACACAATATATGGATAATAGCTCGATATGTAACAATGTCAGGGAAAAGACCCTTCTCAGTGATCTTATGATAGCACTTCAAAGTTGCGTCAATATTGCCAGCTTTGGCATACAAAGATAACAGGATATTGTAAGTTTTCGTATCAGGAGATATTCTCCTTTCTTCCATCTTATTAAGCAAAGACTCTGCTTCTGAAAGATGCCCTTTACTGCCACAGATAAACATCATGGTATTAAAAGTGATTGTATCCATTGGCACCCCAGATTTCAACATTTCTGCAAAAACTTCAGCTGCATCCTTCAGGCGCCCTGCCTTACCGTACAAATCAATCAGTGTATTGTATGTGGATGTTAGTTTAGGCTTCCTACTCACGTTCTCCGCGTCCAATCTACTTGCAACAGATGATAAAGAAGTTCGTCCACCTGTCCTGAAAAGCTCAGTTGATAAAAAATGTTTAAAACTAATTGGCACAGATCCGGACCCATTTTTTTTACGAATCATAGTATCCAATTCAATACCATCCAACTCTACTCGTCCAACAGACCAATCCTTATAAAACCTATGAGCCCTCTCAAACTCCCCTACATCCTTCAAGACCCTGACAACAGTACTCATTGTGACCTCGTCAGGAAAAAGTGCTCTTAGTCGCATATGCTTAATCCACATGAGTGCTTCCATGACAAGACCTGCTTTCCCATACACATCAATGAGCATTCCGTAGGTGTTATTTGTTGGTAAAATGCCATTTTTTGCCATTTCAATCCAACAAAGTCTCAATTCATCCCATCTTTGAGCCCTACCTAATGCTCGAAGCACAATATTATAGTGGATTACATTAGGGACATAATCTTTCTGCGATTTAAAAAAATCAAAAACCCTGAGAACTCTCTTCCAATTTCTCTGTTCCTTGAGAATAATAGTCTGCTCTTTTGGATTCATATTCTCATAATATGAATTAAGGGTCTCTTCAATATCATCATCAGAATCCAAAGACCGCAAAATGGAAGGCAAAACACTTCCATACTTCCTTTTCTTACTGTTAACAAAAGAACTCTTGGAGGCCAAAGTAACAGTATTTGATTGACACCGAAGCTTAAACCCTACAGGAACCCCATTTAGTTGAGAGCTCTGATTCAGGGGCGGTGAACATACAATTTTAGTTTGAAGGGTCGGCTGAACTGGTTGTGAATTTTTGTTGGGAAAAGAACAGATTCCAGTTTGGGGGAAGTTACGTTGACGAAGTTGATAAAACCCTGGAAAAACCCTACCTTTAAGAGAAGAATGAAAAGTGGAGGGCTTACACAGAGAAGGGGAATGATGGCGTCGTCTTCCCTGCTGTTGTTGTACGGAGCGGTGAGGCTGTCTGTAACAATAATCATAGCAAGAATGGAGCATGTCTGTGGTTTTTGTGGGCGTGGCTTACGACAGCTGAAACTGGCGGTGGTAATGCGACATACAAATTTACATTACTGGCTCCCCTCGCCGTACAGTGGTCTTAACTTATATTTAGTAATAACCTAACCTAACGCTCCTCGCTCCAAGCTTTGGATTTCTCTTTTTCTCTTTTTGTTTATTTATTTATTTCACAGTGCCTTGATTGTTATTAATTTCACATTTAACGACAATTAACTTGCTTCTGTTGTGTTTCCTAACATGAAACTCGTAGACAGGCGCATTCAAAGTGTTTTGAGTTGAATATTTGATAGATCATGCTCCTAAAAAGACCGTGAAAACAAAATAACACCCATCTTAGCAACCTCCTCTTCAAAATAAAAATTAAAGTGAAAAGGGTTACATCAAGTAAAAAGCAAATGTCAAAAATGATCCTGTAAGTAGCTAAGCTAATGCCTGGCGGAGGCCAAAAAGGTGTTCGAACATCCAACTTTAGTTGAGATTCACATGGGATGGGACTTGGGAGTCAAGGGGATAACATTGCAACTCCTTTTTGTAAACATCAAACAAGGTCATAGTGCAGACATCACAGTCCTCGCTGCGGCCTCCCGCTTTATCTCTGCGGCTTTCCCACTGCCTCGGAAATACATGTAAACTTGCTGCAGATTGTCAACCATATATCTAAGGTCAAATTAGCTTAATTGAATTTGCAGAATGATTTTCTTTTTCTTTTTCTTTTGGGCAAATAATGTCCAGAATGAATTGTCAAACCTGAATAACCCAGATACTGAGCAGGGCTTCAACACTGAAAAATCCAAATCCTATGAAGTAGAAAACCTGAGATAATTACACACCGTCAACCCTCCTTTGCATTTTTCTTTTAACCTACTATCATTATAACAGGACGGAGATACAACGTTCATAAAAGGGGAGGTGAATGATGTTCAACTTTTGCTACTCCAACACAGTTTCAAATCATCTCATCCACAACAACAAAAATAGAACAGGTGATCTGATCCCTTCATAAAAGTGATCAATAAAATAACTGATTAAACTTACCCCAACTAAACCACTGAGGCCCAGAAGATCAATAGCTGGCAAGATACCCCTACGAAAACATGATAACAAACATTAGTAAAGCCGAGAAATTGCCAAGTCTTGAAAATTATGGAGATAAAAGTATTTAGTATATGGAAATTATTGTGTATCCAATATGGGAATATTCTGTATTAGAATAGTTTAAGTATTATCTAAAATTATTATATTTATGGAATATTGAAATAGGTGGGCTAAATTCAGTGAAATATACGCCTTAGAACCATTCATTAGTGTTTGTGTCCATGGACATAAGCTTGCAAGCCAAACCAAAGTTTATATTCACATAACATCAGAGCTGATTTAAGGAATGGACAAATAACTTGAAATGAAACTTTGCAGAAGTCGGATAAAACTTTCATCATTAAATCAACAAGGGATATGTAACTAGCTGCAAATTAATGTGGCCAAACAATTAATATGCTTTTCTCATATACAGTAGAAGTCATACTGAAACACCTAGCCCAACCATGATATCATTATTGATTGGAACAAATTTGAGAATATAAAAGCCCTCCTTTTATCACTGAGAGAGGTGAAACGTAACTTACGCAAGAGATTTTCCCTTGAAAATTATTGGAGGAGCGACAGCAGCTAAAACACAAAAACCAATGTGGACCTGCAAGTGAAAAAGTGGAAAGTGTTAAAAACTTACCAACAGATGTTCATTTTGGGAATTAATATCCAAGAGCATAAATGATATTACCATATATGACAAGAAAAACCACCCAAATTTGAGAGCACTATCAGTCCTGTAAACGTTGTACCAAAATGTTACCAGAAAAAGGGTTGAGGATAAAATTAAAAGAAAGAGAAGCACGGTGCAAACGTAACCTAATTGACAAGTTAATGGAAAACCACTTCTTGCAAACTAAAGTTAACCTCTTCAGTTTTTGTTGAACTACCCATTTCTCCATAAACATTCCCTTTGTTGTCATGTCATTTATTATTTTTCAAAGGAGATCTAAAAATTCGAGATTTATCGTAACTCATAATTCAACAGATCAATATTTACCAAACCACAAGCTGCTAACTGTTATAAGGACCAAAAGAATTGTGTTTAAGATATGCAGCATAGAATCAATCATGGTTTTTAAACAGAAAAGTTAATATACTCTGCACGCATAAAAATTCTCCAGTAAGATCACAAAAGAGTAGACACTGTGATCAGTCCACAGGAAGCATCATTTCCCTAACTCAAAACTGGTTTCTAAATTCTATATATTTTTGGCATGCAAAATGAAACTTTATTTATTCACTTTTGAACATCAAATTCTGCAACTGATAAGTCACAAAAGTGGCTGTATTATGGTTATGGTTATCACTTTCTAGTGACCTAAAATAAAATGGTCAAGACAGGTTAACAACAAAAAGCCTACCTCATTGCACGATAAAGAGGTCGATACCACGTGACATATGCTCCAGGAACCCCTGATATGAGGTAGATGATGGAAAGAAACCAAATTGTTGGACCTAAACAACCAAGAAAATTTCAGATATGGAGGTGGAATATATCAGTTTGGGAAGCAAGCTAAAAGAATGCATGCTGACCTTCACCCTTGATCCAGGCTGTAGTAACTGCCACTACGTTCCACAATAGGCAAATACATAAACCTGCACTTTTGTAGAAATACTAGATCATTCCATTGACCAGTAAGTGCACTCAAGGAAAGAAAGAGATAGAGACAGGATAATACACTCGAGAATGGTCTACCTGAATCTGGCTAAAGAAAGTATCATCCTAACAACTTTAAAAATAGGGACGTCAAACAGAGGAGACCCAACCAATACTGGATACACAATTGCCCTAGGCTCTCCTTGAATATAAAAGGGAAACTTCTAGACCAACCTAATTAAATCAATTAATCAACTATAATAAACTCAAAATCAATGGATAAGAAATAAGTAAAATGACAAGAAAGTGGCATTCATTCAACCTGAAATCCATAAAACATACCCAATAATGTTGTGAAAGCAACATATTGTAACTTCTGCAGATGGATTGGTATTTCATTCCCAATATCATGATGGATGACAGGAAAAAATGGTGGCCAATTCTTCTCTTCTATTACAATTCCCGCTGCCAAACAAAGCACAGGAGTCAAAGATGGAAAATCTTCCATCCAACCACATTGTCTCATATAATTTCATGAAATCAAACAAACCTCTTGCTATTGCATCTTCCTTCCTTTTCAGTTCCTGATCAACGCAAAGAAAGTGATCCAAAGTTACAATTGAATCATTTATGTCAAGAAATGGAAAAACTAGTTTGAAGGCATTCCTGAAAAAGCTTGTAGATTTTGAAGCTTCTAGAATGACACACACGCTGAACAATTATGGTTGCATGCCTATATACTATCTTTTCAAATAAGACCAGAAACTACTCAATTGGCATCAATATCAAATGATGGTCCAGATGTTGAGATATTTGAATCAGTAGATTATCACTAGAGATTCCAGGCACATTAAGAAGCTACAATAGTATGAGCAGTCATCACCTGTTCCCTCTTCTTCAATTCTGCCTCTTTGGCTTTAAGTTCCTTTTCTTTTGCTTTTAAATCCTAAAATCGGAAAACATATTTAAATGAAATACCACTACAAAATAATATTAAGGCAAAAAGTAAATAGCTCAACATTTTTTCCCATGCCTTAGCAGTATCAAGAGGAATATCAACTGTTGCACCACGATCATAGGGTTCAGGAGGAAGAGGTGAAAGCCTTGAAGTTGCAGGTGGAACACTTCCAGGATTCTAGAGATTTCGCATGAACATAACAATTGTAAACATATCAGCAAACCACAAAAAACAGTGCATTAACAAATCAAACATCAACATCAAACAATGAAAGAATTTACATTTTCCTCCTCCACTTAATATTTCTTTCATTTATCTCTACTCAAATCTTGCTTCAAAGTGTTCAGAGTAAAAGTATCACAAGCAGTGATTCATTCCTCAGAAATGCATGATTATATGATCATTGTAAATCAATAAACCATATTCATAATCAAAACTAAGAATTACTTGATACCAATTCCAAGAAAAAGTGATGAGTGAATCAACATCATCATTGTATATCACCACTTCGAGAACAGTCAAAATGGATTGCATTCACCCGAATCGACTACACTGTTCCATTCACTTATGTTTACCACCACCAAGAATGCAACATATGAGAGCATTAGCATACAATAGCATAAGCAAACAAACAATATGTGTCTGCATATACCGGAAACAGAAGAACAAGCCTCCACATTCTTGCCTTTCAATCTTCAATCAAACACAACCACTCTTGTACTCAGATTCTACTAGACATTACCTTATTTACATAAAAAATAAGGATCCACTTCAAAAGAACATTTCATTTGGAAAACAGACTTCGCAGTGAGCCAAATTTCTATAACATTTGGTCTTAAAGCACTGACAAAGAATCAAAAGTCCAGAAACTATAACTACTGTCCTTCATTACTTTTCTTAAGACATAGTTACTGATACCAAATCAGCAGTGTAATTAGCAGAAAAAAAGACCGAGTAAAAGCCATAAGAGTTTCAAAGAAGAAAAGAAAATTAAACAGATCATCCACAACAATTTTATCTTTTAGAAAAGTTCAGTTCTCATGCTTTCTCACAGAAGTACAGATACTAACTCTACAACAAATTATTGGACTTTGTCCATGTAACATGTATAATAAGCTCATGAAAAGAGACGATGCACAAAGACATGAACCATTTGACAATCGCAGCAGATTCTATAGAACCAAAAAGTCCAATTTGTAGTATATAGGTGTGAGCCAATTGCATGCCTCCAAATCATTGCGATGCTAAAAGAAACTAAAATATCAAAAGCTTTTCTGTAAGTACATTGCAACACTATCTAGTAGATGAACCCCCAGAGTAGCAGCATGTAGAAACTACAATTCCAGCATGCAAAAGCAAGGACATCCAGAATACTGAAACTGGATAAGCAAACTTACCGGCATATAAAAGGCTCCTCCACCATAATTTGATTGCACTGATCCTTTCTTTGATGATTGATCCTGACGCAAATAACATGACATTAAAAAATGTAGGTTGGATGTTCTTGTTGTCTTCCTCAAATAAATCAGTATGGAAGTTGACATAAATCCACATAAATTACAGGTGAAGGTTAGATATTTTAAAGATCCGCATTCACATATACCAGTGAACAATAAAACGTAAATTACAGTCTCAATACGCAAGTTTAACTGACGAAAATGCAACCCGCATATCTACGTAGTTTCATGCCTATACAGGGGGATTAGAAGGTTCTCCAGAAGACGACCGAATCCCGGAAAAAGAAGAAAGAATCTGGAGAAGCCGTAGTTCAAATTTATGCCTTTTAAATGTTAGGAAACAGCATAATAATGTATCCAAAGGATCAAAATTGTAGAATTTTCAATCATTTTCCTCCACATTTCTTTATCAACCAAGCAAAGGGATTTGTCAAAACTGAAACGCACTAGTAGAAGAACTGCATTAACGCTCATGGACCATCCAGAGTTGATATATGTAAATGCTGAAACCCAATTGGTGTTGCTAATAAATGTACGCTTGCACACGGATCTAACAATGTCTTAAACATACGCATCATATGCATACAGATATGTTTGTGCACAAAACGTACCGCGAACGGATTAACATCTTGATCAGCGAAGGGATTGGAATCGTAGCGATTCATGAGACCGAATAGAAGAATCAAAACACAAAGAGGAACAAATGTTTGAGGGAAGGAAAGGAAAAGATCTGCAAAAATGAATTATTTAAAGAAAGAGCCAAGTTATGGCGATTAGAGAGAGAGAGATCATTGTGGGTGGATGCTTAGGTGAGAGAATGGCGATAGATTGTGAACAAGAATGACTTTTGAGGAAACTAAATGGACGAATCCAAATTGTTTGCAAAACCAAACAAACCGTAAAGAGATTTCTGTGAGAAAAAAGAAAACAACGTATACTATATAATCAGAAGAGATGGCCTTATATGGAGTGCATACGTACGTTCCTCCAGTACATAAATAGTAACGTGAAATGGATGTTAAGAAATCACGTTATTTGTTTCCTGAGTTCCAACTTCCAACTTCTATCGAACTTAAATTTTGTTTAGTTTTAATATCATATCCTACCATATTAGTAAACATTTCTAATGCATATAATGAACAGGTAAGAATTTACCACCCTCAGATAAGTGTGTAGGCTCCCTATTAATTAGTACAATGAAGGAGCAGGAGCAAGTAGTCATGCATAGTCTAATTCAGCTCTTGAATTTTTCAGGAAACCCAAATAACTGAAGCACCTGAAGTATCGAATTCCGACCAATGGAATCAAAAGGATTTGTAAAAGTTTCTTGGGCCATTTCTTTAGAATACCTCCTGAATGGCTCTTGTGCTATTAACACACTGTCTCCGATTGTATCAAAGTCCGTTGTGTTTCACTATTTAAATGTTTTATAGCCTATTTGGAATCTTCGGATGAATTGATTGAATTCAATTATATTAATGAGATTGAATTAAATTCAATTTACATTATTTGAAACAAATTCAGTAATATTAGAATTGAATTCAATTGCATTGTTTGGAACACAATTAAAATAAATTTAATTATTTCATATTGAATTCAATTATATTAATGAGATTGAATTAAATTCAATTTACATTATTTGAAACAAATTCAGTAATATTAGAATTGAATTCAATTGCATTGTTTGGAACACAATTAAAATAAATTTAATTATTTCATATGACACATTTATCCCTGACTAAAAAATAATCTTATTAACTAATAAACATTCACACATACATAAAGCAACTTATAAACATCAATATCATAAAAAAAGTTCATTATTAAAATGAAAAGAAAAAATTGATTGCAAATAATATCAGGCTGGACCGAGCTAAGAGTTATTACATATCAAGCCACAAGAAAAATAGATGACAGAGACGACATGAGAAGCTTAATCTTCAACCTATATCATTCAATAAGATATGCTCTTTTATTAAAATTACTAATTCTACTCACAATTTGGGTAATTTCCGTGATAACATAGAATATTTGAATTTTCTAAATAATATTATTAAACTAAAAAGAGTTAACCTTAATAAGGAATAAAAAAAATTTCAATTACTATTGTGATTTTATTCTTTCTTATTATCGTACTTATTTTTTCTTTAACCAATAAAAAATGATAATTTGCATAATGATGTATTATTTGGCATTTAAAAGCTTCCAGTATTTAACAACCTAAAATAACTCAAGAGCTAATTATAAGTTTTTGTTTAGTCGATCTAGAAGCTTCCATATTTAACAACCCAAAACCCAAGATCCATATTAGTTTCTCTCTCTTTCGTCAGTCGCAATATTCCTCTGATGCAAGTATATATCTATCCTGATCTAATTGAAGCTCTTAGCTTTCTATATTTCTCCCTAAAAGCTCTTTGATTTATCTCTTTCCAAATTCCTGAGACCAAATAAAACAATGCAACTTTAAATAGTCATTCCTCTGGTCTGTTTTGCTTGGAGTGGTGTGTTGTGCGAGAGAATTGACTAACTGACGAAGACTGGCGTCGTCTGGTCTATTGGTGTGTGAGTTTGCTATTGGGAGAAGAGTGACATCGTCTAGTCTGCTGGTGCATGGGAGAAGAGTGGTCGGCTATTGTGATAGGGTTACTGCCTTGAAGTTGTAGGTATTACTGGCTTTCAATGTTAAAAAGGAAGAGTAGTAACTTTTGGAGTTCAATTCATATAAATTATAGCGTGAATTGAATTTACAAAGAGAGTGAGGTTTAAACCCACACATGAATTGAATTCGTAACTATCTTTTTGTTTTAAACAAGAGATTGAATTCAATTTGCTGTGTTCCAATCAGAGTGTTAAGGAATTTGTTCATCCTCTTTGTGACGATTTTAGAAACCGAGTTCATGTAAGGAACTCCGATGATTCACCTTAGGAATGAGGCACGAGAATGTCTTATTCTCTTCTTTGAACATCTTGCCCCTATTAAAGAACTCTTTTATAGCTTTAATTACCGTATGCTTTATAAGATGCTTAGTAAAAGAAGGTATTAAGGTCATTCAGACCTAGTACTTCGTTCGGATTCGTACCAATTACTCCCTCCTCAATCTTTTTGTCAGTCAGCTGTAGTAAACAAACTCTTTTAAATACCAATTATAAATTATAATTACCATTCGGTAAATTAACATTTATTTTATTTTATTTTTAATTTTTTAATTAAATAATTTATAATTATATATTAAAATTAATAAATAGCAATATATTATGATCACTTAAATATTAAAAAAAGGAATTTTAAATCTTAACTTAGGACTCACTTATTTTAAAAAATATAAATATTTTATTTTATTATTTAATGTAGGATCTGCTTTTTTTATTTAATTTATTTATATGCTTCTCTCGTACCTCCTCCTCCTCCTCTTTATCTGCTATCTTCTTGTCGTAATATTTTCTGTTACTCCTTATCAAATATTTTCTGAAACTCTTTTTTGTGTTATATTAACGGTGGCTTTTATATCAAGTCTGGGTTAGTCGATACGTGGAAAGATACAACAGATGATGTCGTTGTATGCTTTAAAATGGCAAGGAAAGTGGAAAAATAAATTGAAAAAAAATTGTGAACTGGGTTTGTGTTTATGGTGTTAGTTTATGCCCTTGCAGTCAATTTATTTTAGTTGTGGATATTTGTATGTCATTATCATTTATTGATTAAAGGCATTTTTTATCTTTATAAATTTGTTAATTATTTAATTATTATTCGTACAGATAAAATCCTTGGAATAATTACTGTGTAATTGAAATTATGATGA
>JANSVA010000009.1:13298944-13313610 GCA_025504915.1 Erythroxylum reticulatum
AAAGCGAACAAGGTACGATTTCTAAATCGGATTTAATTTTATTCAAGTTTAATCAATTATCGGGATCCGCTCGGAATTCGAAAAAAAAAATTTATGCTGCGTCTGTGATTCGATCATGGTAGGATTCCAACATATGGATCAAGAAATCAAGTTGATCTCTAGATTTCTAAATTTTATCATTATTCTTCAGAATAAGCATAGTATAACCAAAGTTTCATGTCATGTCACCGCACACCTTCCTGTAGACCGATGCTTCCTTGCCAACAAGAGGAAGGGGAAGGCGGCCATGCTTTGGCTGACTGCCTACTTTCTTATCCCATCCACCGCCCTTCATCTTGAAGAGGAAGCAGATAAAAACCAATTAAGAAATAAAAGAACAAAGTGTGAAATTCATGGAATTTTACTTTTTTTGAATCTTCACGTTGCATACAAAATTGGAAACCAAGGGCAAATAAGTAAAGAGGAGATAAACTAGGCATCCACTTATTATACAGTAGCTTTAAGCTAAGCACGCGTCCGACTACGATAGAGTTCAAAGTAGCCATCCATATCAGCTCAGTTTTCATGCTACAGCTGTGCAAAGGGATGTTGGGGGTGTTTGCATGTGTGAGGCGTTAAGGGTTTGTTGAAGGAGAAAGAAGAGTGCGTGTGGATGTGAAGTGTGAGAGGTTACAGTTGAAAAAAAAAAAGAAACGCAGAAGAGAGAGAAGGAGAGTGAAGGGTGAAGGAAAGAGTGTGAGTTTAGGATTTGGCATAGGCAAGAGAGAGGAAATGAGAAGAGAAGAATTGAAGTGTGAGGGGTTCAGGTTTTGCAGGGGTGGAAAATAACGAAAACGCAAAAGGGGGAGGTAATAGAAAAATCTGAAAATGTTTTGCAAAGGAATGTTAGGTAATTGTTTGCTTATTTATAACAGGGTTTTTGGTTTTTAGTTTTTTTCCCAATTTAATTATGATTTTTTCCATAAATTTATCTTATATTTGATAATCAATATTATCTATCAAAATCATGTTTCATTTAGCAGAGCAGTAGACATATATATAGGCATGAAGTTAAACGTGGGCATCAGTTTAATGTATTTTTCATGACAACAATCATCTAATTATCGTGAAAGGATATTAGAAATATAATAATCTTAGGTTCTTTTTTTTCACTCATAATAAATGGATGTAACTTGAAATGCATTATTAGGTTAACGGTCCAAGCAATATGTCATCTTAAAACACAAAATCATTTACGTGGAAAAAAGATTCTTGCATGCTATTCATAATGTTTTGCAACGGAAGCATAACAGAAAAAATACCTCCAGCCGTTACACCCAAGATGTCCAGCAATGTCTTTGAAAATTTTTGAATCTTCTAGCCTTCGATCTCCATAACACGATGGTGGTTAGTAAAAATCACGTGAAGCTGAGGATATGGACACAAAATATATAATTTATCACTTCATCACCTCTTCCATGAAAATGATGAAGTATGGGCGTTTGCAATTGCGTGATTAATGGGTTAAACTATTAAATGGATCAGATTCTAAACAGTAGGAAGATTTAGGAAAAATCTTACATTCTCCCACTTGGTCCATTTAACCCAACAGCAAACATAACAAGAAACCAAATATATAAATCACGATGATAGGTCCTCTTACAATGAGTATTGTCTTCTATGTATTACATATATAAAGTTTCTCATTACTAACCCTCAAACTTAATGAATAAATCATATGTTTATTCTAGGTCCAGATTAGATGATATTTCTTTAAACAATCAAATGTATGCACGCACAAATTCATATGAAAAAACATCAAATTAAATAAGAGTTCTAATAAAGAAACAATTATACAATAAAAATCACATGATGGAACTAAGTCCTATTTGCACTACGTGATCCTTAAACTGCTTAGGTAGCATGGCTTTAGTTAATGGATCCACAATCATCAACTCAATGCTAATGTGCTCAATGACAATTTTCTTTTCTGGAACATGTTCTCTTATGGCTAAATACTTAATGTCGATATGCTTACTTCGACTTCAACTTTTGTTATTTTTAGCCATAAAGATCACAGTTGAGTTGTCGTAGTACAACCTTAATGACTTAGAAATTGAATCGACAACTCTAAGCCCAGATATAAACTCTTTAACCATACACCGTGCGAGGTGACCTCAAAACATGATACAAACTTAGCCTCCATAGTGGAAGTAGCAATCATGGTTTGCTTGGCACTTATCCAAGATATAGCTCCACCAGCTAGCATAAAAATATAACCAAATGTTGATTTCCTTAAATCAATGCAGCCAACAAAATCTAAATTGGAGTATCTAACTACTTCCAAGTTCTCAATTTGCCTATACATAAGCATGCAGTCTTTTATGCCCTGAAGATATCTAATCACCTTCTTTGCAGCTTTCCAATGGTCAACATCTGGGTTACTCTGATATCTACCTAACATTCTAACATCATATGTGATGTCAGGTCTGGTGTAGACCTGAGCATACATAAGGCTTCCAACATCTGAAGCATATGGAATGTTCTTTATATGTTCCCATTCCAAATCATTTTTTGTACATTAATTCAAACTGAATCTATCACCCTTCACTATGGGTGCTACATTTGGTGTACATTCTTTTATCCGAAATCTCTCTAAAATTTTGTTGATATAAATATCTTGAGACAAACCCAAAATACTTCGAGATCTTTCTCTATGGATCTTGATGCTAATGCAATAAGATGCCTTACCCATATCTCTCATATCAAAATTCTTTGAGAGAAATTGTTTCACCTCATATAGCAAACCATTATCATTAGTCGTAAATAAAATATCATCCATGTATAACACAAGAAAACAAGTCTTACTCCCACTGACCTTGTGGTATAAACATTGGTCCATTATATTCTCTTCAAAACTGAATGAAGTAATAACCTCATGGAGTTTAAATACCACTGGCGGGAGGTTTGCTTTAAACCATGGATGGATTTATTAAGCTTGCAGACTAAATGCTCACCATCACTAGAGCAGAATCCTTCAAGTTGTTTCATGTAAACCTCTTCCTCTAGTTCACCATTGAGAACACCATTTTCACATCCATTTGATGTAACTCAAAATCAAAATGAGCTACTAATGCCATGATTACATGAAGAGAGTCTTTTTTAGATACAGGAGAAAACGTCTCCGTGTAGTCAATTCCTTTCCCCTAAGTGAACCCTTTGGGAACAAGTCTTGCTATAATATCCCATTATCCCATGTTGGGGGCTAGGACCCTAGAAAAGAGTATATAGAGAAAATTAGAAACACATTTCATGCTCATGCATAATTGAATATACACATACACGTGAATAATTATTGTTGACACATTAAAAGAATTGTACATGCATTCATTAACATTTTTGGGTATAATTGATTTATAAATGCGATGAAAATGTGAATTGTGGATTATTTGTGTTGAAAATTTATTTGGTGATAATTATTATTATTTTGAAATTTTTGTTGAAGTTTAGGAAATTTCTAAAAATTTAGGGTTTTTAGACTAGAAAAAAATAAAATAAGAGACAAATGGATCAATTATAGTGTGACATGTGGTAGCATATATATGTAGCAAATGTATTACATACAAGAGGACACGTAGCAAGTGTTTTTGGAAGGACAATTCATTAGATAACACTTGCTTGTTCGGTGTAGCATTCTTCCCATTGTTCTTCACTGAAAGTAACCACCACCAAAACACTTTTCTTGTTTATCTAATACTGAACATCAAGTTGGTTATTTTGTGCATTTGATTCACTCTCACTGCTGGAAACCTTGTTGAACCAAGTAAGTGAATTTTGCTAATGTTTTAACATTGTAAATGAATACATGCATGATTGGTTTAAGAAGTGTAGTTTCGGTGAATGAATGTGATTAATGAATTAGATGACAAATTTGTGAAATAGAAACTGGGCAGAAAGTGTAATACAAATAGAGAATGTACAGAACATAAAAATGCAGAAAAAGAATGAAAAAGTGAAGAAAATTTGAACTGAAATGGAGTTGTGTGAATAGTGATATGTTTTTGATGGTTGTTAGTAATAAGGGATTTTAGTTTGTTTGTCTTGAGTAGTTGAAATTGAACTAGAAAAGATGATTTATGCATAAGATGTGTTAGTTGTAAAAGGTAGGAGTGAGAAATCTAGAAAAAAATTAAAGGAGAGAAGAAAACCTACGTTTTGTGAATCTGGAGAAGAAAAGAAGGATTGCATGATTGTGACATTGAAGACATAGTTAACAGTTGAACATCCTTCTTTCTTTTTGCTATAACTTCTTCTTCTGACCTCCAAATGGCATGGGATTTGAACTAGCAAACTCAAAACTCATTTTTTATTTATCTCCACAAAACTTTATAACCATTTGAATTAATTTGAAAGAGATTGATTGATTGGTTTAGGATGAAAATATTGAGGTGTTCTGGAATTTGATAACTTGAATGTTTTTACTAAACATGCTTCAGTATTTTGGCTATATTTTGATCTGTAGATTTCCAAATGAGATGATTCTTAATTTAACATAAACTAGAGACATTTGATACAATTTTTAAGTAGCAATTGAATTTGAATTCTATCCTTAAGGTTCTTGAAATTTAGCTTGAAATTGAGTATTGTGTTGGCTATAGCACTACCCATGATATAAATCATGTCCTATTTTTATTGGATAAACTATATTGATGTAGTCCTGATCAAACAAAGTTGTCTTCACAAAAGTTCTAGGTTATTCTCTTAGCTTTCAATTGGTATAAAGTTTGTAATTTTTAGATATTGGAATTGAGAGACATAAGTTGTACAACTTTGAGTGCATGATCATGTACTAGCCAAAATTTCAAATGTACTCAATTTGTAGTATTTTGAATATAACTCATAGAATAATGAATCAAATCGTATGATCTTGGTGTTATTAAAAACTTAAGAAAAAGGGTAACAATTTTATAGGAGATGTTACATAAATACTCCATTTTCCTTGTCATAACAATCATGCAAAGTAGACCCGAATGTCTGTATTTAAAGAAAAAGCTGCAATGGTTAATGAGTGTTTGAATTCTGGAAATTTTGGAGTAAAACTGATATTTGCATTAGTTTATTAAAGAAATATACCTAAGAATTTGTCATTGGACATGTATCATACATGATACATTTGTAAATGTATTTATTCAGTTAAATGAGTAATGTAGTAATATGAAAATGTATGTGATTGTATATAGAAGAGCTTGAGTGATAACTTCTAGACATTGCCAATACTTCAAGACAATAAGCTAAAGAGAGCAATTGTGAGTAACCTAAGATCGTCTCACTTTGATTTGTTCTATTTGATATTAAATTGAATTGATTTGTGAGGTATGTGTACTAAATTTCAGACATGAAAAGTCCAAGGTGTTTGTTGTATGAATAAAACATTAGAAGTGTTACTTAAATGTGAATGTGACTGACTACTTGTTTCTCAACTTTAATGTTAAATGCTGGACTAAAAGTCCGATGACAATTGTGAATGAGAAAGAATGTGAATATGACTGAATGAGCATAATGATTGAATTTATGGCATGCATTTTATTCCAGTACATGAAATATAAAGGCAATTGTGACTGATGTTGTCAGTAAAAAAAAAGGAGCTTAAAGCTTAGGCATTCGTGGGAAGAGCCTAAGGCTCAATGTATACAATTAGCCTTATATCTCCAACGGATAAGGGACAATATGAAAGAGCTCGGTATACACAACAGATACAGGACAGTGCAAAAGGCACATGGTCACAACAACGTAATAATTGAATTGAGTCTTATAAACATTGCACTAAAATATGACGTGAATAGATTGAATGACTACTTTGCTATGATGAATTTTTTTAATAAATATGTGGTAATTTATCAATGATTGTGTTTGAAAAAATTGTAACAAAATGATGAATTGTATAGACTTTGTGATTGAAATATGTCAATTGTGAACAAAATATTGAATAATATTACTTGATGATAGTCAAGTTGATGTGAATTGTATGATAATTGAAATGTTACGTTGCATGATAAGAGTGAACCATCATGGATGGTTACTTAAATTAGTTCGCAAAACTTACCAAAATTGTACGTTGGCAATTTCAGGTTCGAGAGAGCGACAAATTAGCTACTAAGACGACATAGAAGAAATTTTGTACCACGTTTGAATACAAGTTATGGCTCAGAGGTCGGTCAGCTAGGACTGAATGATTAGTTTTTAGATTTTTAGTTAATTCCTTATATATGTAGCATACTGTGTAGATTGAATAGTGAGTGTTGATAGGATGATTATATATAAATATGAATGATGGATCTAATGCTACGTTGTAAATTATAGTCTATGAAATGAAATAAGAACATTTTGGATTTTTTATAATTTGTTATTTCTAATTTTGTTTATGAAGTAATACAGTGAAGGTGAAATAGTTAACACGCCAATTTTTTCGGGCATGTGCATGTGTGACTGTATGGCGCACATACATGTTTCGGACAGGACTGGGGTGTTATAATTGGTGGTATCAGAGCATGGTTGGTATTCATAGGGATATGTAGAAATGTTAGGTATGAAATATTGTGAAAATTTCAGATGGTAATTGAAGTTATTGTTTATTATAGGTCATCTGCCATAGGTGATCAAGTAGAACACTTAGCTGACCTAAGATTAGAAAGAGCTAGTAGAGAGTCATTTGTGTCTTGACCTGAGGGAATGCCTTCGAGAATTTTTGAGAGAAGGGAAAGGAGGTACGATAAGCTTCGAAAGTAAGGGGCTGTGGACTTCTATGAAAGTACAAACCCTGCAGAGGCCGAGGGATGGATAAAGAGAACAGAGAGAGTCTTTGATCAGATAAATTGTGAGTCAGATCAGAGATTCGATTACATTGTTTCCTTATTACAAGGCCCAGTTTACCAGTGGTGAAAAACTATTTCAGGCAGTACCACCAGGCCTTGTAGTCTGAGATGGGAAGACTTCCTGAAAGTCTTTAAAGGAAATTATATGCCCAAAATCTACATGGATAGCAAGAAGAAGGAATTTTTAGATTTCAAGCATGGCAGTTTATATGAGTTGATGGGATATGCTACTACTTTGATTCCTACTAAGGAAGACAAGTGCAGGTGATTTGAAGACGGACTGAACATGGAGATCCGGATGAGGTTAGCTATTTCTAACTTGGGGTAGTTTTATGAAACTATGAGCTTCCTCATTTCGCATTGAGCAATTATTGAAGGATAGTCAGTCTGAGAATAGATCAGAGGCTAGGTAGAAGAGGCTCAGTGAATCTTAGGGTGGTTTTAGCAAAAGGTTCAACAAGCGTCAGAACCAAGCCTTCAATCCACCAACTAGATTTAGACAGTAGGGCTTTAGACAGAGAAGTAGTTTTGGTCAGTTTAGTAATAATAGAGGTGCAGTGTCAGGTCATTTGCCAATTTATGAGCATTGTGGGAAGAAGCATAGTGGTGAATGCTGGAAGTTAACAGGAGCCTATCTTTAATGTGGCTCACTTGATCATCATATTAGAGACCGTTATGTGGTGTTTGGAGCATAGTTTGGTAGGAGATGAATTATGGTGACAGAAACTATGATTTAACAGAGTCAAGCCAGTGGTTATAGACAGAGAGGCCATGGTAGAGGTAGGATGAGTTTTGGGAGTCCTTATGTTAGGATCGAGGTGTAGAGCAATTGCCCATAGTCCCATGCCAGAGTTTATTCCATGACTAGATAGGAGGCTCAGGATTCTCCGTATGTCATTGCAGGTGTGCTATTTATTTTTGATTACGAGGCTTTTGCATTGCTAGATCTTAGATCTATGCATTCTTTTATCGCACCGCATATGACATCTAGGCTGCATTGTGATGGAAAGTTATTAAGATGTGGATTAGAGGTGAGTACACTGATACGTAATACCACCGTTATAGGGGAAGTTTATAGGAGATCTTTGATTCGAATTGATCAGGCAAAGTTAGAAGCAAACTTGATTATATTACAGTTAAAGGACATAGATGTTATCCTAGGCATAGATTAGCTTACTACCCATAGGGCCATCATGAACTGCTATACGAAGGAAGTAATATTAGAATATCCTAATCAACCTAGAGTAGTTTTCAGAGGTATAAGTCAGGTAGTGCCACCCAGACTGATCTCATTCATAAGTGTTTTGAGGTTGATTCATGGAGGCTGTAAGGCCAATCTAGCCCACGTTACTAATACTCGAGCCAAGCAAAATGTGCAGGATGTTCCGGTTGTTAAGGAATTCATGGATGTGTTTCTAGCAGAGTTACCTCACGTACTTTCATATTAGGAAACAGAGTTTACAATTGATTTAGTTCCAGGTGCTACTCCAATATCTATTCTCCCATATAGGATGACACTTGTGGAACTAAAGGAGTTAAAGGATCAATTACAGGAGTTGTTGTATTGGCCCCTGGAAATTTTTTTTAAGAACAAGTCAAATTTGAAACTCCAGATTAAGGTTTTTCTTAAATAAATCTGTCATGAAATAGGAGAAGAGTGTTATTTTGATGTTTATCCTGGTGTGGACTTGCCACCTTTGTGGAGCACGTGTTCAGATGTCACTTAGGATGTCAAGCGCGTGAACCACAAGGGCAGGGTGCCAACATGTTGGATAAGGGATTTATTAAACCCAGTGTTTCACCCTGGGGAACTTTAGTCTTATTTGTCAAGAAGAAGGATGGAACATTGAGACTGTACATGGATTATAGGCAACTGAATCAGGTCACAGTTAAGAACAACTACCCATTGCCTAGAATCGATGATTTGTTTAATCAATTGCAGGGAGCTCAAGTGTTCACTGAGTTGGATTTGAGGTCTGGGTATTATTAGCTAAAGATAGTAAAGGACGATGTACCAAAAAGTAATTTCGAGAGCAGGTATGGGCATTTCAAGTTCTTAATGATGCCGTTTAGGTTAACTAATGCCCAAGTTGCATTCATGGCATTAATGAACAAGGTATTTCAGCATTACTTGGATCGCTTTGTGATGGTGTTTATTGATGACATTTTGGTGTATTCGAAGAATAGAGAAGAGAATGTCAAGCAATTGAGAATAATACTATAGATTATGAGGGAGAAACAACTACATGTCAAATTTAGTAGATGTGAGTTTTGGATGAGTCAAGTGGTGTTTTTAGGTCACATAGTGATTAGGTAAGGTATTCAAATGGATCCAATGAAGATAGAGGCAGTAATGAAATAGGAGGCTCCGAAGAATGTATCAGAAATTCGTAGTTTTCTAGAATTGGCCAGATATTACCGGAGGTTTGTTGAGGGATTTTCCTTGATCTCGGCCCCTCTGACAAAACTTTAAGGAAGAATGTAGCATTCAGATGGAATGATCAATGTCAGAAAAGTTTTAAAGAACTAAAACATTGGTTGACTATAGCATCGGTGTTGACTATTTCATCGGGAACTAGTGGTTATGTAGTATATAGTGATGCTTCACATCAAGGATTGGGATGTGTGTTGATGTAGTATGGCAAGGTGATAGCATACGCATCGAGACAACTAAGGTCTCGCTAGATAAACTATCTAGTATATGATTTAGAGGTTAAAGCAGTACTTTTTTCTATAAAGATATGGAGACATTATTTATATAGAGAGACATTCCAGATATACACTAATTATAAGAGCTTGAGATATCTGTTGAGTTAGAAAGAGTTAAACATGAGACAAAGAAGATGGATTGAGTTATTAAAAGATTATGACTTCATGATTGAGTATCATCCACGGAAAGCTAATATTGTGGCAGATGCATTGAGTAGAAAGTCAAATAACAGTGTAGCTCAGATTCAGTTATTGAGGTTACCAAGTTTGATTCAATTAAGAGCTTTAAATGTGGAGTTGAATCTGGAGCACAATGAAGCATTGATAGCCACAATAAAATTGAGACCGATGTTACATGATTGAATCTGAAAAGTACAGAGTAAAGATCCTAAAATGGTGAAACTTATTAAGAAAATTAAGATGGATATAGATTATGAATTTGAATTGAGAGATGAAACATTGTGGTTAAGACAGAGATTGTGTGTGCCTAAGGTGGATGATTTGAGAAAGGAAATTTTAGAAGAGGCTCATATAGCAACATATGTTATGTATCCTGGCACTACCAAGATTTATAACATGCTGAACAAACATTTCTAGTGACCAAGGATGAAGAACCAAATAGCTGACTATGTAGCTAAATGTTTAACTTTCTAGTAGATTAAAGCTGAGCATCAGGCTGTAGTTGGAAAGCTTCATTTGTTGTTTATTCTAGAATGGAAATGGGTACACATCACTATGAATTTTAATGTAGGATTGCCTAAGACTTTGAGGCAAAATGATGCTATATGGGTTATGGTGGATGGATCGATTAACTAAGTCGACCCATTTCTTATCAGTGAGACAAAATAACTCACTAGATCAATTAGCCCGGAGGTATGTAAATGAGATTGTCAGACTACATAGGATTCTAGTGTCCATTATGTCAGACAGGGATCCCAGATTCACTTCAAGATTCTGGAAGAGCTTGCAATTAGGTAGGTACGAAGTTAAACTTCAGCACTACGTCCTCAAACAGATGGATAGAGTGAGAGGACAATCAAGACTGTTAAAGATATGCTTAAGGCATGTGTATTAGAGTTCTAAGGAGCTTGGGATCATTATATAGGATTAATTGTATTTTCTTATAATAACCATTATCACAGTAGTATTGGTACGGCACCTTATGAGGCATTGTACGACAGAAAATGTCGATCACCTCTATATTAGGATGTGGAAGGTTTGAGAATGATAGAAGGCCCAGAACTGATATAAGATAATGTGGATAAGGTGAAGCTATCCAAAGTCAAATAAAAGTGGCTCAACATGGATAGGAGAGCTATGTGAATCAATATCAAAGGGATATGGAATACAGTGTAGTAGATAAAGTGTTTCTGAAAGTGTCGCCTTAGTGAGGAGTGTTAAGATTTGATAAGAAGGGCAAGTTGAACCCACGTTACATTGGTCCTTATGAGATCATTGAGAGGATAGGACCACTCCCATATAAGCTAGCTTTATCGAATGAAATGTCTAAGTTACATAACGCATTCCACATAAGTATGCTCAAGAGATATAGATCTGATCCAACACATGTGATACCAGCTCAAGCGATTAAAGTTGCTAGTAATCTGAGTTATGTTGAGGAGTAAGTTAAGATAGTGGGATATCGGACAAAACAGTTGAGAAACCGAGAAATTCAATGGTGAAAGTCCTGTGGCAAAATCACTCGAGTGAAGAAGCAATATGGGAAACAGAGGAACACATGAAAAAGCAATATCCCCACTTGTTTCATCAATAAGGTAAGAATTTCGAGGACGAAATTTCTTAAAGAGGGAAGAATTGTAATATCCCATCATCCCATATTGGGGGCTAGGACCCTAGAAAAGAGTATATGAGAGTATATAGAGAAAATTAGAAATGCATTTCATGCTCATGCATAATTGAATATACACATACATGTGAATAATTATTATTAACATATTAAAATAATTGTACACGCATTCATTGACATTTTCTGGGTATAATTGATTTATAAATGTAATTAAAATGTTAATCATAGATAATTTATGTTGAAAATTTATTTGGTGATAATAATAATTATTTCGAAATTTTTTTGGAGTTTAGGAAATTTTCGAAAAATTATGGTATTTTAGACTAGGAAAAAAATTAAAATAAGAGATAAATGGATCAATTATAGTGTAACATGTGGCAACATATATATGTGACAAATGTATTACATGCAATAGGACACATAGCAAGTTTTTTTAGAAGGATAATTCATTAGCTCACACTTGCTTGTTCGGTGTAACATTCTTCCCATTGTTCTTCACTGAAAGTACCCACCAAAAAAACACTTTTCTTGTTTATCCAATACTGAAAATCAAGTTAGTTATTTTGTGCATTTGATTCACTCCCACTTTTGGAAACCTTGTTGAACTAAGTAAGTGATTTTTGCTAGTGTTTTAACATTGTAAATGAATTCATGCATGAGTGGTTTAAGAAGTGTAGTTTCGGTGAATGAATGTGACGAATGAATTAGATGAAAAATTTGTGAAATAAAAACTAGGCAGAAAGTTTAATAAAAATAGAGAATGTATAGAAGATAAAAATGCAGAAAAAGAATGAAAAAGTGCAAAAAATCTGAACTGAAATGGAGTTGCATGAATAGTGATATATTTTTGATGGTTGTTAGAGTTGGAGATGAAATGGAAGTAGAAAAGATGACTTATGCATAAGATGTGTTAGTTGTAAAAGGTAAGAGTGAGAAATCTGGAAAAAAAAAATGAAAGGAGAGAAGAAAACCTGCCTTTTGTGAATCTAGAGAAGAAAAGAGGGATTGCATGATTGTGACATTGAAGACATAGTTAATAGTCGAACATTATTCTTTTTGCTATAACTTCTTCTTCCAACCTCCAAATGACATGGGATTTAAACCAACAAACTCATATCACATTTTTCTTTATGTCCACCAAAAGTTATAACCATATGAATTGATTTGGAGGAGATTGATTGATGAGATTAGGATGAAAATGTTGAGGTGTGCTCAAATTTGATAACTGGAATGTTTTTATTGAACATGCTTCAGTATTTTGGCTATATTTTGATTCATAAATTTCCAAATAAGATGATTCTTCATTTAACTTAAACTAGAGACATTTGGATACAATTTTGAAAGAAATTAAATTTGAATTCTATCCTTAAGGCTCTTGAAATTTATATTGAAATTGAGTCTTGGCTTAGGCTATAGCATTACCCTTGAAAGAAATCATGTCTTTTTGTTATTGAATAAACTGGATTGATGTAGGCCTGATCAGAGACAATTGTCTTCACAAAAGTTATAGCTTATTCTCTTAGTTCAATCAGTATAAATTTTGTAATTTTTGGATATTGGAATTGAGAGATATGAGTTCTACAACTTTGAGTGCATGATTATGCACTAACCAAAATTTCAAATGTACTCAATCTATAGTATTTTGAACACAACTCATAGAATAATGAATCAAATTGTATGATCTTAGTGTTATTAAGAACTTAAGACAAAGGGGAACAATTTTCTAAGAGATAGTGTTAATAAATACTCCATTCTCTTTGTCATAGTGATCATGCAAAGTAGACCCGAATGTTTGTATTGGAAAAAAAGTTGAATGGTTAATGAGTATTTGAATTATGGAAAATTTGAAGTAAAACTAATATTTACATTAGTTTATTAAAGAAATATACCCTAGAATTTGTCATTGAACATGCATCATACATCATACTATTAGGATCGTGGGATCATAAACATGCACAATAATAGCAAGAAACAAGAGCAAGAATGGAAAAACTAGACACATAGATTTTATATGGTTCACCAATTTGGCTACGCCCACGGGATGATGCACTAGTTTTTTCTTGTTGTGATGAAAGTACAAGAGTCACATTACAGTTGTGTTTTATGTTGCTATATAATAATAATCTCAACAAAGTAGATTATAATCGTTGCCTAACAACAAGTCCCACAAAACTAGGAGACTAAAAAAAAGATCAAGTCCCACAATACTAGGAAACTAAAAAAAAGATAATGTAAGGAAGTAATTAATTGAGCCTAAACAAAGCTGGCCAAATTTAGTACTTCGGTTCCTTTCCAAGCTATTTTCCAGGTTTTTCATACTTAGGCTCCACATCCTCAACAATCTCCCACTTGAAGACTAAGGATTCACCTTCCTCATCACCAACTCTATTTCCCATCATCACACATCTACCTAGTGCACCATCATTGCCTTACCACCAATCATAGAGACCAACTGAGTTCTTGCACAACCTCAGTTTCTCAACATCAACCCCTTTGGTTAGCATATCAGCTGGGTTCTTACTACCCAACATTTTCTCAAGCTGCATATTACCATTTTCAACCAAACTGCGAATGAAGTGGAACATGTGCTTGATATGCTTGGTTCTTGAATGCAAGACTGGATTCTTGCTTAACTATATAGCACTCTGACTATTACTGTAGAGAATGCCATCATGATACTTTTTACCTATAACTTCCCAAAAGTCTTGTAACTAAACCATTTCTTTCCCAGCTTCAGATATAGCAATATATTCTGACTCTGTGGTAGACATTGCAATACACTTTTGAACTAGCTCAAAGTTGTACCACCAAGTGTGAAGACATACCCAGTTGTACTCTTACTGGTGTCAAAATCCCCACTCAAATCAACATCAACAAAACCTTCTAGTTCAACCTTACTCTTATCAAACGTAAGTGAAGTACTAGTAGTGCCCTTTAAATATCTTAGAATCCATTTCACAGCTTCCCAATGTGCCTTACCGGGCTCAGCCATAAATTTAACCATTGCTCCCACTGCAAACGCTATGTCTGGCCTAGTGCAGACTATAACATACACCAAACTCCCAACTACAAAAACATAAGTGTAGCGCCCCCTTACCGCAAGGTACACACCGGGACATCCGCAGGTCATTTCGGTACATATCCTACGATAAGGGTGAGCTACAAACAATTACTACAATCACTTCACATGGCATCATAATAAAACATCAATATTCAAATCAAAATCTTTTTGAAACCAAATTTTTCTTAATTTCATTTCATCAAAATCAAACTGTTTACACGTCTATCATCCTGTACTG
>JANSVA010000009.1:13330708-13350329 GCA_025504915.1 Erythroxylum reticulatum
ATTTTCATTACAAAACTGTAACTGAAGAAGATAAAGTTACATGTAAATACACTTGCTTTCCAGGGCACTATATTTACGTAAGTCCAACAATTAACACATCCTCCTAAAGTTATATTAAATGGGTTATTTGATTATATTGAATATTAGGTAGATGTTGGCTTGGAAGGGTCACTCTTTGTGGTTTCAATGTATTGTATGAGTGATCCCTTCGGATTGATATATACTTCATCTGGTTTGTGTGTGAAAGCTTAAGTTTGAGTTATGAAACTTGTTTTAAAATTCATCATAGTTGATGTACACAATTGTGAGTGAATGTTGGCTTTTGCAATTGATAGTATATTGAGTGTTATTTTTGTTTAACTAGCTTTGACGACTTTCATGCTACTTGATCCAAATACATCTCACCTTTGCCCCTATTACAACCTTAAAAGATCCTTTGATCCATAATTTTGCATGTGAACATTAATGGTGGAGAAATGAAATGTTATGCAAAGTTGTGAAATGACATGATCATGTATGGTGTTGAGTGTACCTATGGATATATTTTAGTTAAACATATTTTCCAAGTCTACCATTAGATTGCTCATTTTTTGAAGATGATGAATGTTGATTGATCATAAGTAAAAGCTTAGCATGATGACTTCTTGTTATGATTTTTGAAAATCATTCGTCTTTGCTTATAATTATATATTCTTGGAACATATGAGAATTGAGTAAATATTTTTAGGTCTTTGAACTTAATTTTAATGTTTTGCCCAAGGACAGTGAAAAGCTATGTGTGGTGGAAATTGATAAATTCTTAATTGATTATGAAAGGGTAATCTCTCACATTCTGCTAGAGAAGAAATTAACTCGTATCTGGTACTGCATGGTTCCACTCTGCAAGAACTCCGAATCATTCTCTTGAAGCTCATCCTCTTCATCATAAATGATCCCATAACCCTTAGCAATTAATGACATAAAATTGCTCAAGATACTTACTTTGACTTTTATGTGATTTTAGGCATAATTTGGAAAAAAAGAAGTTAAAGTGAGTCGAAAACACGATAGTTGGACCATTTTATGAAAATTAATATTCACTTATCTTCATGGAGTAAGAAGAAGAAAATTAGAGCAAAAGAAGATAAGAAAAAAAATGAAAACATACAAAAGTTGCTCACGATATGTTCATGGAAATTGAACAATTTTGCATGGCCCAGCATGAAATTAAAGGTTGGAAGCAAAAACATGAAACGGAAGTAGCACACACAGACATAAGGGACAAAGGAAGCAGAATGGTCGGCAACATTGCAACAATTGGAGTTTGTGTTTAACGCAAATAAGCCTGCATTTCACGCAGACATGCGTAAACACAGATAACATCTGCATTTATGCATTTATACATAATGTTTGTGAAACGCAAACATTCAATAGGCATGGGATGCGTTTTAGTTAAAATGCATAATAATAAGGAGGGCAATGAACATTAGAGTGAAGCAGCAATTAAATAGGAAAAGAAGAGAGTAGCATAGGAGACAGAAATAAGATAAAAAGAAGGGAGGCATTACTGAAAGGGAGACTTTGGTGGGACATTATCTAATGGGGGATAAAGCATATTTTTAGGAGAGACTCATGAAGGGCTAGACATCCGAATTGCAATTCAGAGGTGATATTGACGCCAACCCGGGTTAAGTGTATTTCACTATTTTTGTTGTTTCTTTCTCTCATTAGAAATTTATTGTGTTATCCTATGTTAATTGATTTGGATTTTGTATATAGACAATCGTATTCTCATTATTGTTTAGTTATTTGTGTGTGAACTCATTGGGTATTGTGAAAAGATTATTTTAACATATAAAGAAAATGGAAGGCAATATGGTGGAAGAAGAAGCACACCAAAATGACAGCAACATATGGGCTAAACAGTGCAGCAATTGGAAGTATAGGCCAAAAACACAGCATAGAATCAAGGCATAGCTAGTTCAAGACTACGCAACAAGGAATATAATCAAAAAAGGAGTTAGGTTTTAAAAGAAACAAAATAGGATGCTTGTGTTTCACACAAATGGCCAGGATAAAAACACAGGGTGAAGGAGTAAGACGCAGATGTATAGCAACAGAGCACCAAACAATATAAAACAGGAGGATAGCAGGAGGAAAAAAATGCATCAGCTAGTGAGATGGCCAAAATGCAACAACAAAAACAAGTACAAAACGCACAGCAGCGGTAGCATGAGGGGAGCATAGGTTTTAAATAAAGGAATAGTGGAGTAGACCAACAATTAATTAGAACAATCAGAATAGTAGCATAGGAGAGGAGCAAGTTAAGAGTGTTTATTGAAGCAAAATAGAGAATAAATAGGATTTTTAGGCTAAATCGAGTAGGAGCTTTAGGATCTTCGAGAGACCACGAAGACGGAGCTAAGCTCTTCACCATGAGGAAACCCATGGAGGGGTAGCTTTTCAATGCCGATTTAATGGGGATATCGATGCTGATGACTCGATTAGGCATTCCTTTTCTTGTTTTTGTTGTTTCATTCTCTCAGTAGGAATTGATTATGTCATCTTCTGTTAATTGAATTGGGTATTGTGAAAAGATGATTTTAATCATTTATTTACAAACCCATTGCTATAATTTTGATATAATCTATAATTGTTATATTCGAAATTCATGCGTAGTGACTAATGATTCATAATCATTAAGGATAACAAAACATAGGTTAAATGCCGCATCGTATGTGGTTGTTTCCTTGATTAATGAATTTTCCTAATTCGTAATGCTACTACTACCCAATTGAATCTAGAGATCGTATCTTAAATTATTCAATAGTTAGGTTTAATTAACGATCATATCTTGATTAAACACTACCTAAGTGGAAAATTAGGTTAATTATTAACCCATAATTAATAGTCTCTGGAGAGGTTTGAGAACAACAAATCATAGAAAAATGTTTAATTAGGGTGTAGGCCAAGATTGAACTAAAGAACTGGTTTCCCATCGAATTCACCGCTTTCTTCATTTTTCATATGTTTTCCTTAATTTTTTTTCATTAGGTTAGTTTATTTCATTTTCTTATTTCTAAAACCAAAACCCCATAAACCTAAACACCGATTAATTTCATTTCAACAACTTTACACACACCCTCTGTTAGATCGAACTAGACTCACTAGTACTATAGTAGTAATCTAGTTTATTTTCACTAACGTTATGATCTGCTATCAGGGGACAGCTAACAAAAGTCACGGGTGTGATTTGGTCACTCATAGCCATGAATGGCCTCTTTGAAGGGTCACAGTTGTGACTTATGTTACCACACCCATGACATCACATCCATGACAAAATGGTGCATGACCATGAGCTATTTCCTTCACTCTTGAAGTTTGACGTTTTTAACATATACTCTTCATTTTATGCATTTTCTCATCTCCACTTGCTCCAATCCTTCTCCTTTTTTCTTTATGAAGACGAATTAGTGTGAATATCAAGAAGATACTCAAAGAATGTGGTGCTTTCAACTCACTTTAGCTCTTACACTTTTCTTGTTCTTTACATCAATCAAGGTATTGGTAGTGGCCATGAAAGGCCTCCCTAAAAGTATGGTGTGCTCCTTCCCTTACTCTTTAATCTCCCCTATATCTAGGAAAAAAATCTATAGGAACAATCAATCCTCTAACCTTCATTAACACATCCTCCATTATTCCTTTCAGATAACAAATTGACCTATTAGCTTATTACAAACACATGTTTGTAGTTCTTAATTGTCCTAAATCCAATTTCTTATAAATAGATTGAGTCATAAGGTTTATACTCGCTTTAAGTTTAAGTATAACCTTAATCTCATCACCATTACCCATTGATACTTGCACAAGAAAACTCCCTAGGTCTTCCAATTTGGAGGGTAATTTTTGTTGTACCACCGCACTTGTAACCTCTGAAACCGTCACCTTCTCATTGGGCTCAAACTTCCATTTCTTGGTGCTTAATTCCTTAAAGAACTTCACATAAGCTAGAATGTTTCTGATCACATCTAAGAAAGGCATATTATTATTAACTTTGGAAAAACATATTGTATAGATCAAAAAATTGCTTATCTTGTTTCAATTCCTTAAGGCAACTTAGATATGGGATCGATGGTCTATAATGATTAGCTGCCTTATGCAATCTTGGTTCTTCATTGAAGTCAGTTACACGCCCCAAGTTTTCACCTTTTTAAAAGTGACTTAAAAGGTTGTCGTGCCCATTGCTTTCTTCATTATGCTCACCTTTTTCATTGTAATGCTCTCCTGCTCTTGATTACCTACACTAGATATATTAGAAGTGATCCTAACAAGATTTTCAATTACCTTACCACTTCTCATAATAGTAACTGATTAGGCTTGCTTGGGTTGATTGGGTAACTTCCCTTTCTGATTGTAGTGCATTTATGCAACGAGTTACCCTACTTGGATCTCAATCCTCTTCATAGATGCCTCCAAAGAATCGAACCTCTTACTGTTGATCTCTTGATTTTGAGTTATGACCTAAATAAATGCATTTAGGCTTTCCTCCAAAGAAGGCTTACTTGGTGGGTTCTAAATTGAGAATTGCCCTTGGTCATAATTTGGCCTTTGAAAATTTTGGTATTGTGGTTAGGTGACAGCGCCTCCTAATGCTAGTTAAAATAAAATAACTAGACTGCTACTAAAGTAGTGGTGGGTCTAGGTTGATCTTACATAGTGCGTGTGTAAAGTTGTTGAAATGAAATTAATCAGTGTTTAGGTTAAGGGGATTTTTGGATTTTGGAAATAAGAAAATAGCATAAATATAGGCTAATAAAAACAAATTAAAGAAAACATGTAAAAAATAATTAAAGTGGGGAAATCGATAGGGACCCATTTCTTTGGTTCAATCTTGATCTACACCCTAATTAAAAATATTTCATTGATTTGTTGTTCTTAAACCTCTCCTCGAAACTATTAATTGTACGTTAATAATTAACCCGAGTTTTCCCTTAGGTAGTATTAATCAAGATACGATCGTTAATTAAACTTAACACCGAATAACCTAGAATATAATCTTTAGATTTAATTAGGCAGTAGCATTGCGAATTAGCAAAATCAATTAATCAAGGCAACAATCACATACGATGTGTCATTTAACCAAAGTTATGTGATCCCTAATGATTACGAATCATTAGTCACTACACATGAATTTCAACATAACAATCACAGATTATATCGAAATTCTAGCAATGGGTTTGTAATAAATAATTCAATGAACATATTAAAATTATTTTTTCACAATACCCAATTCAATCAACACAACGCTTTATAGGTCTCTCGAAAATAAATGCTTCATCCCCTATGAAAACTATCCCAACCGAAGATCACTTTTAGCTCTTTACTACACCTGCCTTTATTCTCTAAAGGAAGCTACCACTACTGTTTTATTATGCCCCTTTAAAACTTTTGCTCCTAACTCTTACAAAATTTCTACGTTTCACAGACATTTTTATGTGAAACACAGATGTTTTGCACTGCGTTTCCTCTTTTGTGTCTAACGTGGTTTTGCTTATTTGTTGTCGTATTAATGCTTTGGCTATCCATATGCTACATGCTGTACCATTTTGCTCCTAGTTACTCCTTACATCTGTGTTGTGTTTTATCTCCTACCTTATCCTCTTGCACTGTGTTTTCTTCATCTTGCAATTTTGTTTTGCTCCTTTTCCAATTGCCCACATGATTCACACCTTTGTCATAAGCCCTTGGAGGTTAAATTAAAATAATCCAAGGATTGCACTATAGGGTGCAACCTAGGGTCATTTTCTTAATCGGAACCTAAAATAAATGAACCTAAGTTAACCTATATGTCATGCTATGCAAGATAATTGGAAAAAAGGGGGTTTTGATTGTTGAAATCATTAGTAGAACTAAATTGAATTGTAAAATGTATTTTTGGATTTTCGGGATATAGAAAACGGAGAGATGAAAACAAGAAATTAAATAGTGATAGTTACCTCTTTAAAATGAGCTCCGGCTATCATAGTTCGAGATTGATTTTAGTGGGAGTAGAAATCACTAAGCTTCAAAATGGTAAACCTTAAAGTTCTCTTTAAGTCCAGGATCTTAATCAATGGAACTCCATTTCTTAAGATCCTGTTAATTGCTCTTAGTGTGTGTAGTAGGATCAACCAATGTAATAGGTCAAATGAAATCCACAATCAACTCAATATCAAATATAACTATGCAAGATAAGAGAGAATCAAGAAGATTAAAAATAGACATATATGAGACTTCATATATGTAAGCTCAGAGTTCTACATAAACCAATCCAAATTATATATAATGAATATCCAACATTTGATTAAACTATAATCAAGTAGCTCAACTACAAATTACAAATCCTAGACCTAGGAATTTATAAATCATAGTAGAACCATGGATTAAACTACTCCTCTTTTAAGCCCATTGAACTCTAGCCATTGCTACATCTTTAAAAGGAAAGGAAACACCTAGCCATGCATTGCACTCAAAAGCTTCACAACTAAGAATGAATCTGAGCTACCCAAGGTGGAGGTTTTATAGTGGAAAAATGGAGGAAAAATGAGAGAGATGAGAGGAAAATGATAAATGATGAAAGATGACGATGGTGGAGGCCCTCTGGAGTGTATATGTCACTTATCCGAAAATAGGGTTTCTAAGTAGGTATTCGGGTCGGTTTTCACGAATGGGTAAATGGATTTTCCAAAAATGGTTCGGGTCTAGGTTATTGATTTGAAGATTTCACCGCAACAAAGTAATTACTTTGCCACAGAGAACTTTTCCCGAGAGAGCTTTGATGATTTTCCCTGGTTCCGCTGTGACGAAACATTTTCTTTGTCACGATGAACTTTTCCCAAAAGCGCTTCTTGATTGATCTTGTGGCTTGCAATTTCTTGGTTTTCACTCTTCACTCTACTTCTTGAGTGTCCTGTAATAAAAAACAATAGCTTGCAATATCAATTGTCCTAGAAACCAAGTGATTGCAATTACTAACTAATTAGGACAATTTTACCCTTAAACTACATTAATTTAGG
Source organism: Erythroxylum reticulatum (assembly GCA_025504915.1). NCBI lineage: Eukaryota > Viridiplantae > Streptophyta > Magnoliopsida > Malpighiales > Erythroxylaceae > Erythroxylum > Erythroxylum reticulatum. Next base: position 13,337,743 of record JANSVA010000009.1, read on the forward strand.
ATAAGCACTCTTAAGCTAAATTAAGCACAATATCCAACAAAAGAGCCAAAAAGTTCAACAAAATCCATGAAAATATCACTAATTAACATAGAAACTTGGGTTCAATCAAATTCCCCCACATGTAAACCTTTGTACTCCTAGACAAAATTCCTAAAAGATTAAAGAGATACACGTGCAAAAGAAAATACCAACCATACCTAAAAACGAGAGTAGAAAATTAGTAAAACCAGTTTTCTCAGAAATTAGCCAAAGCAGATTGAAGGAGCGTTAAGAAGATAAACACTATAAGTATTTAATCCAAGAGATTGAGCAAAAGAGATTTCTCTCAAGGGAAACTATTTAACTCTCACTCACTTATCTTGGGATATTTCACTCTAAAATCTACTTAGTCCATTCTCTACCATAAGCTTGCTATAGTTCTACCTCTGCACTATATGAACCATAATTTTGGAAATCAAGAGGACTTTCCAGGTTGCAATGGTGGATGAAGGCCAAGTGAAATAAATGGAATAAAAGAAAAAAAATGAGTAACATGCATCACAATTATTCTCCTCATGAAACAAGCGTCAACTATTCTAAAGAAAAGATTTAAAATTCTAACATAGCAGCATTTCTTTTGCTATTTATTTCTATTTCCAAATATAAGTATATAGTTTGTTTAAAACACAATTGAATTCTACACTTCAAAACAGTTGCTCAAACTAATGTCATAATTCAGAATCAAACAAGATTCCTCAAATGCTCTATGAAACTACTTAGGAAACTCAAAACTGGTACATTTGAAGAACTAAAGATTTCCTGTTTACTCTTCACTGCCAATAGAAACACTCAAGAGCTTCTGGTACTTATGAATTATAGTAGCAGCACTACATCACACTAGTCCGATAAAAGATTTTTTTTAGCAAGCCAACCTATGAATCCTTCTCTCCACAAACATCAACTTAAACTTAGAAAACTAGAGATAAAATATGTACATCAATTTATAGAAATGTGCATGCACTCAAAAAGATGACTAAAGAGGCTAGCAAGGGTTAGGTGTTTGTGGGCCTGTGTTTAGTTAAGAAGGGTTGAAATGAATGCCTCTATCATATTCACAAAATTTTAATTCATCAAGCCTTTATTAAGAATTAAAACAAGTTCTAGAGAGATATGAAATTAATCAGATACACACAAATGAAAGAATTCAGGCCCAAATATCCTTCCAACAAGGTTTGTATCTCAATTAAGCAATCTCAAAGTTTAAAAACGCATAACGTCACTTTCTTAGCATACCCTCACTTACTTCTCATTAAAAACATTGAAAATAGAATTAGCCAAAATCAACTATCATTTAAAAACATGGATGGTTTTCCAAAAGCACATGTCAAACTTTGAAATTTTCAAAACTTTCAAGACACAGAAGTATTAAGAATCTAATTTGGGGGAATTATTGAAGTGAGGGAATAAAAGCATTAGCTTGGACAAAAAGAGATGAGGGGTTTCGTCATGGCAAAGTATGTAAATGATGGGCCTTCATCGTGGCAAAACCAAAGTTGGCCACGACGAAGTTTGCCCGAGAAGAAAATTTGTGAAATTGAAGAGCTTCATCACGGTGAAAGGTGGCTGAAACATGTAAAAGGTGGAAAATGCCATACAATTTCAAATTCACCTAAAGAACCAAGTTCAATTACACCCAAATGACCATAGAAATTCCTCCCCCACACTTAAACACAAAATTGTCCTTAATATTGAAACAATTAAAACACAATCATGTAGTGAAGATAAACATAGAGTAATGGGAAGATAAAGCACAGGAGGTAAGGAAAATACAATGAGAGTCAGGAAAATAATAGGGCCATCAGTAGCCAATGAAATAAGTTATATTATCCACAATAGGCCAGTACAATCCATGGAAAATACATTAGAAAAGTTAACTTAGTATCCAGTAGATGTAAGACTTAATACATAAAGACTCAACGATAAAAGAACAATACAGAAAATAAAAAGACTCAAGACTATTCTGCAAGATCATCATCTTTGGACCGAGATGGTCCTACTACAGATGTGCCCGCCCCAAATATGCCAGCGCCACTCATCGATTCATCCTCATTAGAGGAAAATTGGAATTGCAAGCACTCAGTTATCAAAGCATCCATGTAACGTCGATAACAATGGTCTCGATTAAACATAATGAGGAGTTGGTAAAGCTCAGTAGAAAGTCCGTCAATCTTCCCCGCAAGGGTCTCTTAAGTGACAAGCTCAAGGACTTCCTGAGCTGGTTGATCTGCCTTGGCTGATAACCCAGCTATTGGGTCTGCACCAACATCAAAAATAGGTAGGGGAGGAGGTAGTGAGTGAAAGGCAGGTTGTTTAAGGCAGTCATATCTAAAGAGGGGGGATGTGTCAAAATAGCTATCGTTATCGAACTCAGGGACGTTGTGGGTGTGAAAAATGTCAGATATAAGGTGAGGGAAGACTATGATGCTAGTGAATTTGGGTATGTTCATGGAGTCATGGAGGGTGGAGGCGATAGCGTCGGCTATATTGACCAGACGACTGATCATCAGGAGGTAAATGTAAAGGGCTTGACGTCTAGTGATGTAGGCTACGTGGAGGATGGGAACGATGTTGTTGTAGACCAAGTGTAGCCAAGGATGAGCCTCTAGCCGCAACTAAGAGCATTTAAGGTATTGTTCAACATTGTTGGTCAATGCCAGTCAGTGCCCTCTTGACAGAAGGTGCGGGCGACATCGGCCATAGGGTAGTTATGAATTAATTAGTCGAAGTGATAGCGGTGACAGGGGGGAAGATAAAAATGGTGGCAGATATTGGCAATGGTAAAGGCATGGGGCTCCCTAGTACTCTGGAAGTCAATGTCAAGTCGATCATGGAATCGGGCGTAGGTGTAAAAATGACAAACGAACTTGTCATTTCATAAGGTACACAGCTGAACTAGAACAATTAATTATGAAGCATGGAGTTGCTAGACAAAAGGGGTTGTTTAGGGGGGTGAGAGGAAAAGTTCGTTCCTTAGTGATAGGTCGAGCATTGGTTTTTTCATAGAGTTCCTCAAAGGTAAAGTTTTCAACTGGGGAACTAGGCTCACTGGAAGGTTCAACGTTTTTAGTTGAAGACATTGTCTTCCAGAAAGAACACATAGATAAACAAACTAAACAAACAAATAGAACAAAATAGGTCACATAGTTCGCTGCAACGTGCATTATTTCACTGCGGCAAAACCATAAAATGGCGCCGCGGCAAAAGTCATTCCTTGCACTACAGTGAAACCCTTCATTTGTCATGGCAAAACCCTTTGTTTGTCGTGGAAAAACCCTTCCTTCGTCGTGGCGAAAGACTCGAATCAAGAAATAAAGAAAATGGAATAAGAAGAGAAGAGAAGAGACTTACCGAGAGGAGGAAGAAAAAGTCACGATGAAACCTAGTGGGAGACAGAAGGAGAGGAAAAAGAGGGGAAATTATGAAGTGGTTAAACTAAAAGGGGGAAGTTGGATGGTTAAGGGGGTGGGGTGGTGTGAAAAGACAAAAAAAAAAAGAAAGAAGATGAATGGTTAATGATATATAAGGGTAGAATGGTAATCGCCTGCGCAGATTTTTACCTTCGCCGCAGTGGAGATGTAAGGTTGCCGCAGCAAAAATAACCCCAAAGTAAAAAGGAAAGGAACAGGGGTACTTCGCCGCAGCGACGTGGAATGCATGCTGCGACGAAAATAACCTGAGAGCAATACAAAGAAACTAAGGGGACTTTGCCATGGAGAAATAATGAGTTTGTTGTGGCGAAAGGAACCCGAACTCAAAAAGACAAGAAAACTTTCAACAAAGAAATGACGAACATGACATAGAAACACAAAACACAGGCTAGATACTCAGAAAACCTTAAAGTGCATATACATGGCTCTAAGGTACTAAATAAGCTCAAGAAAAGAAAATGCAACACAAGGACTATACTAAACTTTTCCAAACTTGAAGAGATATAATGCATCAAGGCAATTAAGCACAACAAAAGAAAGGAAAAAGACATAACTAGAAGGAGATATTATTGAATTGAAAAACTAATAATTAAACTAAAAACTAAGCTATTTTCCTACTGGGGTAGTTTTTCCCCCACACTTACTCAACAAACTAATGCACCAACATATGTCATGAGCAATCACAAGGGAAAAGTAAGTAAACAAGTGAAGGAAAGAAACAACCTGAGATTCATGAAGGATTTTGGTTCTCATGGTAAAGCTTTAACAGATGGCTATTCACCTTAAGCTTGACTCCAGTCTCTTCATGTAGAAGCTCCACCATACCATAGTTGTGCACCTTTCTCATTGTGTATGGCCCATCCCAACGAGTGCTAAACTTCCCTTGCTTAAAAGTAAAACGAGCCTTAAACAACAACACTTTGTCTCCCTATCTGAAATTATTCCTCAGGAGAACTTTATCGTGCACAAACTTTGTTTTCTCCTTACAGAGGCGAGAGTTCTCGTACACCTCTAGCCTTAATTCTTCCAACTCTTGCAACTGCAGCTTTCATTCCCTCCCAGCAGATTCTAAGTCCATGTTGCATTACTTGACTGCCCAATATGCTTTATGCTCCAACTCCACTGGCAAGTGGCAAGCTTTGCTATAGATTAAGCGGTAAGGGGACATGCCATTTGGTGACTTGTAGGCAGTCCGATAAGCCCACAATGCTTCTTTTAGTCGCAAGCTCCAATCTTTCTTGGAGGGCTTTACTATTTTATCCAAAATGTGCTTCACTTAGTTCCTCAAGTCTCCTTTCTTATATGGTTAATTGTTAAACAAACATTGTCTATAATAGGTCGATTCAGGTGTCTTAATCTAATAGGCATATGTTGCTTATGTAATCTAGCCCTAGAAGCCATTGTTCATATATTCTTTTAATATTGATTTTGAACACAAAATTGGCATTATGTACATGTACTTTTCCATTTCAATAAAATAAATTTGCATTATGAAAGTCTCTTGAAGTGGTTACAAGAAGATATAGTGAGGTCAAAAGGTAATTGGACTATGCTCCTCATCATTTTTAGTACCTGTATATACAAGATATGGAAGAAAAGAAATAATAGATGCTTCAATGGAGTTTAAAACCTAAGCAAAAGATATAAGAGGAATGCATCTACTTGATTAGGGAAAATTTACTCCATAATGAAACTGCTAGAAGTGCCAACCCAGAATTGCTCCATCATGGAGAATTTAGGGAATGACTTAAGCTTCTTGCCTTAACTAATGTAATTGTAATTTGGATAGTTAGTGACCAAGCTAGTTATATGAAATGGTACGTGGGAGCTTTATGCTTTGAAGTTTGGATCCTAAAATATGATTGCAATTATTCTTTTTTATAATTTCATGTAACATTTTAAAAGTTTCTTATAAACAATTACCATTTCATAAATTACATCTAATAAATTTATACGAAAAACAAATAGAGTTCTCCCTATATAAGCATACCAAAGTGTTTAGCCATGAATCATGGTCTAAATATAAAAGCAATAGATAGAAGTCAAGAAAAATCTTCGTAAAAATAAATCTAGATGAAAATCTTGATTATAATAATAGCTTCATCTACTGATATAATATTAGAATCTTGATTCTCTAATGAAAATAGCTTTGGAGTTAGCCTCCCAAAAGGTATTGAACCTTCTAATAGCTAACCTTAACCTTTTGAGAGAAAAAGATGTAAATAATATATGTTTTTACTCCCTTGTACACAGGCCGGGCTCAAGTCGGGAATCTTCCTACTTCTTTTAGGGGAGAAATACGATCTCAAATTGTGTTGCTTTATAGTCTTTTCTTATATCATATCTCTCGTTGCACTTGTTCGTATAAGATTTAGGCTAATTTACAAGCGTATGTCAGATGTTGTTATGCTAATACTTATAATATTTTTTCCATAGTTTTGTTTGAAATAGCTTCTAATGTTCAATAAATCTCATCTCAAGGTCAAAAAAGTATAATTACTTTAAAAAATGAAAAATTAGGTGTAATAAAATAATTTAATATCACAAGTTCACAACTAATCAAAATGACAGTACAACGTTGATGGGCTGCGCGTTTTGGAGCTTCAGTCAGTGACAGTACGTTACAGTTCCCATCTTCCCGTAACTATTTATATTTACTACGTTACAGTTCCATCTTCCCGTAACTATTTACATTTACTAAGAACATAGTAATTTATTTGACGACCAGCCAGCAGTCCCTCTGCTAAAGTCCACAAGAAACGCTGAGCTGCTCGGAGAAGTCGACAAGAGCATATTTATGTGTGCAAAACCTTGGCACCATCTCCGAGGAAAAGTAAAAGCAAACATTGTGTCCTGTCCGTGTCTGTCTGCAATGGCCATAGCTTTAGCTAAACGCATGCATACATACATATGTCATACTTTGCCATGTTGCAGCTCCATTGTAACCGCATATCCACTCTGTATTTCGACACTTTTTTCTTTTTTCTTTTTTCTAATTGCAAAAGAACACAGGACGACACATGTTATGGAAATTTCTTTCACAAGGCAGAACAAAATGGACAAGAACTAATTAGCATTAACCATGTACTACAAGGTTTCATACAAGAAAAGGTTAACAATTTCGTCCATAATAAATATTTTTTATCTATAGAAAGATGAAACATTCCAAAGCAACAAGAGGATTCTCAAGAGATTCATTTCCTTGCTGCCGCTGTTGTTGTTCATTCAAAACGCTGTCGCTTCCATCCTCTGTTTTCGTCCCACTAGCCGTCGATCCGGCGCCGATTGATCTGCTGGCAGCTCTACCGCTCAGCTTCCGCGGGCTTCCTCCTACACGGCCCCTGCCCAATCCACCTGCAGACCGAGTCGCCGTTAACCTTGGCCGCGTACCCGCATTACGCTGATTCGTCCGTGTCGTCGTTTGGCTGGAAAATTCCCTCCTCACGACCGGCTTTTCTCGTTTCGCTGGAGACCTTGAAACCTTCTCTCTTTCCTCCGTGTAAAGACGCTTCCTTGGTGCTTTTAAGGGTGATCTGATGAGTCTCTTCTTGCTCACTGCCTCATCTTCTCTTATCTCTGTCACAGTGGTGGTGTTTGTTGTAGCTGTTGTTGCTGTCGAAAGAGTATCAGTGGCATTGCTGCATATCTCGGAGGCCTGACTGATTTCTGGAGTTTCCTCTGTTACTTGTAAATCTTCTTTACGCTTTTGGTTGGTTAAACCTGGAACTTCAGCTTTAGGCTGTCGGACATTGGGGATTTGGGTATCGTTGTGAAGTGTTGATGGTTTGGAAATGGGAGTTTCAGAGAGGACTTCCTTAACAGTTTCTTCTTCAAGAGGTGCTGCTGGTTGTGAGGTTACAGTAACATGAGGTTTGGGGTGATGAGAGTTTTTCTTGATGGTGGTGATGGAGCTCAAACAGCAACCCATTAGAGTGTAGAGAGTCTAAAAAGTTTTCAGTGTTTACTGTCTTGCTTACCTCCCCTTTTGAAATTACTTGCAACAGCTAAGGTACTGGGTAGTTGGGATTTGGGGTTTTTGTACGTGGAGAAAGTTACAGGGCCTAAAAGTTAAGAAAATGAGCTAAGGAGTGCTTCTCAAGCTCTTCTGGGTTTTAGGGAGGACGCTGGGTTTATGCTGGGACTGACCGTGTTGCCTGGTAAGGATGAGTAAGGAGGATAAAAGTCTCCCTCTCATTTTCTGAGAAGTCTTGCACGGTTGGCAGAAGCTTTTTTTCAGGTGCACGGCTAAATCACAATTGACTATTAGGAATTAAGAAATTACAGGTAGGCATGGCAGCTGAACCCGCATCTCGTGAAATTGATGAATTCGATCTGATTTAATTGAGTATCGAATTAAAAAATATATATTTTCAGATCCTCGAATTAAAATTAACATCAGATTTCGCCGTTCGACTCGTCTTTATCCTTGATGTCAAGTTCAATTCAATGGACACATCATTTATTATTTGTAAAACGAGGTCGTTTCTGCCACATTATAATGGTCTTGTCTATCCGTTTTAGGAATGATACGTCGTCGTTTATGGAAGTCACTCATCCTCTCCTCGTCGTAGCCTACTCACCGCCCGCCTCTTATATATCTCCACCTCGGTCGCCTGGAAACTGGGAAGTCCTCCCTCCTTTTATAAGTTCATATATGTTGCTCTTTTTGCTCTTCCCTCCTTCTCATCTCAGATTCTCTTCTTCATTTTCATTTGCTCCTCATCTGTTCTTTGCTTTTCTCTGCAAGCGTATAAGTTGCAATGATGTCATGATGGATTGCTTGTTATTGTTTTCGACGAATTTCCAGGAGAATAAAGGTCGCGGGGATGCTCTATTTGCGGTTTATCAGTATCAGTGCGGAAGAACTTCATTATTTACTACTCCATTCGCTCCATTGTTCAGTATTTATTTATCCATAAGGTGAAATTTATCATATCATTTCTGGGTTGCTCAAGTATTAGACTAATATTATTATTGGTTTGAATTTGGATATGAAAGAAATTTCTTGCATGTTCATAGTTTATAATTATTGCCGACTTAACTTGGGTAGCTTTAATTGCTTGAAAATGAAATTTCCAATTTAAGTTGCCAGTTTGGCCTTGAAAGAATTTCTCCTTCCACCGTTTCAATATGCATGCACGAAGAATGATTTTTACCTATAAATTGCACGAATTTAAGGGTTAATATTTCTAGTCATTCTTTTGAACTGAGGTTAATAAGTTTTGTAGGAAGTACGATAATTGTATTTCTGTCTTATTATTCCTTAGGCTTGATATACTATATTACTCGAATGTTTTCGTCCCACCGCAATAAACTGGCATGCCTTTTATGAATGCATATTATAAGGAGTAGGCTTCATCAGAAAGGCCAGCCTCATATGATAATGACCAAAAACAACTAAACAATATCTTATGTAAATAAATAGAACTTTTGGATTTTATAATTTTTGGACAATGTTTCACGTCCTAATTGCTAAACTTTGATCACTTGTATAAATTAAGAACCTTCATGATTTAACATTTGTTTATCCCAAACTTAATGAGACGGAAGAATGAAATGATTATCACAAGTTATGGCAATAACAAATTACAATTTTGACTAAGACGATCATTGATCAGAAGCATCCACTCTTCATTGTTGATCAACTTTAGGAAATTTTTTTGTTCATGACCTGTAAATGTCCAACTGAAAATATAGTGATCATAGTTAGAATATAGTTTGAAAGGAATACTTATATATCATGAATAACAAGATTTTGTTAATTAAATTAGCAAAATACTAATAGAATTAACCTTTTAAACCGAACTGTTAAAATTTTAAAATGATAATCACTTACTTGAAAATTTAAAAGCTTGGGCACTACATTAAAAAAAATCATAAAAGATTGGACACTTTAAGATTACTTATCCATTTTAAGATTTATGATGACCAAAAGAAAGAAATATTGAAAATATCAAGCATTCATGGACAAATAACTATCTACTTAGATTTATATACGACTAACAATTAAAGGAAGGGTTATATAACTATAATGATACACTATATTGACAATGATTGGACTTTATGTAGTTGACTAATGAGGTAAAATATATTCTTTAATATTGTTATCATTTATTTATTGATTATGTTATGACTAATATTTCTTTATGTTTTTACATGCTAGGTTTATTTATGTATAAATACTGTATACAAGTAAAAAGTTGACAACTATAATGGTGAAGTACTTAACTCTCAACAGTAACTTTGGACAACTATAGCTGAAATGATGTGATGATAGAAAATCTGAAGAACAAATTGTAGGTTGAGGAGAAATCTCTCTCTAAACTTATTGCTCTTACCTCTCTATACTTGCTTTTACTAAAGTACCTTGACTCCTTTCCATTTTTGGAATAAAATCTTCCCACATCTAGTTTGCTTCTTCTACCCATATAATTGCTTCATGGTGACTGAGGCTTCAGCCTCGATGGAAGGCCTTCCTCAAGCCTTGTATGTAGTTATGGAAAAAGGAGAACCTTCAGTCTCTAAGGATGATTTTTCAGTTCTTTCTAGGGAGTCTCTTCTTGTAAAATCTAGAGGTAAGAATGGTGGAGAAAATGCAAATGTTGATAGAGATTCAAAGGACCCTTGTCCAGCGGGAGCATGGAGAAATAAATTTCAGACTTAGCATAATAAAGGAGTTCGTAAGCACTACCAAAATGCCGTCAAGGATGGAGTTATTTCTCCTCCTGTTGAGCTACTCAAGGCTGGTGATAAGGCTTGGTCTACAACCTTAATTGGTTTTTTCTAGACCAAGCATGTAACATCCCACTTCCACTGAGCATGTACCCATATATCTTGAGGACATTCGAGCATATGCCCTGGGAAATTCATTATAAAATGGTTGTCTCAGGAAACAACACATCTCGAGCAGACGAGTAATCATTTTGGCCCAATACAAAACATTTCTAATCATACAATTAGTATATTTTTCAATTCGCATAAATGATGTACAATAATTGCGTAATACAAATTTTAAAATTCAAAGAAAGGTTGTTGGACCCCGTTTCCTGAGCCCAACAATCGGAGTCATAAACCTTGTGCTTATTACCCTAGAGGGTTATTGCCATCATTTCACAAGGTTGGTGTGCCCACATTAGTCAATCACCTGAAATACAACTTAACTTCTTCAAAGAAATTGTAGCTCTAAGTTATTAGTTTGCTTTGAAGCAAGAATCATCTTAATCGGAGTTTTACAGCTCAAGATATACTTAAAAAGCTAAAGCGTGTTCATACCCCAATCATGCTCTCTCAACCGACCTCTCACTTACTCTAATGCAAACTTTCTCAAAACAACTCCAAAAGATACAAATTTGCATGTGAAGATAGTAAAAGATGTTAGGAATCTATTGCTTCAAGAATCACTTCATTTGGAGGTCGGATGAGGAAGTTATACCCAAAATAATCAAACACATTTATATCATCAATCAATTTGTACCTATCTTGGCGCAATTGCCATAACTCCCACTACAATTGTCAGATTGACTTCTTTGTAAACGTTTTTAAAGAAGACTTATATGTCTACAACTTTTATGAAGACCTTGAAGACAACTTCCACCTTCTGAAGGATCAAAAATGGAATAGAAAATGACGATACAACTAAGACAATGCAGAAGGTCAAATTAAGGCGAAACAAAAAGTCAAACTAAGACGGTTAAACTAAGACGATATAGAAAGTCAAACTAAGGCGGTCAAACTAAGACGATGTAGAACTAAGACGTAGCAAAACTAAGATGAATCAAAACTAAGACGATGCAAAACTAAGACGAATCAAAACTAAGACGAAGCAAACTAAAACGAATCAAAACTAAGACGAATCAAAACTAAGACGATGCAAAACTAAGACGATGCACCGTGCATAAGAAGATGTTTCAACTGGGTCTTTCTCACATCCCCAAAGTTCTAAATCATTATCTATACTCTCCAGAGCATCTCCACTCATAAAGACCATAACTTTCAACTTAGATGTCCAATTATTTCATGCTATATACCATTGGACTACGACTTTCCAGAACATAAATTTGCCAAAATCAACTTACATCAACCCAAAAATATACCTAAAGTCAGTACACGAATTCTTCCCTTATGTAACCATGAGAATCATGGGAGAAATCAAATTCATAAACCATTAGTATTAAAAGATCGTAGTTCTACAAAGCTTTAGTGGGCATTTCAAGCCCCCAATACATGAATGTTTCGAAAATATCCCAAAATACAAAAGATACATGAAAAATAAATTGCTCAAAATGCAACTAAGGCTTTGGTTTATTAGCTTTGCTTAAATGACAACAACATTTCAAAAGTGAAGTAATGCCTTAGCCCGTGACTACTCAATCTCTTGCTTATCATCTGCTTATGGGGAGGAAAGTGAGGGTGAGCTTAAAGCCCGTGGGAAACAATTTTATAGTTTGTAACAAACAAAGACATTTTTTAAAACATTTTTCCATGCAGAAATTTATGGGTATGCAAATCATGAATGCATTACTCCAATCAACTTGTCATGAACACATAAACACATCAAATGGTTTGGATAAGTCTGAAACATGACGCACTACACATTTCTAATGAAATGGTCCTGTGTAGTCGTGAATTTTTGAGGGAGTCCTTAAGGGAGCTCCATGTCACTAGCGGGCAGGCAGAAGAAGCCTATACTTAGGTTAACGTGTACGTGACGGTTCTTGATGGACTACCATGCATTTACTAAGCTCTTGAAACCAAAACTCTTCTAAAAATTCAAAGCCTTAAAATGCTCTTACCTCAAATCTTCTCCAAATGAAGAAATGCTTGTTTCAAAAGAAAACTCTTATCTTCATCTACCTTTTTCCCTTATTGTACATCACCAAAATCTCTCTAAAAGGCTTAAAAAAGATGAAACCCTTGCTCAACTCTCTTCTTTCCTCTCAACTATCGAAACCTCTCTTCTTCCTCTCTTTGGTTTTGTTATTTCACTTCCTTCTCTCACATTTTCGTTTTTCCCCCTCTTAAAGAAGGAAACTACACTTTTTTCTTCCCATTTTACCTTTAATGAATGATAAAAGTCCACCTTGCCCTTCCTTTAATGCCTAGTGGTTTTTAAACTTAAGT
>JANSVA010000009.1:13350429-13362883 GCA_025504915.1 Erythroxylum reticulatum
CCTTTCCCACCAAAGGATTTTGTTAACCAAGTTGTCTTAGGAGAACAAGAGGTAAATCAAATTGGTTGAGGATATAATGAAAAGGAGAAGATAGATTGACAAAGCAAATGCTTTGTATACAAGAAGAAAGAAAGGATAGCGCAGCAAGGAATTAAAGTTGTAGCAAAGGAGTTGGTAATACTCTTCATCTTGTTTATGTCTATTATTATCCTTATACCATATCATGTATAGATTGGCATGTTGATTTGGATATATATTGCTTCTGCTGCAAATAAGATTTCTAAAAAAATTTTAAATCTACCGATTCTTCAAAAATGGCATGCTTTCTTTTTCTGATCCAACAATAAAAGCATAATTATCAAGTTAATAATACCAATAGAGTCTATTGATGCTTTTTTAAATGAAAAACTGTTAATAAAATAAAAGATAACTAAACTACCTAAATCATCGATTTACTCGAACAGTTTGTCATTGAAGAAATGGGAACCCTCTGTATTTAAGGTGACCGTCAATGACTCCCAATTAGTATCCTCATTTGCTTCCTCTTCCAGTTCTTCCTCAACCGCCTTTATGCACTCTTCTTCTTCTTCTTCCTAAACAAAGGTTTCTAGCTAATCTTCTTCAATTATCTCCTAGCAGTCGTCTACTTCCTTTTCTTGGATAGAGGTTGCCTCTTCTTCTTCATCTTCTTATTTTGGAAGCTATTTTCCACTCCCAAGGGCGATTTTCATTCTATATTCTTTAGGATTTGTTTTAGTAGTACTAGACATGCTCTCCTGCAATTCATCAAATAATATTTCATCCATTTTGTTAAACCAATTCACCATATTCTATATACGATCCTCTGTTTCCTGATGCCTCATGTTTGATTTTAAAATAAAATTGGCCACCATATCTTTCAAGAAGCAATTACCTCCTTGCCTTCTTGAAATGTATCTTTATTCATGAAATCGATCATCATCTCTTCTTCAGTTTGAGACATTAGGGAGCTCAGATAATATGAGGTATTATGCTCATAATATTCAAGTGAAGAAAATCTCTCCTTGAAATCACATTCGCTTGCTACACACTTGGCAAGGTATTCTATTAGTTTATTTATACTACTTTCTTATTGATGCTCTTGTTGTACATATTCAGTTGGAGCATAGTCATTCTATCCATATGCATAGGGTTTTCCCCACTTTAAGGTTGGCTATACATGATTGGTTACTCCCACATATAAGTTGGTGTCTAACATTCATGATTGTAGTTATTACTCCCATAAATATCACAACATGGTATGGACATAATTTGAGCACCCGAAAACATGCTAGGAACCAACTCTTCTAATATGGTGTTATTACGTATTATGAAGACTCATCATAGCTCCAATAAAATTATTGACCCCTCCATCCATCAATTGTGAGTTATGGTGACAATGTTAAACCTTAATCCTTAAAATAAACCACAAACACACTACTTATGTAGAGAGGTTCAAAAGATTATTAAATGAATAAGTCAATACTATAACAAAATACAATAAAAAATATGAAAATAAATGAAAATAAATATATGGTTAGAGTAATATCATCCAAGCGTTCCTAATATTACTCTCCCTGACAATGGCACCAAAAACTTGATTGATTGTTTCTATACCAATATTTTAATTAACTACAAGTGCATGACGTAACTATTGTTAGCAAAGGTAAATACGAGTCGATCCTATTAAGACATTAAATACTAATAATTACTCTTCTCCTATTATCTAGCCAATAAATTGGATATTTTATTTTTAACTAAAACTAAAACCTAAGCAAATAAAATAAAATAGGAAATAATAACAAGTGCAGTAGACTAATGAGATTACTTGGAAAACTCAATATCAAAGATTAGTGTCTAGGTGATGAATCCTCATAAAAGTCATTAAATAGTTAACCTTTTATCATACAATTACTTTATTAAATATTAGACCATGAAAATTCTTATCTTATGGTAATAACTCTCTCAAGAATGCTAACAACTAATCCATAGGGTGATTAACTGAAATCTTTCTAGTTAAAGTTCCTGGGATTGCATTATTGATTTATAAATTCTGCTATTAGGTTTGACCTTAAACTAGAGGATTTATGTCAACCTATCTACAAGTTTGTAATCAAACCCTTTCAATTATGGTAGATCTATTCAAACACAATATTTCTCAATCTCTATGATACAAAATTAGATTATGTACTAATATTTTAGATCTATTAGTACATACATAAGACTCATAATTGAATCACAATAGATCAATCAAAATAATTGTATTAAATAGAAAAATCGAGACATATTGTATCACAAACTAGGGTTTATCACATCTAGACACTAAAACATGTTTATTTATATATAATAGAAAATAAAATCAAATAAAAATACGAAGAAAAACGAATATAAAGAAAGGAATCATAATTATAAATATCCTTTCTTTTTTTATTGAATGTTCTTGCAAGTTTAAGGTTTCATGTTGTTATCTATTAGATCTTTTGATGATTTCTTTATGTTCTCCATGTCTCGAAATCAATATCATCCTTTTTATAAGATTTCTATGTTTAGAATCTGCTACAAATGTATGTTCTCCCTATTTGCCTCTACTCACATCCTTTTATATGAAATTCTAAGGTTTATAAGACATACAAAGTATGATATACGACTATGTATAAAATTATGTAGCTCCAAAAACACTTAAAGCATGACTTTACACATTTTGAGAGACTTACACAACCATATACATAGTTGTGTATCTCCTAATTGCTTTAAATCTTCATTTTATGTCACTATTTCACCCAAATTCCCCTCCTTTTGGTCCGTGAAGAAAATTATAATCCATAAATGCACTTAGAGTGAATTAAGTACCAAATATATGACCAAATTACAAAATTTCAAGAAAAATGCATCAAATATAAGTGTATAAGTATAGTCACTTATGCATCTATCAACGATCATGCATGGCCATACATGATCTTGCAAGATGTTTTCCAAGATACAAGTTTTTTTATATACTTTTGACATTTTGAGTGGAAAAGTCCTAGACAAAACCCTAGAAGACTCAAGAGTATATAAAAAAAAGAGAAAAATATCACTTAACAGCTGCATAATCATAACTAGAAGAGATCAAAAGAGGAAAATTCTCGAGAATAAGGCTCAAGATTTTCTAGCTCAAGGTAAAGAAGAGAAAACTTTTAGATTTAATTATCTACTATTTTCTTATTTATTTGTTGTTGTCAGATGTTAATAATGATTAAAATTGCATATTTGGTTACATCTATGGATTGCTAGATTCTTTTTCAGGAATCATTCTTCATTTGTTTATTGAACTTTAAAATTTTAATTTAATGAATATGCTTGTGATATTTATTGTTATATATTCAATTTGAATCAAGAGATTAGATTAGATCACTTGTGATGTGTTGCACAGTGAGAGCTTGTACATCAAATTAGTAGGCGATTAAGGAGAGGTATTAGTTTTTTATTAGCAATATATAGGATTGCTTTAAATCTAGTTACATAGTTAGAAAGAGTTTTGATAGATTGAGAGACCACAATTGAATATCTATCTATTTTAATTAGGATTATCTTATTAGATCTCAAGAGAGGGTACTTATAACTATAGTATATCTAGCATCAAGTATGATTAAATCAAGAAGGTAAAGTGAAAACAATTAAGGATAGAAATATTTCCTAGCTTTCATAATTAATCAATCAATCAATTTTACTAATGCTTAATTTTTAGCTTAGTTATTAATGCTTTGTTTTTATTTTAATTCTTAGTTATTCATCTTATCATATACCTTAAACCAAGTTTACATGAATTGTTGGGTGACTATTATAATCCTCGTGAGATGATACTTTTTATACTATAAGTAATGATCTACTTGTAATGAAGAAAGTTTTTCAATTAAAATTTCAAAAACTTACATTTATTATGCTATTTAAAGTTTCTTTCTTTACTAATCATGCACTTGATTAATCTATTCAACACTTTCATGTATAAGGTGAAAAGGTTAGGGGATTAAGGATCCTTTGCCTAGTTCCTTTTGACCCTTGAACAAGCTTGTGGGAACTCCATTCATAAGAATACGATACGAGATAGATGTGATACAATGCTCAATATAGTTGATGAAAGTTTAAGGAAAGCCAAAGACTTACAAAACATTGATGATAAAGTTCCAATTGATTGAATCAAAGGTCTTTTAGAGGTCAAATTTAATAGCACAAATTTTGGGTAATCTTCTCTTATTGTAATTCTTTAAAATTTCTTACATCAGGAGGATATTATCTATAATTTATCTTACATCAATGAAGGCTCCTTGGTAACGTTGAAAAGAGGCTTAATATCCATCTTAAGCCCTGATGCTTAGAGCTTTGATGTGTGTTTGTAAATGGTATTATAGTAAGAGATGAGTCTAAACTCCTTTAAGGAAGTAGTAGTGGCTAACTTAGGAGTAAGATTAATTAAGGTGTCATTGAACTCTTTTAATAGACCCTTACTAAATAACCCAAAATGGATTTAGTAACCATATGCTTAATAAGATGTCATGATTTTTAGACAAATAAGGTATTAAACCCATTAGGGACTAGGGCCTTATTAAGTCGAATGCTAAACACATCCTTTCTAAGGGACTAAAAGGCAAGGTCATGGAAATAAATACTAAGTATGGGATTTTATTGGTGATGAATGAATAGGTAGGGATGAGCAAAAGAATCAACAGAGCCAAAGGTCTTGGAAAAATAGCTAAAATTCTCCTGAATAAAGTCATCATGTGAATGAACTAGAGTACCATCATTCCTCAACAAAAAAGTGATTCTATTAATATTTTCCTTGGAGATAAATAACTTGTGAAAAATTTAGTCTACTTATCCCCATCATATAACCATTTCATCTTGATCTTTACTTAAGTGAGAGAATGCTTAAATGATCTTTCTCTCCACTTTAAGTAGAGTATTGTAACAAGGATTAGAATAAAGTGAATGTTGTATTTGATTTATCTTTTCTTTAGCTATATCGACTACTGAAGGAGTTATTACATTTATCCTAATTAAGAAGCTTTAATTTCCCTTTAATTCTCTTCAACTTTTTATTATGAATGTAGGATGGTGATCCTTATATGTGACTATGTAAACCATAGATGGTTGCTCCTTTAAACCCTTATTATTTGCAAATAGTTATTGAATCTAAAAAGGAAATGAACTTTCACACCTGGGAAAATATTGAAAATAAATATAGGGGTATGACTTGATAAGAAAGGATTCCGAAAATTTCTTTACTATATGGGAATGTAGTCAACCACTTTGAGTTAACTTATGCCCTGTCTAACATCCTTTTATAAAACATTTGTTATGTTGCTAATTGGACCAATGTAAAGAAATGTCCTTCCATCTTAAGTATGGATACTTTAATGCTTAAAACACATCTAGCTGAATCATATGTACAGTTTATCTACCAATCAACCTATAATATTAATGATATAAGATTCGAATACTTTATTGGAGATGTAAGTGTTAGAAGCAAGTTCCAATTTAATGAAATACAAAACAAACCATAATATATATAGGTAATTGATTTATTTGTTGTATTAAAGGTTAGGAAGGAGGTGATCTGGCTATTTTAAAATTTAAAGACAATTAAAATAACTTGATGCAAGAGTAGGAAGTGTGCATACATGACTTTGTTAAACCAATAAAATAGAAAATAGCAATATCAAGAAGTACTTTTTATCTTCTTATAAGAATAGCCAAAAGTTGTTCATTTTATATACCTTGCATTACTTTCATATTAGAATATATGCTCTTATAAGTTGAATGAAAAATATTATCTAAAATTTATAACAATCAGTTTTGCATCTAATCTTTAACCATTTATTCCTATTTGATAGGGGGGGAAAGGAGATGAGCATAAATTTCAATGCATTTGGATATTAAATAATTAATTGAATCTTTTGCGAAATATTACATGCTTATTCTTTAATCTTTAATCTTTCATACTGAGCTTTAAATTGATTACTTGATAAAGAATTTGAGTATTCTAGTTGTATTTGAGAATCACCACAAGAAATTGAATTCAATTATAAATTCTTAAATTACATGTTCATCAAAGATAAGGTAAACACCTATAGAGCTTTATGAGCTTTCCTAGAAATTTGTACAAAAATTTATTTTCACCCAATAAAGAAGTTTATAGTGAATTAGAATTCCTAAAAAGAGATTAGAAGGTGTGATATGAATCAAGCATCTATGCAACCCACACAAGTTTATAAGTGAAGGAGACATGAAGAGTTGCTTGGATAGGTTGCAAGTAGTTCAATTAAAGCACCAAAAGTTGCTAAAGATTAACTAACATTAGAGAAGTAGGCAACACAACACTATGTTGATTGTATTTGTTTCTAAAATAAGTTTAAGAAGCAAACTAATGTCGAACGTAAGGTGAGACTAGCACCAGAAATATTTGTATTTCACACTCATAAAGTTACAAAAAGTAATTAATGTTGTTACAAGGCTAGAAAAGTGTTGGTCACGTAGTTTAGTTATTTAGGATTAGTTATTTCATGATGTTAAGTTTAAGAAGCAAACTAATGCTAAACGTAAGGTGAGACTAGTACTAGACATATTTGTATTTCACACTCGTAAAGTTACAAAAAGTAATTGATGTTGTTACAAAGATGGAAAAGTGTTGGTCATATAGCTTAGTTATCTAGGATTTTGTTATTTCATAATGTTATTTCCTTTTAGGACTTTAGTTCTTAAGATTTTGTGCTTATAAAAAGTTTTCTTCTTTCTACAATTGACAACTTATCAATGTTAATAATAAACCAAATACCTTGGAGGGATTTTTCTTCAATCTTTTAGAGAAAGTCTTATTTTAGGTTCTCTAAAAATATACGCTCTTATTTACCTTGCTATTAGCAATTAAACATTATAATCTTATTACTATTAATCCTTTATTTTTATGAGTGTGATGATTCATATCATTCTTTCTATTTTTGTGTTCTACTCTCTAATCAAACTTAAATTAATACAACCATCCTTGATCTTATTCATATTCGTAGCAAATCTCACTAGTTATATTAGTGAGGGTCATATCATAGTTTGATATCAAAGTCATCTTCTATAATAATATCTACTCTTGTAATCGTTTGTTCATGTTTTAAATATTTTTTATCTTTGTACAATACATCCAATTTCTTTTGGGTGTTCTTGTCATTTTTAACACAACTCTTTAAAACAAATTGTTCTTATTTCTCATCACATAATTTTGCAATTTAATAAAAAAGAAAAGAAAAAATAAAAAAATTGACCAAAAGGTTTTGGAAAAGTTTGGTCCCATCTAAATCATACATAAGGGGCTGGCAATTGTAATATTCTTTGCAAGTAAGGATTACTATTTCTAATCCCACAAGGATAAGGTATTCTATATATTACAACATTATGTTTACTAATTTCTATAACTTTGGTGATGTTATAATTCTTTATATTTTTTTGTAAATCAGTAAAAAAATTTATACACATAAGAAAATGGTAAGTACACAACTAGAGATTTCCTATGCAGTAATCTCTTACCTACGAAAAGGAATAACCTAATGTGTACTCATAAGGAAACCTACAAAAAATTCCTTAAGAACAAAACTCCACAACTGTAAGCCCATACAAACTTCCTACCAAGATGGCCTTATAATTCTTTTTTGTAATATTCTTATTTTTCTTCTCATTTGGTCAGATTGGGTTCTGAAGGGCTTAGGACCTATTTGTTTACATTTTTATTTTCAATGTTTTTTTCTTTTCAAATTTAGTTTAAAAAAAAGCCTATTTGTTTGAATTTTTAGTTTCTATTTTTTTGTTTCAGTTTCTTTCATTTTTTCAAAAATTTTGAAAACCATAAAAAATGGTTTTGTTTTCTAGTTCTATTTGTTTATAATATGATTTACTATCAACTAAAAATATATTATTAAATTATTCAATATATTAATTTTTAATATGAACTATGAATAATTTATTTTAGTATTATATAATTCATTAATTAAATTAATAATTAATAAGAACTAAGAATATTTTTATTTTAGTTAAAAATTTTAAATAAATAAAATTTAATAATTATTAATAATTATAATTAAATTTAAAATATCTTCAAAATATATATATTTCAAATCAAAATTGATTTAATAGTTAAAATATATTTAAAATAAATAATAAATTTATAAATAAAATATTTATTTTAATGAAATAAAATAATTTTGTTAATAATTTTTTAATAAATATTATATAAGAGAGTAAACTAAATTTATTTAATGAAAAATAATTTATTTTTAAGTTTTATCTAATATGTAATTTTTATCAAGGATAAAAATATAACTATAATGATATTAAAATCCAAACATGGTTTTTTATTTAAATAAAAAAATAAAAAAATCCTGAAAATCACAAGAAAAAATAAAAGTAGAACCAAATGGCTCCTTAATTTTTTGCTCTTAAGTTTTTGTTTTTGCTTGGCCTTTAGTTACATTATCATTATTTGCTTCTATCCAATTTACTTTTCTAAGAGTTACTTATAAAAGGGTAAAGTCAAAACTAGCCTTTTTAATCGATTAATAAGTTTGCAAAGAACCTTTACTCAAGAGCTTAGTTAGGTGTAAATAGAGTGAATTTTGAGAGAAAAATATAAGGGAATGCTTTTGGTGCTAACAATTTCTTGTAGGTTCATTATAACTCAAAACTAAGAAACAAAAAATTATACAAGGACGAGGAGTAGATAAGGAGGAAAAAGTAATGATGGGCTATGAGTTTATCTTGAACTCAATATAAGATCCATATAAGCAACTCATTAGACAACTTAAAAAAGTTAAGGATATGATCAGAAACATGAAGCTTCCATAAGTAGTCTACAATATAACTCACCTATGCCTACAAGGATGGATGACTTTCAAATTGATAATAAGGTTGATAATGTTGTTAACTACTTGGGGGAGTTGAACATAGGAGTGATAGAGAAGAAAGAGGTGGAAAAGGAGATAGAACTGGGAGATGAGGAGGGAACACATTCAATTTAGGCTATCAAAGATAATATAAGGAAAGGGTGGGCAACAATATAGATAACATTAAGATGACAATACCACCTTTTAAAGGAAAGATAGACCCTAATGCTTACTTAAAGTGAAAATTTTGTAGAACTAGTTTTCGGTTGTTACAAATATTCTAAAGAGGAAAAGGTTAACTTGTTACTCGTAGAGTTTAGTCTTATAAAATGGATTGGTATTGATCAAAAAATTCTAAGAGAAGGAATCGAGCGTCATTATTAGAATGTGATAGGAGATGAAGATGGTGATGAGAAAAAAAATTGCACTAAGTTCCTATTATAAGGATCTTTATCAACAACTACAAACGTTAGCTCAAGCTTCCAAGAGTATGGAGGAATATCATAAGGAGATGGAGGTTTTATGGTTAGGGAGAATGTGGATAGAGATACAAAAGCAACAATGACTCATTTTATTTATAGAATAAATATAGAAATTGTTAATATTGTCAAGCTACATTATTTTGGGGAGTTGGATGATACAGTTCACATGGCTATAAAGATTTTAAAAAAAGACAACCTAAAAAAGAGGCCTTTAAACCATTTCAGTATCTTTAGTACGTGTTCTTCGTCATGGAACAAGTCATAGAGTAAAGAGAAAGACAATGCTCCAAAAACAAAATATAAAGTAATCATAACAAAAGTGCACGTCGAGTGAAGAGAAAGTTGAAACCAATTCTTCTTCAAAAACTATAATTCAAGATGTCAAGAACTTTTAGTGTTTAGTAAAATGATATATAGCTTAATAATGTCTCAATAAGAGGGTGATGTTGTTGAGGGAGGAGGAATAATATGTGTCTAAGAGTGAAGAAGAGGTGAATAAGAATATGTCTAGCTTATAAGATGCTAGTCAAAGAGGGAAGGATGTTAGCAATGATGGGTGCATTGAGAGACACAAAAGGGAAGGATGCTAATGAGTAAGAGGGAATTAAGTATCTCTATGAGAAAGGAATTGAATTAACAACAAGACGATCTCTTCCATACAAGGAATTCTATCATAGCTCAAGTTTGTATAAGATGGAGTTGCTTAAACATAGTGTGAAGTTAAAGGTGAAGTTAGGTTTGCCAACTACAAAACGTTATAAACTATAATGTTTAAAGATGAGTAAAAATGTCAAAGTAACAAAACAAGTATTAGTTTCTTTCTTAATTAGGACGTATAAGGATGAGATATAATGTGATATATTTCCTATGCATGTATGTCACATTCTTTTGGGGTGTCATTAGTAATTTGATATGATAGTTAAGCATGATGGGTATAAGAATCGCTATTTCTTTACCAAAAATGGCAAATTGATCACCTTTAATCCATTATGACTAAAGTTAGTTTGAAGATACCAATTTGAGGACAAATCCTTTTTAAGAGATGAGAAACGACAGTAAATAAGCATTTACTCAACCAATTCAAGCTTTTAAGGTGGGAAGATTTGAAAAATGACTTTAAAAAGCAATGAATGGTTAAAATTAAGAGCTAAAGTTGCTAGATATTGGACAATATCAGAGAATTAGCTAACACAATACCTACATAGTACTTTGTTAGACCTATGTTTCAAAATAAGGTACCATGATAGTGTTGGGATTACGTCACCAAAAATAAAGTGAGACCAATGCTAAACACGTTTGTGTTTTATACTCATAAAGTTATAAAATGTACCCAATGCTTAGGATTTTGTTGTTTTAGAATGTTATTTCTTTCTAGGGCTTTATTTCTTAAAGTCCGTTACCTATATAAATCTTTTTATATTATTATAATTGATAGCTTATCATTTTTATATTATTATAATAACAAAAAACCTTCGAGAGATTTTTCTTTAAATTTTCATAGTAATTATTATTTTAGGTTTTTTATAAAACTTAAGATAAATTTTATTATTTTCATTTTTTATGAGCATAAGATTTCATATCATTCTTTGAATTTTTGTACTTGTATTCGTAAATTAAAGAATTGCTTTTTATTTTGATATTGAATCTCACCAATCCTATTAATGAGGTCTTACTAAAGTAAACAAATGTAATTCAAATAACAAGCAAACCACAATAAAATTTATTTGTATCTCATATAGGGTCATATGATACCCGTAAAAAATCCTCAAAAGGCCATTAATTTATGAACCCCTAATTCATTCTCTCATCGTTCGAGAGATTTAAGCGCTCCATTATTATTGAACCTTTAACAAAAAAGTGTAAAGTCTCCTCATCTATAGGATAGGTTAATGAATTTAAAAGAATTTTCAAGAAAATCTTAACAAAATGATTGCTAAAGATAACTAAAATACTCAAAGTGTTGAGTTTCGTACCATACTAGCCGAAAGGTACCGTACCAGCTAATAAACGGTATGAAATGGTAAACGTCAGTACCGATGTTTATCGGTTGGTACCAGCTGAAACCAAAAGTTCCGGCCGATACCTTTACTTACGAAAATTGCAAGGACTAACTTGCAATTTCTGAAAGTTTTAAACCTAATTACCCCCTTTCTCAACTCTTCGATTCTTCCACACCACTGGCTTCCTCTCTCTTCTTCTTTTCCGATCTCTCTCTCGATATCTTCCCGTGAAGTCTCCGTCTCCTCTTCACCATTGACATCTCCTCCAGTCCTCCTCCTTCGACTGCTGGTTCGCGCAGTTGGCAATCTCTTTCTCCCTTCGACGGTTCATCCTCAACCCACTCCTTCTCCTTCGGTCCTTTCCTTCCTCCTCCTCGTCTCTCTTCCTTCGACGCACCACACAACCACCTCAGCTCAGTCACACCACACGACCACCTCAGCTCAGTCGCACCACACGACCCAACGTCGACCCGAAGAGGCAAAGACCCGATTGTTTTGGGGTGTATATATTTTGATTTTTTCATTTTTCATGACATTTTGAAAATTATTGATTTTGTGATTATGTTGGTCATTGGATGATGGTGAATTTTTAAAATTTGTGTTGTTTGTTGTGAATATACGATGTTGGATTTGGGTAAAAAAAATTGGATGTTGATTTCAGCTGAGAATGGGAAATGGGAATAGATATTGAAGTTGAATGTGGAAGATTTTTGTCATTTGTGAATGTTGAAGTTGAACTAAAATTGGAATTGGATTTTGCCATTTTGGAAGTGGATTAGAAATTTGGAATGGTGATTTACAGTAATAAATGGTGGAAATTGGCTTGTGATTACGGTATTGATATTGAATTGTTGGATTATTGATGATTGAGATTGAATTTGAGTTTGTGCAATTGAATTTGAGATTGAGTTTGAGAATTTGAAATATTTAATTGTACCTGTATTTTATTCAATGATAATTTGGTGCTTATGGTTAATCTTATGTTTTAAATTTAAACTTTAAAGTTAAATTGTTGATGTTGATTAATTGGTTGTTAAAACTTAAAATTGAAAGT
>JANSVA010000009.1:13362983-13379405 GCA_025504915.1 Erythroxylum reticulatum
TTATTTATTAAAATGATGAAATTGTATTATTGTAATATTTTAAATACTTTGTATTATTCTTAATTTTATAATTATATAATGATGATTGTCTTTATTTATATTAACTGTAGTTATTATTTATATGTAAAATATTTAAAATTATTGTTTTTTGATATTAATTGTCATTATTATTTATTCTTAAGATTTTTGAAAGCATAGTTGATGTAAACAGTAAACTAGTAAAGTATACAGTACAACTGTACAATATATCAATATGAACTATTTTGCAAATTTTAAAAATTTTAAGGACTATTTCATAAATTTATAAAATTACCCGAGACGGTATCCAGTATCGATCGGTACCGGTACAATTCCATTCCAAAACTTAATCCAGTACTGAGCTATTCCAAAACTTAATCTAGTACTGAGCTCGATACAGTATTCATAACTTTGAAAATACTACGTACCGATTTCTTTTACTTTTGTATCTCTTAATTTTGAAATTGTTGATAACTATCCATACTCACGCAAAATTGTGATTGTGGCATCCTTTTTTTAAAAAAAAAAATTCAATTATTCACTTCTTGAAAAAGTCTTTATAATTACTTAATCAACACTCTGCCTGCATTTTAAAATCCATTCATAATTTCATACAACAAAAATATATATACATACGCAGGCACAAATGCTAAGAACATGCACTTACAGTTGGACAAACTTATTCAGAATATCATGAATTAAGAAAGATCCTAACTAAGATAGGATAAAAATAACTTAGTTTAAATATAAAATGTTACATTATTTAATTATTTATTATATTAACTAAAATAAATTTATTAAAACTATCTTATTTTCAAGTGATCAAATTGTGAAAGCTCAATAAAGTAAGGAAATTATTTATATACGAAAAACATGAACTCTTATTTAAATTATACTAGATTAATAAGACAAAGATAACGGCAAAGACCTATTTTTCTTGGAAGTTCCTAAATAAATTACCTTCCCATAAGATGCTATTGTGTTTTCAATCTCAGCAAAAGGTCACATAAGAAATAAGTTAAAGGAAAATTTTGATATTTTAATTCGTAGCTTCAGATAAATTATCAAAATCAACTCAAACTCTATTTTTAACATTTTAATACACAACTCTTATTTTAGGTTAAATATAATTTGATGTTAACCTCTATTATTGACTATCATTAACTTAGATAACATGAATTAATAAACAAATTATTTAATTAATTTTTGAGACACATAACTTTAACATAAAAATAAAAAGAATTCCTATTTTGTTGACCCATCTTCATCATCCCTCAATCAACTATTTAACTACCTCTTCAACCAAACCCTCCCATCAACCACCACCATATATCTGTAATTTCCATCAACCTACGATTTCCAATTCAGCTACAATGCTCGATCAAAATAATCAAAATGAGTACGGGCAACGACTGGTGGCAGGGTTGACTCGAGGAGAAGAGTGCAGAGAGACGAAGATGGGCCAACAAAAGTGGAAGAAGTACCTTGTTTTTTCTTTTTTTTTTTCCCTTTTTCTGGTTACAATGTCCCATATTTTAATTAAATAGTCCAATTGTCAAGCTACATCACTTAAATTAAACACCCAACTATATATCATAAAAAAAGAGTTCAGATATTGAGGTGTTAAAAAATAGAGTTGAACTAGTTTTGACAATTTTTCTAAAATTATGAATTAAAAGATCTTTTCCTAAATTAAATAAGATAAGCCAATAACTTTAACAAATTAAATCAAAACGAGCTGTTTTTTAAAAATACAAAAGCAAGAACCTAAATTTATTCCTATAATTTACAATTAAAATGAATATAATTACCAATGATATGCTGAACAAAATTACAGGGCTTTCCATTCATTAGAATTTTAAACTGAAAATTAAGGAGATAGTATCATTTAGATCTTTTCCTAAAAATTTGGATTATTTGACTGAAATATATAATAATTACGATGACGACTACAAATCATGAATGAAGGGCTTTATATACACACACACACACACACACACACACACACAGAGAGAGAGAGAGAGAGAGAGAGAGAGAAAAGAGCAGAAGGTTTTTAGTTAGTCACATTAAAGACTTGGTGCTTCAACCTAAGAAATACACCAAACCATCGGTTAAGTCTCCAGATAATGACTAAAAAATTTGTTTTTCTTTTAATATATAGTTAGAGAAGGAATATTATCCAAGAAATGTCACGTAGGGAAGGCTGATTGGTAGAATAGTTTTTTTCACCAGCAAAGAAGCAACCAGTTTGTAGAGCATGAAATACAGAATACATCTATTGATGGGTGTCCCAGTAATCACAGACACACGGTTCTAATTTAAGACTACCGCAAGGTTTTTAACTACCTCGATATGTAGTGAATGAAAAGGGTGAGAGCAGCAATGGAACATGAAAATGTTCCCTGTTCTGTGACTCTTTGATTTCAAACACAATTGAAACATAGGGAAAGAAGCCAGAAGGACAGTACTTACCTGTATTGAAACTTAATCTGTATATTCCTGGATTTACCACATCAGTAATGCCCATTAATGGACCACTCCGACCATCAGTATTTGTAGTTGACGAACCTTGTAATATCCAGCTGCCTCCATCTGGTTCACCAAACAATGGATAGGACTGGGTACCATTCCACATCTCTAAATGTACTTCAATACCAGCAGCCGGACAGCCACGAGAAACATCCAAGATATGGGTTGTAATTGGAGGTCTTGTTCGAGTTGGAGCTGGAGAAGCCTTCTCGGACAAAGAATCAGAGATAGCACTTAAATGTCCCCCAATAATGCTTGTACGACCTTCTAGAGTTCAGAAAAGAATAATCAGTGTTCAAACAATTGCAACATATACAAGAGGGAATAAGTGGAGAATTCTAGGAAAAGGAAACTCTTGATAGCATAAAATGAAATAGCTGCAAGTTGCACAATGTTCACTATCAGGAATCAGAAACACGAGTTATGTTTCCTTCCTCAGGTATCCTAAAAACAGTCAAAGTTGATCAATTAAGATTCTGTATTATGATTAAAACAAATATAACAGCTTAAATTTGCAATATTCTCAAGAGGACTTGATAGCACGTGTCAACATATTATCCCTAATTTGTTTATCTATCGACAAGTAAAATGCAATTTATCCCATGACAATTTAGTATCAAGAAAATAACAAATTAATGGATCCATATGTTAAATTGAAGACTAACACCAGCTGGGTGAATCCAAAAGATCCTCTTATGGGGGTATATAAAAATAATTTTGAAATCATAGCAGAGGCTATCTTTAAAGTTTTATGTGAACAATTTTTACAAAGATGAGGGCACCATCGTCCATGGTGGTCTTTCTAGCTAAACTCACGACCATTATAAGTCCAGATCAACTCAGAAATTTCATGACTGATAAGCACAAATAAATGGGATGACAAATGAATTACAGGATACTACCATCCGAAAAGGAAATGAATGAAAATGGGATGACATAAGCACCCCAAAAAAAACAGGAATACTACCTTCTAGTTTCTTTGCAGAAACTGTAGGAGAAGCAGCTTTTGTTTCAGTTGAGAAGAGCTTTGCAATGCGTAATTCTATTATTTTCATTTGCTCCCGTGCTGCAATCTCAAACTCAACAATTGGCCTGTTCGTATACCTTTTCTGCATAGGGAGAAAAACAGATGTCAATTCAAGAAAAATGCAATCAAGTATTAACACTACATCGTCTTTTTCTGAAAATCCTACCCAACAGCCAGAACTGAGAAGGTTAAAGCACTGTATGAAAGAAATTTTAAGTGTTTTGGAACTATCCATGAAGGCAAGTAACACAAGCCTTACATGAATGGCGTGTCTTATGGTATAATTGCTGACGTTTGCCTAATAAAAGGCAGCCTCAACTTATGGTACTAAAACATTCTCCTCGCAATATGTTGCTTAAACAATTCCTTTGAAATGGAAATTGTAAAATTAACCTGCTCAGATATCCAAAGGCTTAAAAAGAAAAGAATCAACCATTTCTTTCCACAGTGAACTAAATTCAGGCACTACTTGTAGCCCTTTCACTTGTGATATTGCTTAATATGGATATTGCTAGCAATTACAGCTAAACTCCTGTAATTCTCAAAACAAATGTTTACCTTCAATTCAGCAAGAATTTCATGGGTACTCCTTCCAGATGCACATATGAGAAAAACAATTCCGAATTTTTCCCTATATTGGGCATTCCACTTATGTAGTTCCTGAAACAGGAAGGCGGATAAAAATTATAAATTAGCACTAGGAATCCTTCTCTATCATTTTGATGATAAAATGAATTACATCAATCTATTTTCATCAACCCTTGGCATGGCATTGATAGACTTCGATGGTAGCTTTGTACTAACCTGTAAGCTGGAAGTAGTAGCAGTTGCTAAAGCAGTTGACTGCTCCACTTTACTCCACCTATATAATAGAAAAAACATCACAATAATCAAAAACCTAGAAGGCAAGTAAAAAATGAGGCCAACAACAAAGATTTCCACATATACGGCGAACACAACAATAAACAAAATCAATCAGAAATATAGAGTAAAAATCAGGTCTTGGAATTCATTTTGACGTTAATTAACTTCAAAATAAGAAAAATAGGAAAAAGCATACTAAACTGAGCCGATGGGTAGGAGGTAGCAGAAGAAGAAATGTGGGATTGACCAATCTGGGGATGAGCAGAGAAAGCCTGAAGCCAGCCATTGACATCTACCTGTAGCAGATATAAATTTGATTGCTTGATGCAGTTTGATCCACTCTTAATTTTTGTTAAGAAGAAGAAAAGATAGAAGAAAGGACCTTATTGAACCAAATGTCTCTTGCAGCAGCAACGGCTAGGTCAAGAGAGGGAAAAGGGGAGGCCATCGCCATTTGCTTGGCGAATTCGGAGCTCCCACAGCATGCTAACCACTCTTTCTCATCTATAATTTCCATTGATGATTCAGATGACCCGGATTTCGCTTTTCTTTGATGATTCAGATTATCGAAGACTCCCCTCGGTCACTCAAGTGGCTCCTTTCTTCATAACAGATGTTTGACGGATCAATATGGTATTTTTGTTTTTTTGTTTTTAAAGAGAAAAATCTCATTGTCAAGATTATATAGATTAATGCTCTCATCCTGTGCTCTCTTTATAGCTATTTTTGGTAAGGCAAATTAATACTATTCCGTCGTTTCCAAAGAGATTTTATAATAAAATTGAACGGAATAAGATAAAATAAGAGAGTTCTATATTATATTTTATTTTATCTTAAATAATAAAAATAAATTATTTTGAATTTAAGGTTTAAGATAAAATATAAAATAATAAATATGTAATATTTAATTTATTTTTAATAATTTTTATAATACTAATTATACCCTTAAATCTAATAATATGTGTTTTAATTTATAAACATATGTTTTGTTCTATCAATAATAAAATAGTTATTTATTATCATTACACATATATTTCATCTTTTTCCATCCATTTTTTAAACAATATTATTATATTATGAATTATTTCATCCCTCCTAAATGATAATTTTTTAATATTATATCTATTTACATTCTATTACATTATAAGTCATTTCATTCCATTAAAAATCTTACGTCCAACAAAACACTCTTTGACTGGGTTATTTTTATTGTGGTTATTAAAAACATGAAATCAAACTAGGCTGAAAGTCTTTTAACTCATTATATTTGCATTAAAATTTAAATTGAAATTTAATATATGTATAAAAAGGAATTTAATATAGGGGCCTATGTTAGCCATATAAGTAGCTGCCATAGATCCCAAATTATGATTTTATAATTTACGATTTCAGAAAAAGTTAGATTTCTTGTTTTATGTCTAAAAATGTGATGAATAAAAAAATTTCTTCTGTTCATTTATCAAACCATGATTGATTGTCACTTGATGGTTGTTTTCATGTTTTTAATCCAATCTAAAAAATTTATTGAAGTTAGAAAATGAGCATTATGTGTTAAGATTAAGGTTTATTATTAATAATTTTGATAATAACTACTTAACATTTCAAATTTTAAATTAGATTTATTTTAATAGTATAATTCTTAAAAAGAAATAAAATTATAGGAATACACTTCAGAAGCTTCTTAATAATCTTACCTAGTCTTTACGTTCTTTATTTTAAGTGCAACTACACAGCTTCCATTTAGGCTAGAAGTCAACACAGGTTGAATCTTTTTTTCTCAGAGACAAATTGGGATAACAGATTAGGGTGGGCTGAAGATAACTGTCACACATTGGGAAAGGATTAGATATGTCTTAGCCTCAGCTTGAACAGTTCAATCTATGCAACATGGATGGAGAGGAATCAGATATTGTTCAACAAGATCAAAACCGACAAGCATGCTCTAGCTTACATGATCTTTTGTTGGATTAGAGAAACCTTGGTAGCTCACCAAGTTGCTGAAAAACTGAGCACTCAACTCAGAAGACCTAGAATCTCTAATAATTCAATTTATACCCAAGGACTTTGGAAAACGTAGTTTTGTATATTTACTACACTAGCTTGACACTACCTTGTAGTGTTCCCTTTTGATGCTTTTTATGGCTTATGGATGAATTTAGTATTTTAATTTAAAAAAAAAATATTACACAAATAAAACATTTAAAACTTTCCAAAAACTGAACAATTGTTAAAACTTAATTTTGCCATCACCCAGAATTGTTCTCACATTTCTATATCAAAAATAGAGATTAAAGTATGAAAGAAAAAGTCCAATGTCACACCATAAGGTATTTAAAACACATAATAAAAAACCTAATTGCATATATTACTCGCTTTCTTAGAAAGGTACATTATATTCCTTCTTAAAGTGAAAAGTTGTCTAAACACTTTCTAAAACTTGTTAAAGTTAAGAAATCTGGTTAGAATCATGGTATGTTCCCACAATAATGGCTTTCTCTTGAGATATTATCTCGTTCCCTTTTATTATCTTCATCTCTCGTTGCTAAACACTTGAAAATTGACAACAAAATTCGCTAATTTCTATTTTAAAAATGAAACATCATGGGATTTGATATTGTTTTGCTAGTCTAATATATTGCTCGACTAGTCAAATGTTTTTCAAATAATTCATGTAACCATTGGTTAGCTAGGCG
Organism: Erythroxylum reticulatum; assembly: GCA_025504915.1. Lineage (NCBI taxonomy): Eukaryota > Viridiplantae > Streptophyta > Magnoliopsida > Malpighiales > Erythroxylaceae > Erythroxylum > Erythroxylum reticulatum. The sequence goes on from JANSVA010000009.1 coordinate 13,370,115, forward strand.
ATACTAGTTCTAAGTGTCTTCTTAATATCAAAATTTATGATTCAAATATCATAGGAGTTCAATTTTAATAGCAAATTAAAAAAACATAAATTTTCACGACATTTTCCTTCAAGTGTTATCACTTTATTTTATCAATTTTAAATCTTCTAAATATATAATATTATTCTCCAACTCAATTAACAAATATTAAATACATCCTTAATGTACTAAATCTCATCAAATTATAAAATTTATAGTCTCAAAATTTTAGAATCAATCTCACGTGACATATACTTTGGATGTGTACAAAATCTATTATGACCTTCAACTTTTGTTATATATACTATCTACTTTGTATGTATATAAAATCTGTGAATATGTAATGTAATTGATTGTACCTTATAAAGCTAAGGTACATATCGTCTATTAATTCAAATCATGTTTACCTCTATTTGATCAACCAACCTTAACGAAGATATTTGAAAAGAGTTAGCTCTTTAATATACGGTTGACGTCATGTAATTTTTTCTTTTTCTGGAATTTGGAGTTGGTTTAATATTGCTCCAAGAATGTCATTCAGGGCTCTTGTCTAACAACACAACAATGACTACAAAGTTCTTTTTCCCCTTCCTCTTCCAATGGCTCAAGGCTTCTCCAACCACCTTTCTTTGCTGAAGTGTCAAAAATGTGAACAATAGAAACCGATCTCGAAATATCACTTGTCATTCTATAACCTGACAGGAGGTACATATAGGTCCCTATTGGCGCCATGGTCAGATACAGTCGTTGGATTTGTGGGTAACTTGCCTGTCTGGCATCGGACCTAGAAATTGGTGAAGGGATGGTTTGCATGTGAGAACCATCAACCACATTCCATATGTTGAGTTTTGCATCGTAGGCCTCAATATGACCCTTCCAAGCATATAAACAATCTCCTGAACTAAATATTTTGCCATCCACAGCTACAATTTGATTAGGTGGCACATCCAATTGCCACATTCCCTTTACGAGATCCCACCTGTCATGCTTAAAGTCATACACGTCAGCGGAACTTCTTTCCAAGGTGTAGCAAGGCACTCTCTTATCACAGTCCCTCCTCTGAGCAAACCCTCCAACAATATAGATTTTGCCCTGCCATGTCACACCTACACACTTGTACCTTAATATGTTCATGTCAGGCAATGCTTTCCACTGGTCCGACACTGGATCGTACACCTCAGCTGAGGACATACCATGAGTCGAATCCAATGTACGTTTCCCACCGGCCACATAGATTTTGTTGTTGCTCACAGAGCAAGCAAAATCATACCTAGGTGTGCCTAAAGATGAACATTTGAACCATGTATTGGTACGTATATTGTAACGCAGAACTGATGATAATACGTCGTTGTCTACTTCAGGGATATGATCTTGATTATATCCTGGTGTCTTCTGGCAAAGCCGTCCACCAATAATGTATACAGACTCGCCTATGGAAGCCATAGAAAAACCCTTTCGACGATGGCTGTCACTGAGTTCTGGAATGGTGCTCACGCGGTTCCATGTATTGTTCGAAGGGTTGTAACATTCTATCCAAGTGGGCAACCTGGTGCTCATTTCCAACTGATCTCTGGGACAAAATGAAGCATAAATGCGATAATTCTCTGATGAGTCTTCTTTTGATAAGAGATGAGGTGATTGTGTTGACAGGGAAGCCATTTTTAGATGAAAGAGCTTCGAACAATCACCAGTGGTCTTATCGGTCTACTAATGTACGGGAAGTTGAGTTGATACGGCTTAAACGAAGAGAATATATCAGAACATGTATCCGGAAAAACCTAAGGATCCAAATTTTGATAGCATCGAAAGAGAAATGTAGAGAGAGAATTAGGGATAATATTTTGGATTCATGGAGGAGTTCTCCAGGGATTTTTCTTGTTTCATGATGACTTTTTTGGTTTCCGTGTCTAGTCTTACTGTCCTCGATTCATAACTAAAGACAATTAAACTACGAGGAATACAAGGGCAGAAAGCTAAAATGGTGCAATGAAACCTGATTCTGTCTTTTGTCCCTTCCTTTCTTATACATTGTACATTCTAGCTAAGCTCGTTCATGGACATAGATAATGATTCTTTCTTGATGTTTCTTCATTATGCTCTTATTGTATATATCCGCATGTACTCAACCAGAATATTGAAGTGACAAAGTGGAGTTCGTTAATTAAATTCTCATCCAATTAAAAGTTCAGCCATAATTGTAATTATCTTCAAATGATCAGATTCTCTCACTTGTTTTGCCTATTCCAAGTGATGATAACTACTAATAGATCACTTTGAAGAAGTTAATATCTAGATAGTGTTACATTGTATTGTACGTCTTCATTGGAATTTAGTGCCACCAAAGATGGTTGCTGCCGCTTTAAGTAAATAGTGCTCAAAAGTCGTTGCCTTTTGTACATTATCGATTATACCAATGTCAAAGTACATAGGTTTCTGAAAAAATACGACAGCACGCCAACTTCAGTTTAGAAGAAAATCTGAAGTTCAACACATGATATATCAGAATTTCTTTCTTGGGTATCTTTTTTCCGAGGATATTCTTACTCTCTAATCTTTATTCGTTCTAATTGGTTACGTCGTAAACATGCCTGCTTCTATGGCTGGAAAAGAAACTAGGGTAGTCTATTACGTAAGATTGCTTATCCAAGTATACATACTGATAATTCTTGTTATTGCTGTAATCCTTCAAATATCAAGTCTCTTTTCTGATGACAGCTCCTTTTTATGCACATATTTAAAAATTTATTGTCTTAAAATAAGAATATTTAACCTTTTATCTTCCATTAAATAAAAAAAAGTTCAAATTGATCCTCACTACAAGAAAATAACACATTACTGACGTAAAATTATCCGTCGAAAACATTCTACAATAAATTAGCGACGGAAATTGATTTTCCATTGTAAATTTGTAGAAAATTTTTGTTTTCCGGGACCATCAAAATATCCATTGATAAGAAAATTATCCCTGTGACTTTCCTATCAGAATATAGCGATGAAAAAGTAAAGTTCGTAGTAAAAGTAGGAGGCAATGGCTAGTGGGAAAAATAAGCATCACGGAACTATAGTTTCGTCAGTAACTGTCGAATTGTTCATAAATTAAAACGTGTTGTTTGGTTTTAATCCAAACGATGCCGTTTTATTCACAGTCTTAACTATCCCAAAGCCCGCCCCCTTCTCCCTCTCCTCTATTATTTTCTCTCTTCTTCCCATCATCAATGTCGTCGCTCCCTCTTCCTCCCAAGCTTCCACCGTCGATTTTTGGTTCTTTTGGTCCATCATGCATCATTTTCAGGTTACAAAACTATTGGGTTATTTTGTCTCTAAAATACGAAGCTGTTAAATGGTTATATATATGACCATAAACAGGTGGGTGAGTTTTGTTTGGATGTGCTAAACCAAGCTATTTATGCATTTTTACATTGAATTGTTGGTTTGTTTGTTGTTTGAACGTGTTGTTGTAGTTAAATAATGAAAAAAATGCAGTTGTTTTGTTATTAGTTAGAGATAATTCAAGTTGCCTATGAATTGTTCGATGAAATGTCTCTTAGAGATGTTGGTGAGACTTGGTTAATGCCCGAACTTGGTTAATGCCTTGGAATCTAAAAAAAATGCCTAAAGTAGTTACATATGACTTGAAATGGAAAATGAACAATTATATGGATGATACTTTGATACTATAACTAGTCATCGTAATTAGGACTAGTAAGCTTAAAGTCAATTTAAAGAAGTTAATATAGAAAAAGAGATAGGATTTCATATAATAGAACGAAATTGGACAATTATATGCGAGGTGATATCTGTGAAACAATTAATGAGCATTTTTATGTATTAATAAGGCATGATATGAAAAGAAACATAAGTATAGTGCTTTTGTACATTTTGAATCAAATTTTACAAATTTTCCTTTTAATTTGATGGACTAAATTTGGTTTTACCAATTATGTCTTAAATATGATGTAGGGATTCTTTATGACCCAAACCATAAATTGAAATGAAAATTCCATATTTATGGGTACTTAAATCAAAGCTGAAGTTGAAGCCATTAGAACTTATTATTTGAATTTAGGTATTAGACATCATTTATACCTTTTCCAAACACTTATGTTCCTACTGTTTCTTAAATTTTAATTTCTTTATCTGAACTTGATAAAGTTGGATATTCCTTTAAGTTTTGAAATGTAAGTTGCATTTTATTTAATAATAACGATTGTATTAGTTTCGTGACGGTTTATACAAATTAAAGTTTGATGATCTTTTTGTTGAGATTTTGTTGACCTTGCATTAAATGTTGGCATTAAACATAGTTTAGTAGAAGAAAGTTTAGCTCATTTATGACATAAACATCTAAGTAACATATCTAAAGAAAGAATACAAAGATTGTAAAGAAGAAATCATTCTAATTTAGATTTTACTTATTTTAGTAAATATGTGCATAGTATTATGAGAAAACATATAAGACACATAATTAAGAAAACAAACACAAGAAGCATGCAACACCTTGAACTTTTTTATATTTTGATATATATGGGCCTTTTGATGTTTCATCTTTTAGTGGGAAAAGTATTATATCACTTTTATTGATGATTTTACATTATGGGTGTGTCTAATTGTTATATAAGAAATCATAATCAATAAATACCTTAGAGGTGTTTATTAATGAGGGTTAAAATATAGTTATACCAAAAAGTGAAAGTTGTTAGGTTTTATAAAGGTTGTAAATTTTATGGAAGGTGAAATGAAATCAGACAATGTCTTGACCTATTTGTTAAATTCTTAGAAAAGAATAATGTTCATCACACTAAAATACAACAATATTGCATAAAGGCATAAGCATACTTTAATGGATTTGGTTAAGAGCATATTGAGTTATTCTTATCTTTCCTTATCATTATGGATATATACTTTGGAAATTACCTTATGTTTATTAAGCGTGATTCCTACACTAAAAAAAAATTATGAATTAGTGAAGAATGTTTATTAAAATTATCATAACATTAATTTGTAACATTAATCCCATTAAAATTCCACATATTTTTATTTCAAAATAAACAAATATTATTTTATGATTTGCTTGCTTTAATATATTAAAAATATAACAAAACTATTGAACAAGTGTATTTTGTTAAATACGAAATATTATTTTTTGCAAGCCCTATATTATGTTGAAGAGCATCACTCATCCTTCTTTTTTGTAGTCTGTGTAAGGTTCTGATCATACATATCATACATAATATATATCAAATATATGCAGTGGAAAATAAAACAGAACTTCAAAAACTAGATCTACTCATGCATATAGATATAGGAAACAAAAACATGAAATATAAGATGTTTACATACCTTTCTGACGATCTCCTTCGTTCTTTAATATTCTCTGCATTGGGTTGTTGTAAACCATAATGATCAACGTAGACCATCTCTAATGAAAGTCTATATGAAGATAAAAGGATGAAACCTCACTAGGAGATACCTAGAACTCTTTCTTTGTGCTAGCAAAGACAAGATCTCTTGTAAGAGTTAGAGAGAAAATAGTATGTGTGTAAGAAAGAACTTTTCTTTCACTTGTGTCTTACACAAGATGCACGAAAATCATCTTTATTTTCTGAACCATTTGGCCTTCCATAACACCCATCACTAATGGAGAGTTATGGGAAGTTAATGGTCATTAATAACATGCATTAATGGAAGTTTTGGGAAGTTAATGGCCAAATTAGCAACCAACAACATTTGTTTCTAATCCATTCCATGCAACATTTTCTACCATGATTGCATCACAATACATTCCTGAAAGACTCTCTCATATCTTGAATCACCATTCAAGACCATTTTACTCATCCTTAGGATCTCCTATGTGTGTGACCCATTTGGTTCTCAGTTATATTGGCCACTTGAATTAACATTTAATTCAAGTAAGTCAAGAGCGGTATCTAGCAACACTTCATGACCCCCAATTGACCAAAAAGTCAGTGGTTTGATTATGAACCCTTCCATATGTAATGTTGCCGTGCAATTCATCCTTTCACTATCTATAACCTACTTGGTTCAGAGTATGGTCAAAGTGTCATCTCCCACTAGACTAACTACGTCATATCTAGTCCAAGTGATATTAGATCTTGTCTTAAGGATCTCATTACTCTTTGTATCATTGAAGACTCTCTATATGACACATATTTGCTCTTGCCAGAGACTCCCAAGTAATGACCCCAGTAAGAGGTCATGAGTATCATCTCCTTCTATCAGGAGTGGTGAATCCTTTATTGGCTACTCAATTACCTCTAAATACATCAAGTTATACCCAATCACCACCCTATGAATAACCCCTAAAAGACACTGATGAATGGAGCCAAGGCACAGGATCAGTATTTGAGATATCCTTGAGCACCTCAAGTTAAAGGATACTTGCACCATTGCAATGATGAAACTATCATTGACACTGGAATAAAATGTCCTTATGATTGTCTCATAGTAGGTCAATCAAATGTACTTACTACCCTTAGTAAGCATCCACATGTAACTTATATCTACAGCTTATGAGATTTACTGCTTGATCGAATCAAGGAGTATAACATATGCTAGCCTATCCAGATTAATTACATCCCATCTCATTAATCCTATAACTAGGGAAAGTTTAGATACTAATATAATTACACATGATAGGAATCTCATTATCACGATCTCATCATGATTTCCTCCATACTATGTTTTGTATTAAGGAATTCATTAAATAAATTTAATATCAACATCAAATCTATAAATGTATGAACATCGAAATAATGAAAATTGTCTTTATTAATCATAAAATGATTTGTACAATAAGTGCCAAAAATGATTGCCTTTAGAGCACTTATCTAACAAACTCCCACTTGCACTAAAGCCAATCACCTTGAATACTATAGGCATGTATATGTGACATAAAATTCTTTTGGAAAATAGGCTTAGTCAACGGATCAACTATATTATGATCGGTGGGACTCTCTCTATCTTGACATCATTTCTACTAATGATTTCTCTAATCAAATGGTAGCGCTTGAGTACCTGTTTGGAATTTTGATGAGACCTTGGTTCCTTGGTCTATGTTATAGCTCCATTGATGTCACAATACAACTGCATTAGGTCAGCGATGCTTAGAACCACACTAAGTTCTATGATGAACTTCTTGAGTCTTCTCGTATTTGGAGCTTTTTCAATTGACTACACCACCATTCCGTGTGAATACATATCTAGATTAGGATTTGGAGTCATTCCTATCGAATTGGAAACTGGAATTAGTATACCCGGTTACCATAAGATCAACTTCTCAATATACAAAGAATACATCCTTAGTTCTTCTCAAGTACTTAAGGATATTCTTGACAGCTGCTCAATAACCCTCATAGGGTCCGACTGGTATCTGCTCGTAATACTTAGAGCATACAATACATCTAGTCTAGTACATAACATAGCGTATATGATTAATCCTATATCTGAGGCATAAGAAATTAAACTCATGCCAGTCCTCTCATTTTGTGTCTTTCGACACATAGATTTAGAGAGTGTAATCCCATATACCATGGGAAGCTAACCTTTCTTGGACTGCTCAATACTAAACCTCTTTAACATCTTGTCTATGTATATAAACTAAGAAAGACCAAGCAACCTCTTAGATCTATCTCTAGAGATCATTATCCCCAAAATATAAGTTGCTTCTATAAGGTCTTTCATAGAGAAGTTCTTAGCTATCTAAATTTTGACTGATTGTAAAGCTGAGACATCATTTCTTATTAGTAATATGTCATCTACATACAGTACAAGGAACATAATTGCACTCCCACAAACCTTTTTAGACTCACACAGCTCATCTAGATTTTGTGAAAACCAAACTCTTTGATTGTCTCATCAAATCAGATATTCTAACTCTTAGATGCTTGCTTCAATCTATAAATGGATTTTTGAAGCTTGCATATCTTTTCTCCATTCATGGATATCAAACCATTAGGTTATGTCATATACACATCCTCGATTAGGTTTTCATTAAGGAAAGTCATCTTCACATCCATTTTCCATATCTCATATTTATAATTAGAAGCAATGGTTAGGAGTATCCTAATGGATTTAAGCATAGATACAGGGCTAAACGTTTCGTCATAGTCAACACCTTTCCTTTGATGATACTATAAGCCTAACTTTATGGGTTACTACATTGCCCTTCATGCCAGTTTTCTTTTTAAAAACCTATTTGCACCCTATGGGTTTTGTCCCTTCGAGTGGGTCAACAAAATTCCATACTTAGTTTTCATATATGGAATCCATTTTGGATTTCATAGCTTGAAGCCATTTGTCAAATTCTAAAATCTTCAGAACCTCTTTATAGGTAATAGGCTCATTATCTTCTACGAGCAATACATGGTTAAGTTCACTTATGATAAATTCGTATCTATTAGGAACATGACGTATCCTACCTGACCTATGAACTTCTTATGTGTCAGAAGGTTGAACTATTATTTCATCTTCATGAAAAATAGTCTCGGGTCTTGGTAGTTGATCTGCATCTGTTTGAGCATCTTGAACTTCCACAAGTTTAATTTTTCTCCCACTTTCTTCTCTTAGAAGAAACAATTTCTCTAAAAAGACATCATGTTTTGGAACAAACACCTTTGGTTCTGAAACATGGTAAAATCGATATCCTATAGTTTCCTTAGGATACTCTACAATTAGACACTTGTTAGATTTAGCTTCAATCTTATCTGACTAAATCCGCTTCAGATAAGTAGGACAACCCTAAACTTTCATATGAGAAAGATAGGGTTTCTTGTTAGTCCATATCTTGTATAAAGCAACATCAACTTAGTTGGATGGGACTTTGTTTAGTACATAAACAGAATTTTTGAGTGCATACCCCTAAAAGGATTTTAGTAAATCTGCTAAACCCATCACAAACCTCACCATGTCTAATAAGGTTCAGTTTCTCCTCTCAACCACACCATTGTGTTATGGTGTGTAAGGTGGAGTCCACTAGGATAATATTCTATTATCTCTGAGATAATTCAAAAACTCTTGGCTTAAGTTTTCACCACCTCGATCCAATTGAAGTGATTTAATACTTCTCCCAAGTTGTTTCTCAACTTCATTTTTGAATTCTTTGAACCTTTCAAAGGCTTCAAACTTATATCTCATAAGATAAATATACCTATATTGAGAATGATCATCGATAAAGGTAATGAAGTATATGAAACTACCTTTGGAATGTATGGACAATGAACCACCTACATTAGTATATATTAGGTCTAAAAGTCC
>JANSVA010000009.1:13386750-13397270 GCA_025504915.1 Erythroxylum reticulatum
GAGGAATTACAAGAAGGTGCCAGCACGTGGGATGCTACATTGGTGGGTTTCTTCATGGAGAAAAGGCCAGCATTTCCAATAATTCAAACATGGGATAAGAAGAATTGGCATGGTAGAGGGCTTATAGAGGTTATGCATTCGGAAGAGGACAACCTTATCTTCACCTTTTCTTCCAAATCGGAAGCACAAAGGGTCATTGAAGAGGGTCCTTCGCATGTGTCCCAACTTCCCCTTTTTCTACAAACATGGCAACCAGAAATAGAGCTTGATAAAATTTGAACGAAGAATATTCCCATTTGGATTAACATTCACAATATCCCTTTAGAATATTGGACTACTAAGGGTCTAAGCATGCTTGCTAGCTACTTGGGCAAGCCTATTTGCATGGATGAAAATACAGCTTTGAGAAAACACATTGGGTTTGCTAGATTATATGTGAGCATCAACTTAACTAAGGAATTGAAGGATAGTATTCCTATCCTACGATTAGCAGATGGAAACTCAATGTGAGAGGATTGTGATATGGTCACTTATCAATGGAAACCATCCCTTAAAGCACAAGGCAAGGCCTGGAAACCGACGGGTAAGATATTCGTTAAAGCTTACTATTGGGAAGTGATGGGAATTGAGCATATTGAGCATCATGAAGCAGAAGTTTTAATGGATAAAGAGGAGACATTGGTAGAAGTAGAGCAACAAAAGAAGATCCTTATAGAAACTGCTTTATTAATTAGCTCCAACAACAACCCGAAGGAGGCAGAAATATTTTCAGGCCAACATCAGAATACCTTAACAGCTGACAGCAAGATTGAAATGAGGGAAGGAGGTGATGTTGTGGTGCCTATTGAAGATAACCATAATGATGCAGACTCGGGGGACAATATGACTGAAGGTAGCTCATCACAAATGGAGAGACCCACAGCACTGATTCAAGAAGTTCTCTTTGAACCAGTTACCTCTATGAAAAACACTAGGAGCAGTAGGAAAAGCTCCAAAGGGAAAACCACTCTATTATATCAATAGTCCTATGGAATATGAGAGGAATAAATAATCCTTCAAAGCTTTGTGCTTTAAAGGATTTTGTGAAGTAGGAGAAACCGTGGGTTTTTTGTATGTTGGAGACAAAAGTTAAGGAATATAATCTTAATAAATTAAGTTGTTTGGGTAACAATTGGCAATTCGTATCCAACCATCAATGCCATGCTTATGGGAGGATTATTGTTACCTATGATGACCTTTTTGTGAAACTAGAAGTACTGGAGTCCAATCCCCAGTTTTTGCACACTCAGATTTGGTTCAAATCGGAAAACACAAGGATTATAGCTACATTTATCTATGGGTTAAATACTAAATTTTAGAGAACTGAACTCTGGAACTTTCTGCGATGGATTAAACCTTCAATAAACTCATGGTGGATGGTTGGAGGTGATTTCAACACAACTTTGTTCAGATCTGAGGCTGATGGGAATTGCAATCTACTGAATTATTCTAAATATCTATATGATTGTATACAAGATGTTGAACTGGTGGATCTAAAGGCTATAGTCCATAAATTTACATGGACCAATAAGCAAAGTTCTCATTGGAACATCAGGAAAAAATTGGACAGAATTATGGTCAATGAGGAATGGCTCTCCTCTTTCTCCTTCAGCTATGCAAACTTCCTCGATCTGGGTATTTCGGACCACTCTCCTATGAAGCTAATGGATCTATTCTCTTCCTACAAATCACAACACCCCTTTAGATTTAATAACTTTTTGGTTGAAATGGAGGGATTTCAAGAAGCAATACAAAAAGGTATGGAGTTTCGGTGTTATGGGGCCAAGCAATACATGTGTATCCAAAAGCTTAAGGCCATAAAGCAGGAGTTGAAAATTCTTAATGGGGAGAGGAGAAAGAATATGAATAAAGAGATTGACCTCTCTAGGGCCCAACTTTATTCCACACAACAAGCTTTGGCAAGGGATCCCCTATATGAAAATCTAGCTTCAGCTGAAAAGGAGGAACTTAAACATTACTTGGAAATTATGGCAAACCAACACTCACTGTTGAAACAAAGATCTAGGATATCCTGGATAAAGGAGGGGGATAAATGCTCTAAGTTTTTCTTCAATATCCTGTTACCCACAAGCATACTAATAGGATTAACTCCATTAAATCTGAAGATAGAAGGGAGGTTTTTGGCCAAGAAGAGGTAGTAAGGGATGTTTTATTGTTTTACAGTAAACTTCTGGGGTCAGATTCTCCCCAAACTATACAAGGCCTCAACCTTAGCCAGTTTGTATCCTAAAAAATCCCATATCACAAAGTTCACAGACTAACTAGACCTGTTACGGCTCAGGAAATAGATCAGGTTGTGTTCAGCATGAATGGATCTAAAGCCCCTGGTCCGAATGGCTTAAATGGCTTCTTCTACTAGAAAACCTGGTCTTCCTTGGGTGGAATGGTCAAAGAGGCAGTGCAAGAGTTTTTCTTTAAAGGTTTACTTCTAAAGGAAATCAACAAGACTTTCCTTTGCCTTATCCCTAAACACCCCAGCCCGGATTCATGGATAGATTATAGGCCTATATATTGCACCAACTTCCTTTATAATATCATAGCCAAGATATTGGATAACAGGATGAAGGAGGTTATGAAGTTTCTCATTAGTGAGAATCAAGGGGAATTTTTGGTCGGCATAGATATTAATGATAACATTCTATTGGTTCAAGAACTCTTGAAAGGGTATATTTGCAAGAGGTCCCCCCAAAATTGCTCCATTAAGGTTAACCTACAGAAAGCCATTGATAGTGTTAACTGGGAATTTTTACTTAAGGTATTGAAGGTCAGGAATTTTCCTCCAGTCTACATTAGTTGGATCCACCAATTCATATCTACTGCATCTTATGGGATTATGATAAATGGGAGTCCCACTAGATTGATTAAAGGGCGAAAAGGCCTTAGGCCGGGGGATCCCCTCTCCCCCTACCTATTCCTTATCTATATGGAAGTCCTAACACAACTGCTTAAGTACAACATTTCTCGAGAGCCTAGGTTCAGATACCATTCTAAATGTAAGGCGGTTTCACTAACAAATTTATGTTTTGCAGATGATCTCATCCTCCTATGCTAAGCTAGTGTGCATTTGGCCTCTCTTCTGATGACCACTCTTAATCAATTTAAAGAGATGTCTGGTTTATGTACTAACGTCCACAAGAGCTTCATTGTTCTCTCCAAAAGTGCCTCTCATCTCTCGAATGCCTTAGCTCAAGCTACTGGTATGGAAGTTAAAGCTCCTCCTTTAAACTACTTGGGGATCCCTATCTCCTTTAAAAGAACTCAAATTCTGTGAATGTCTCCCATTGATCAAAAAGATTCAGAAAAAATTAGGTCTGTGGTCCAATAAGGCTCTCTCCTATTAGGGTAAACTACAGCTTTTCAAATCTATTATTCTGTCCATGAACACTTACTGGAGCTCATACATCTTCCTCTCCAAAGGACTAACTAAAACAATAGAACGGCTGAGGAAACAGTTCCTATAGGGGCAAATGAATGGGGAAAAAGGAATGGCCAAGGTAGCTTAGCAGTCTATATGGAAACCCAAAGAAGGAGGATTGAGAATTGAATCTGTAGTTACTAAGAACAGAATACTCATGTCCAAAAGGATCTGGAGATTACTAGATGATCAGGAAACTTTATGGGCCAAATGGATGCATACCTATATCTTGAAAGGAAGGAGTTTCTGGTCTCTACACCCTAAGTCTAGCTACACTTGGTTCTTTAACCAACTCCAAGGTATGAGGAGAGAGATCTATCAACATATAACTTGCTAAATAGGGGCAGAAGATAAACTCTCATTCTGGTTTGATAACTGGTCAGGAAATGGCCCCTTAATTCAAAACAGCTTGGCCAATTCTCTTTTAGATCGCATTACCAAGACTGCTAAACTCTATGATATCATATCTAATGGTGAGTGGACACATTCTTCGGCTGAGATACACTGGCTTCACATTCCTCCCCTCATAAGACAGGGGGAGAGGGACACCTATTTTTGGAGGGGTATCCCCATTGTGGAGATTACTCCCAAGGCAGTAAGGAAATTTAGTGCAAGGCCAAAAAACAGGGTAGGTTGGGACACTCTGGTTTGGAATAACACTCTCAGCTGGTAGTGAAGAACAAGTTGAGCACTATGGATCAGTTAAACTTTCTAATCTCCCCTAAACATTGTATTTTCTGTCACCTAGTGAACGAATCCAGAGACCACCTCTTTTTTTAGTTTGGATTCTCTCGAACAATCTGGTTCACAATCTCAACCCTCAGCGCATCAGACCTAAATGCTTGGAGACTTCTAGACATAATGCAAGAGATACCTAATCTGCACTAGTCGAAAAGTGACAAGGATATAACCCTTATTTCGATGGCTACCTATGTTTATAAACTATGGCAGGAGAGGAACTGTAGAAGATTCAAGAATCAAATCACCTCAATGAACTCTCTTACAGAAATCATCACTACAAGCATTCGAGAACAACTGATTGTTAATCAGTTACACCTATCTTGTAGTGGGAGAATGGCCTACATATGGAGGATTTAACTCCCAGCAGCTGAGCTATGCAACCCCACACAACAAGCTATGTAGAAACTAGATTACCACTCAGATCTACAACACTGGATCTCCCCTCAGGGAAGACCAAATACTGAGACTCACTCCAGATCGAGCCTTACTTATTTGGCTCTGCTCATCCACGCCTTTCTTTAGAAAGTTGTAGTAGACGCCCTTTAGATCTGCATCTTCAAGCTCCCCCTTCGACACGACAACCGCCTCTTCAGTCGACATGCAGGGACCTCGACTTCGAGAACCTACAACAGATTTCAGTTTCAACCCTCGGGGATATTTACAATGCAAGTCGATGGCGTTACCTGACATTCCCTAGAAATCACAATTTGCGGAGACCCTCCATCATTGATCGATCGACGCCCATCTCAACGACTCCTCTTCGTTGTAGGTAGAATCACGATTTCGCCCAGCCAAATTGAGGAAGGTTCGCGATGATTAGACAAAAGGGCTTGATAGTTTTACCCTAATCATTAACGAGATCGTTTTTTTTTTTAACGTTGACTGACTCAAACGACATAGTTTGCTTGTGGCCTCTTAAGTCATGCTCTGCTGACTTATAGTCCAAAACCTTATCTGTATATCATTTATCAGTAATGAAATTTTTTAATTTCTTAAAAAAAAGTAAGAACTGGATAAGTTTCCTATACCTATTTATTCCCTTTCTATTTATTGTTCCTAATGCTTAATTTTCATTCTTTATATTTGGTGCATTGATGATAATATACAAATTAAGTGTAGGGAGGGCATCAATTCAGTATACATAGGCCACGTTTATTTTGTCTATCAATTTCGTTTCAATTAACTTAAAATAGAACAATTTTGATAGAATTTTTTGTCAAATGACACATTATAAATTTATATTTTTATAAGTTAATTAGTTTAGTTCAATAATTATAAGCATTGATAACTAATTTGATCTTAATTTGTTTCAATAATCATGAAAATGATACTTCATTTATTTTATAATTTTGTATATAATTTAGGGATATCATTAAGTTAGAGTGAATTCTTTCTAAGAATTTTAATATATCACTAACTTTAACCTAAATGAAAAAAGTTGAAATTAAAGACTGGTGTTACTAATGATTTAAAATAGTGACCTAATCGAATAACTGAGGATACTCATCACAAGGTGTTTATTTTGCAACCAAAGGTTAGATGACTTTCCTAACAAGACTTTAAATGCTCCTTTTATAATTCAAAGTTTAGTAATTATTTTTATATTAATTTGGATTATTGAAATATTTAAAAGTGTCAGCATCTTGCTTACGTATATCTACTTTATGCATTAGGTTAAATTTTATAAATTAAGTTGATGTTTGAAGAATTATTAAAGTAAATTAAACTGATTAATTCAATAATTAATGATAGTTAACATTCGACTTTTTGTTGGATTCTCAAATTTGAGAGATATTTTTGACTTAATGCAACTATCTATAACTAATTGATGAACAATATAACCAAATGCATGACACACAATCTTAATTACTCCGATTGATTTGTTGAACTCTCGGAATTACTAAGCTAAGAGCGATGGAATTAATTTATTTGATGCAAGCAAAAGCTCAAATGTGGGAATATTTGATGGGTTATATGCTCGACCACAATTTGAGCAAAATTAGATATCAGGACATTCTACTGTCGCCTACAAACTAAGACACATTCCAGCAAATTGCATATTTCATAATGTTGCTTTTATGGTCTGTACTAGTTAGAAAAAAAAACTGTATATTTCTAGACCTTTTCACCAAGTTACTGTCGCCATCGTCTCGTCCTCACTGTTGTTGCTGTTATGGTCTATGATATAACTTATTTACGATGAAGTACTTCTATTTACTGAAAAATACGTCCTCAATTATTTACGATTCTAAACGTACAGATTGTTCAAGGAACACTAAGCTGCGTTTAAACCATTTCAGAACAGCTTGAATAAGACCATACAATCTATTAAAGCATACACGTAATAAATGATGTGGACATCAACCAGGAATCTAATGCAACTAAGTTCTCGTGAAATGATTTTAGTCTTGTAGATCACGTTGGCTAGGAAGTCTCCTTTCTCAAAAGGATGACATTCACCCTCCGTTTGTTCAACAATCCTTCAGGGTCTTAGGAGAAATAAGAAATAAATAGTGCCCGTCATGTTACCGTAAATGCAAAATAAGACAACTCGCAATATTTCTTGAAGAATCAACTTTCAATAAGCATCCGAAACTGCACTCGCTTCTTAACGCTGCCCATTCTATCATATCCAATACCAATCTTGGAGTGCATCAATTTCAAAGCAAGATTTGCATGCCCTGCTTTTCTCAAGGCATTTAGTAGAACACTACGAATTCTTCCTGGTATTTCCCTGCCCCTATCAACAATCCCATCAGCCAATTTACATGCCTCCTTAATGCGCCCTGCTTTGCACAACACGTTAAGCATATCTTCAAAGGCTGTCTCAGGAATCACACCCATCGGTGCCAGGTCATCTAAGATCTTACATGCTCTAGCAACCTTGCCCGAAAGACAGAGCCCTATTGATAGGGCCCTAAAAGCTGCAGCAGTTGGGGTAATGCCCTTATCAATCATCATATCCCACAGCTTTATTGCCTCTTCATTCTTACGCTCTCTAAACAATCCACTTATTAGTATGGTGTATGTGTAAACTGTCTGACCACATCCCTCATCCTCCATTCTCCTAAACAGTGCTAATGCTTCATCTAATTTACCAGACTTAGTAAAGGCGTCAATAAGGGCATTATAGCAATATGCATCAGGCAGACATCCTTCATTAACCATTTCATCAAAAAGTTTTTCAGCATCATCCACTTTCCCAGCCTTGCCTAAACCATCAATTAAACCACAATAAAACACAGCATTGATGGCCACTCCATTACTCCGACAAAAATTGAAACAATCCAATGCCTCATCTACTCTACCACTCTTACATAACCAATTGACAATAACCCCATAGGTAACCTCATCCGGTTGAAGCCCTTCCTTTTTCATCCTCTCATAAAGCAGCATTCCCTCTCCCATGTTACCGCATTTTGCATTAGCATCAATCAAAGCTGTGTATATTGCCAGATTAGGTCTACATCCCTTCATAATCATATTCTCAAAAATAGCATATGCTTCCACACATTTTCCCTCTTTACAAAGCCCTCCAATAACCAAACTATATGCATGAGATGGTATTTCCAGTCCTTTCTCCTCCATTTCATGATACAGACTCAGGCACGAATCAAAATTCCCCTCTGCATAACACGCTTGAATTATAGTCATATACGTGATTTTATCTGGTGTCACATTTCTCAACTCCATATCCTTGAATTTTTCCATCGCTTTCTGTGTTTTCCCCACCTTACAATACCCTTTAATCATAGTATTATAAGTAACAAGATCAGGTCCAATTCTTCCTTTCTCCATAACCTCAAAAACCCTCTCAGCAGATTCCATAAACGCAGAATTTACCAAACCATTGACCAAAAAGTTATACGTAAACAAACTCGGTTCAATCCCATTCTCCTTCATACCACGCCACACCCATAAAAGCTCCTCTACCAGCCCCAAACTTCCAAAGCTCTTAATCAAAGAATTAGCCGCCGAGTGAGTCATCAAAAACCCTATATCTCTAAGCTCACTAAACACAAACTTAACTCTAGCTATATCACCATCAGTACCAAGAACATCAATCAAAGAGACATAGCAGTCAGGGCTGTGAATATATTTCTTTTGCTTACCAGCCCAAGTGAAAAACCTTAAAGCAAGATGCGGACTTTTCTTTATCTCCGAAGATCTCAAAACAAACGAGACAAAATTAGGAGAGAGCTTGATCAAGAACTTGCGGCAAAAAGAGTCGAGATTTGACTCCATGCTCGAAGACCCGTCAAGGAGACTAAGAATGCGGTGGACCCATGGAGAGGGTTGGAGGTTTTGATGGGGCTTTAAGGCTAAATCAGAGAGGTGCAGAAAGGGCTCCACCCATTCCGGAGGAGGAACAGAATGGGCGGTGAAAATATATCTGGTATTCGATGTGAAAACTGACTTACGGTAGGCTTTCGGCGGAGTACCTCCATAGCCATACGTGATCGGACGTAAAGATGAGAAAAGGCTTGCAGAGAATGGGGAGTGAGGTCTCAGCCAGCGGAGTCCTCTCATCAGGGCTTTGGGCTCTGGAAACAAACGGTCTAGTCGTGGCGTGGAGAAACATAAATTTTGTTTATTGCTTAAATTCTATTGAACAAACAGCGGTTGCAGAAGCAGGTCCCATGGTCTAGTGGTCAGGACATTGGACTCTGAATCCAGTAACCCGAGTTCAAATCTCGGTGGGACCTAATACCTCTATTTCTTTTTCCCTTTGTGTCGATCTATCAGAATTTTTACCTTTGTCTCTTGTATTATGTAAACTCCAACATCAACAAAATGGTGTATCAATTTCTTAGCGGAAGCTTTGTTTAATCTCATCATGTCATCGAAACCTTGTGAGTATCATAGTTGACTATATAGATAATGATCAATTAATTTTTTTATGATGATCTTTTAAATAATACAAATATACAAAGAGATGATTCCTACGATAAAAAATCTTAATAGAATTCCTTTAAGCATTAGAATTTAAAAGGTCATGTAAATCTCTCTGTGTTAAATCTTTCATGTAATTGGTAACAGAGTATGCTATTTATGTTTTCGAATCAGGTTATTAAATTAAATTGGTAATTGTATTTGTGTTAAATTGATTAATTATTTTATGACTTGTTTTAATTTTAAAGTGATTATTATTAAGATATTAGAATAAATATTTATTATCATTATATGTGTCATAATATTCGAATTGTGTTATATTAATTCTTCTTCATATGTCGTTTGTGCTGTCTTTCTTGTATACATTATTGTTCATCCAATGTCAACTTCAATTGTTTACTTATGGAGTTTCATTATGGACTGAATGTTACCAATGCAAATAGACAAGATAAAGATTACATGTATTATTTGTTATTATTATAACGAGAACTCATTAGTCCACTTACGTATGTATGGAACAGTGTGGAATTGCAGAAATAGCCAAATTATATGTCTTATTTGTTCTTATTATAACGAGAACTCACTAGTCCCCTTACCTATGTATGGAATTGAGTGGAATTGCAGAAATAGCCAAGGCTATTTCTAGCATTAGAAAGATAGAAGATTCTATTTAGTAATTAGCTGATTGTATTAATTGTTAGTTGATTTTACCAGTTGATTTGACCAACGGATTGTATTAACTGTTTGTCATTCAATATTTGGTAAACTTAGCTGTTTATGTATAAAATGACTTATGAGGACATAACTTTAAAAAATTATGAGGGTATAAATATTATATATCTTAGCATATCGTTGAATATTTTTATAAGAATTTAGAATTTAGATATTTAATTATATAAAAATTAAGTTTATAATCCTCAAAATATAGATTAATAATCCAAAATATTATATTTATATTATTGAACATTAAAAAAAATTGTGCAAAGGATATAAGTGAGTCATGCACGATAATAGTCACCCCCTAGGGACTTGTTAGAAGTGAGCCCAGAGAGACATCGCATATACAGGAGAGAGACATCGCATAGATAGGAGATGGTGAAGGATATTATTGGAAAAATCAATAAGCTATTGTGTAAACGCTGCTCTCAAGCATCATTTCAACCTAACCAGCTAACAACTAAGCAAAACCATATTTGTCAATCAGCTATTTTATAGCTGATTAGCCAACATTCAAACAAGTCCAAAAACATAACTAGCTAATTTTAGTCAATCAGCTATTTTATAACTAATCAGCCAACATTCAAATAAGTCCAAAGACACAACTAGTATCTAAATGTTGGCCCCCTAAAATTTTTCTTGAGGATCAAGTATGATTTGAATAAATTATGAGGTCCTTAAGGGATTATTTTGT
>JANSVA010000009.1:13397370-13409185 GCA_025504915.1 Erythroxylum reticulatum
AAAGGAAGTAAGAATAATATATAATAATAACCACTAATAATAATAATAATAATAATAATAATAATAATAATAATAACAACAACAACAATAATAGCAACAAGAAAAATAATAATAAGAAGATGATGATGAAAACTTAGGGTTAAATCCCTAAAATGCTAAAAAATCTATGCAAATGACGTGGATCTCTTTATGAGAAATTCTTTATTTGTATCCTAGTATGTCAAAGTCTTCTATTGCTGGCCATGTCCTAGTGCGACTGCACATCCAACGAAGCATCTAATAAGTGTAAATTGCATCATATTTTAGGGTATAATTTGATATGTGTTTAGTAGTTAATTCGATCATTTAGTATGTGTTTAGGTTATAATTGTGCTAGTTTATTATTTATTTGTGTTTTAAGTGTTCTATGGGTTAGTACAGTCTTTTGAGCTTAAATATTATTTTTTTGAGGTACCTTGATGTGTTTGCTAGTGTTTCACAAGACACTCCACTTAACATTTATGCAATATTCACTTCATTTTCCCTAAATTCATTTCAACTTTGGATTAAAATAGAAGAATTTGTAACCAAAATCAAGATATGAATGCAAGAAAATCAATAGACATTAGACACAACACATCCTTACTCTAATTCTTACACCTTCATTCATATCTCTAATAACCTGTGTATAAGTCACAAGAATTCCTTTAACATCAAAACACCTTCATATGATTTACCTAGGTAATTTATCATATGCCTTCTCTAAATCAATAAAAACCATGTGTAGGTTACGCTATCTTTCCCTATAATCTTCCATTAATTTTATATGCATGAGGCCAAAATATTTTTTCTAGACAAAATAATCCTTTTTCACTCTCTTCTCAATCACCTTCTCCCATAACTTCACAATCCCTTTTCACTCTCTTCTCAATCACCTTCTCCCATAACTTCATGGTGTGTGATGGGTGTAGTTCATCCTATATTTTGATAGGTGTTTTAGTTTGTTTATAGGTGTTTATTAGGTGATTGTTGCACATATACACTTAGAATTATGTTAATGTGATTGTTTGTTTATATTTTAAGTGTTATGTGGGTTATAACATCATTTTGGATCTTAATCTTGTGTTTCTTGAGGTATTTGATACATTTATTTGTGACGGAAACTAGATAAGTGAAGAAGGAAGATGGATAATGCATGGGGTGTATGATAGTGTCACGATCGTGACACCTTTGTCACGGTCATGACAGAAGGTCACCCTATAATGTCAAGATTGTGACACCTATGTCACGATTGTGACAGACACATCCTAGGCACTAGATTTTTCATTTGTTTCGAGTTTTAGGGACAATTTTGGAACTGATTGAAGGGTAAAAACCCTAGCTACACTCTTAAGACCCTTAGAAACTATTTAAGAACATAAAACACTAAAAAGAAGACAACCACCATCTTGAAAAATTAGATCAAACAAGGAGGATCAAGAAGAGCGTTGGTGATTTCTAGAACAAGTTCCAAATCAAGTTTTTCTTTCTTTTCTTTTGTCATTTCCATTAAACTTGATGTTTAAACTGGATTTTAAAATTGACGCATAATTGAATTAGTAATCATTAGGGAAACAAAATAATGAAAGAATAAATCCTATGCATTCATCCTTGATCTTCCTTAATTAATAATGGCAGTTGAATTGTTATTTAATTAATTGCTTAATTTTATTTATTTGCTTTAATTTTTGTTATTTATTTTCATTCAATTCATATCTCACTACCTTGGATAAAGTTAGGTTCACTTGGTTTTAACTATTTCCTCGTGGGATCAACATCTTCAATACTACAAGTTTACAACATGTATACTTACCAATATTGAGAGTTTTATTAGAGGTAAAACTTGCCCAATAAACTTTAATGGATTTCATAAGACTAGGGTTTATTGTTGCACATCAAGCCATCAATCGACCATCGATGCAATTAACATCATTTGAGGTCAATCAACTTTGTTGAACATGTTGCAAACCAATGTGTAGTTTTATGGGTTAGTTAATAAGGATCCTAATCCCATTTCGTAAATTTTCTAGAAATATATGATACTTTCCAATATAATAGAATGTCAAAAGATTCCATTAGGATGAGGCTCTTTCTCTTTACACTAAGGGATAATGCCAAGGCATCATATCACTCTTTAAACCCTACAAATGTTGGCCCCTGAATTTTTATAACTAAGCATGATTAAATTGACTTTGGGGTCTCTCTAGATTTATATATGTTGGAATTAATGATCTTGCTAATGTGGATAATATAATAGGACATAGTTTAAGAGAATTGAAGCATTAAAGTAGTAAGAGTGTGTAAGGGCAATTTTGGCAAGTCACATAAGTTTAGAAACAATAAAGCTTTAAATGAAGGGCAAAATCGACATTGTGAAATCATTAAGGGTATAAAAGGAGAAGATGAAGGGTGAGCTTGAGTTGAAAGAAGCCAAAAACGTGATTGGAGAAAAGAGAGAAGAGTGAAGCGCGAAAAAAGAGAAAAAGAAGAGAAAGAAGAGAATATGCTAAGTTTTAATTTTTCGTAGTCTTAAAGAGTGTTTTTGAGGCTGTTTAAGAAGGGAAAAAGGTAGAGAAAGATAAGAGCTTTCTTTTCAACTAAACATCCCTTCATTTGTTGAAGGTTTAAGGTAAGAACATTTTAATGCTTTGGATTTTGTAAGGGTTTTGGTTCATGAAGCTTAGAAAATGCATAAGTTTAAGCATTCTAGGACCCATTTTATGCATATGTTTCTTTGGGTTCTCATTTGGAATTCCTATTGATTTTGAGATTTGTATCATTTTTGAAGAAAATCAAGGAAGGCAAGAGGAGCAAGAAGAGAGGCATATTTGACTAAGTTATAAGCAAGGAAATTCAAGGTGGGTTTCACTTTCATAATTAAGTAATAAGCCATTAAAGTTTCTGTCAAAAAATGATAATAAATGATTTTCAACTACTTTATTCATGTGCATTTATTGTTTTGTACATGTTGTAAGAATGTGCTACAAGGTTGTATATGAAATGCGTTGATGATTGATGAAAAACTTTGAAAAGGGACTTCTCTTTAAAAAGATGCATGTTTATGGAATCATGTTTTCAAGAATGTTTTTTTTTTCAAAATGTGTATCAAGTATATGAAGAGCAAGTTTTTAAGAAGTGCCATTTTGAGCAACAAGTTTACAAGTTATGAAATAAGTGTTATGTGGGTTTGTGGTAGTCTCTAAAAAATGTCATATGCACATTGACCAAGTTATAGACTTCTCTCACCTGCCCGCTAGTGGCACAAAGCTCCTTCATAGACTCCCTCATGTTTAAGACTACACAGGACTATTATGTGGAAATGTGTAGTGCGTTATATTTTTGGACCTACCCAAACCATTCTGTTGTGCTTATGTGCTTATGTCATGTTAACAAGTTTGATGCATTCATGTTTTGTAACTTGTGGATTTTTTGGTTATAAACCTAAGAAATAGGCATTTAACGAACTCATTGAAAACTTTTCTATGATAAGAAAAATGTTCTCAAAAGTTTTGCTCATTCTTGTTATAAAATTGTTACCCACGGACTTAAGCTCGCCCCCCATTTTTCTCCCTCACATCCAGGTGATAAGCAAGATATCAAGTAGACAAGGGTCAAGGCATCACTCCAATTTTTGTATATTTTGTATTTGAATCAAATTTTGGAAAGAGAGGCTTTAGTTGCATTTTGAGCAAATAATGGGTTATGTACCCTCTATATTTTGTAATTTTAAAATATTAATGAATATGCAGCTTAAAATGCCCACTAAAGCTTTGTAAGACTCTTATCTTTTGATGTAAATGGGATATAATTGCATTTTTGGTCATGACTCTCTTTGAAGTTTGTACATTGCATTTTTAAGTTTTCATAAGGGAAAAGTTCATGTTTGAACTTCAAAGGAAGGTCTAGATTAATCCAAGCTGATTTTGGGCAAGTGTGCCTTTTAGGAAGTTGTAGGCCTTTCCTTTAGTTTCCCAACGATATATAGCGTAGAATTGTTGGACATCTGGTTTAAAACTTGTGTTCCTTAGAAGGGGAGATACTTAGGAGTGTAAATATGCATCGTCTGTAAAGAGGTATCGTCTGTGAAGGCGTATCATCTGTGATAATGTCACATCGTCTGTGATGACGTCATTATGTTAATAAAGATGTATCGTCTGTAAAGATGCATCGTCCATAAAGAGGTATTATCCGTGAAGACGTATCGTCTGTGATGACATCACATCGTTTATGATGACGTCATTACGTCTATAAGGATGTATCGTCTGCGAAGAGTTATCGTTTATAAAGATGTATTGTCTGTGATGACGTCATATCATCTGTGATGATGTCATATCATCTATAGAGTTGTATTGTCTGTAAAGATATATCGTCTTAAGAGTTGCATCGTCTTAACTTGACTTTGCTTCATCTTAAGTTGCTCCGCTTCGTCTTAAGTGTTGCATCATTTTAAGTTGACTTTGCTTTGTCTTAAGTTGACTCCGCTTCATCTTAACAGTTGCATAGTCTTAGGTTGACTTTGTTTCGTCTTAAGTTGACTCTACTTTGTCATAAGAGTTTCATTGTCTTAAGTTAACTTTGCTTTGTCTTAAGTTGACTCCACTTTGTCTTAAGAGTTACATCGTCTTAAGTTGAATTTGCTTCGTCTTAAGTTGACTCCACTTCGTCTTAAGAGTTGCATCGTCTTAAGTTAACTTTGCTTCATCTTAAGTTGACTTCTCTTCGTCTTAAGAGTTGCATCGTCATAAATTGACTTTGCTTCATCTAAAGTTGACTCCGCTTCATCTATTTCTTGCTTCGTCTGTTTTTTCGCTTCATCTGTTTCCTGCTTCGTCTGTCTTTTCGTTTCATCTGTTTTCTACTTTGTCTGTCTTTCTGCTTCGTGCCTTTCTGCTTCATTTGTCTTTCTGCTTCATCTGCTTTCTGCCTCGGTGATCAATACTCCTCCTTCTGTACACTATTCATTTGATGCTATCGTCTTCTCCATTTTTGGACCTTTTAGACAATAGAATCCACCTTCGAGGTCTGCATGAAAATTGTAGATCTTGAAGTCTTCTTTCAAAACTCCCAAAGATGGTATTAATCTGATATCCCAAATGACAATTATGCTAATTTCCCCAAGACATTTGCAACATGATTGAGTTCAAAACCCTATTTTTTTAGCCATACCCTTGTTATGGGATATCCAAATGAGATGACTCTTGTCTCTAATTAAACTAGAGACATAGAGCCTTAAATGTTCTGGACAAGTCTGTTTAAAATTTCATTTTGAGGTTTCCTAAAATCTGTTCACAAGTAAGAAAAGGGAGTTGCTTTGATGTCTGTCTGGTGTAGGTTAGCCACTCATGTGGGATGGTGACTAAAGAGGGTTCCTTGAAATAACCCTATAAGATATTTTGCTCATGCTTTATGACTCCGAATGTTGGGCTTCAAAATTGGGGTCCAACATTTTATGGTATCAAAGCAATAGTTGAGTTCTGGAAATGGGATCCAACAGATATGGTATCAGAGCGACTAGGTTTAGGTCTTGGTGTAGGACTAGGTTTAGGAGTATCCTAGGCATAAAGTGGGTAGTTTAAGACATGAAATGAAAATGCATTATCTTAAAGTGAATAACTTGCATTGTTTTAAATTGTTTTATAAGATTTGAAATTGTTTATATGATTTGAATTGTTTAACATGATTTAAAACTATTTCACATGAATTAAAGATTTTCATTGATTGTAAATTCAAAGAGTGGAAAATGTCACCTTGAAAGAGACTTCAAAGAGTTGTGACTTGATTTAGCTCTCACGAAGGGAGCACGGATGAATCCTACATCCCACAAGATGCTGGGACACAGCCTACTCCTGATTTTGAGGCATCTAGTGTGCAATATGAAGTGCCATCGCCTCCTCCTCCTATGCCGGCTATGGACTCGCGGTTCTTTCAAACCTTTGCTCAGGCTTTCACATATGCCATAGGCCAAGGGTCACAAGTGTCGGTGCCCGCTTCAATAGATAGAAGTGGACAGTATGAGAAGCTATGCAAGTATGGAGCTATGGATTTTAGTGGAATTATAAATCCGGAAGACGCTGAAGCCTGGTTAAAGAGGACTGAGAGGCTTTTGATTCAGATGAAGTGCTCTGATGAGCAGAAGCTAGATTATACAGTTATTTGCTGCAAGGAGATGCACTGCATTGGTAGGAGTAGGTACCCTATAGTCAGGATATACCTCTGGTGTTGTCATGGAGAGACTTTTTGGAAGCTTTTAGGAGGAAGTACTTCTCCAGGATCTATATCCAAGAGAAGGATAAGGAGTTCCTAAACCTCACACAGAGGGACATGAGTGGGAGTGAATATGAGCTGAAGTTCACCCAATTGTCACAGTATATGGCCAACATTGTTTCTAATGAGGAGGATAAGTGCCGCAAGTTTAAGGGAGGACTACATTTAGGGATCAAGGAGAAAGTCTTGATCCACAATTTCTGTGACTACCAGCAACTGGTAAATGCTGCACTCCAGGCTGAGAAATTGGAGAATATAAAGAGAGAAGTGAGTAGGAAGAGGAAGAATAGGGACCAGTCTTCTAAGAAGGAAATGAGTGCTCTAATGCCTGAGAGGAGTACAAGGGGTCACCATACTTAGAGTGAAGTGGGAATCAGTAGCCCTACCAAAAGCAAGCAGGCAAGAACAGCCACAGGGCAAGCCTTAAGTGTGAAAGGCACTGGAAAGATGGGGAGGAGTAGATACACAAACCCTCAATGTGAGAATTGTGGAAAGATTCACAAAGGAGAGTGCTTTAGATTACTTGGATCATGCTTCCGGTGTAGAGAGAAGGGACATATGATCAGGGATTATCCCTAAGCAACAAAACAAGAGGGGTCACAGTTGCAAGCCCCCAAGAGAGCAGCAATAGTGGGGACCAGGCCAATCATTGAGGTGGGCAGTTTTGGAGTTGCAAGGAAGGGTATTCCTCCAGGAAGGCCAAAGTGTCAGGCTCAGGCAAGGGTATTCAACGAGATTAGAGAGGAAGCTGCAGCCACACCTGAAGTTATCATAGGTATAGCTTACTTATTTAATTCTACAGTATAGGTGTTGATTGATTCTGGCTCCACGCATTCATTTGTTTCTACAAGCATGACATTACATGACATTGATTTGAGGTCTTTGGGTAGTCCTTTAATTATTAGTACTCCTCTAGGGAGAAATGTGATTATAAGTCAAGTGTATAGGGATTGTAAGCTCTTCTTCGAGGGTGTTCAACTAGTAGTGGACTTATTACCCCTAGATCTAAAGGGGCTAGATGTCATACTAGGAATAGATGTTATGGAGAAGTATCATGTGAAGTTAGATTGTGGCCTTAAGGAGGTTGAGTTTGATCTGGGCAATGGTGAGAAGGCGATTTTTAGAGGGGACAAGAAAACACTATCACCAAAAATTATTTCGGCTTTGCTAGCTGACAGAATGATGAGAAAGGGGTGTGAAGCCTTCTTGGAGCATGTTGTGGACACTGATGTGAATGAAGGGAAGTTGGAGGATTTTTCGATTGTGAGAGAGTTTCTAGATGTGTTCCTAGAGAACTTACCTGGTTTGCCACCGGTGAGGGAAATCGAGTTTGCCATCGACTTGATTTCTAGAACCGCAACCATTTCTATACCACCCTATAAAATGGCTCCAGTGGAGATAAAGGAGCTTAAGGCATAATTGGAAGAACGGCTAGTGAAGGGGTGCATAAGGTCGAGTTCGTAACCCTGGGGAGCGCCAGTCCTATTTGTTAAGAAGAAGGATGGAACATGGCGCATATGCATTGATTATCAGAGACTCAACAATGTTACTATTAAGAACAAGTATCCTCTGCCTCAGATTAATGATCTGTTTGATCATTTGCAAGGAGCCAGGGTCTTCTCCAAGATTGATCTCAGGTCAGGCTATCTCAACTTAGAATCAGGGAGTCAGATGTAAACAAGACAACCTTCAGAATATAGTATGGGCATTACGAGTTTCTAGTTATGCCTTTCGGACTGACGAATGCTCCAGTTGCTTTTATGGATCTTATGAATAGGGTCTTCAAGGAATATATAGATCAGTTTGTCATAGTGTTTATCAATGACATTCTGGTGTATTCCAAGAATGAAGGGAAACATAAGGAGCATCTCAGGATTATGTTGCAGACATTGAGGAAGAGGGAACTTTATGCTAAGTTCAGCAAGTGTGAGTTTTGGCTTCACGAGGTGATATTCCTTGGGCATATGATTTCGAAAAATGGGGTACATATTGATCCGAGGAAGGTTGAAGACGTGGTAAATTGACATGCACCAAAGATAGAGTTTTTTGGGTTTTGTAGGATATTATAGGAGTTTCGTTGAGGGATTCTCTATGACTACAACTCCAATGACAAAGTTATTGAGGAAGAATCATAAATTTATCTGGAGTGAGGAATGTCAGAAAATCTTTGAGGAGCTCAAACTCAAATTAACAAGTGCTCCGGTTTTGGATTTGTCGACTGGAGATGAGGGTTATACAGTGTACAGTGATGCCTCAAGAAAGGGTCTGCGTTATGTATTGATGTAAGGAGATAGGGTGATAGCTTATGCTTCACAGTATCTGAAGCTTTATGAGTTGAATTATCCGACATATGATTTGGAATTGGCGGTAGTAATTTTTGCCTTGAAGATTTGGAGACA
This sequence comes from Erythroxylum reticulatum, assembly GCA_025504915.1. NCBI lineage: Eukaryota > Viridiplantae > Streptophyta > Magnoliopsida > Malpighiales > Erythroxylaceae > Erythroxylum > Erythroxylum reticulatum. The sequence continues at coordinate 13,406,052 of JANSVA010000009.1, forward strand.
CTATCTATATGGAGTTCAAATGAAGATTTTTACTGATAATGAAAGTCTTAAGTATTTATTGAGCCAGAAGGAATTAAATTTGAGACAGAGAAGGTGATTAGAGTTGCTCAAGCATTATGACCTGCTAATTAAGTTCCATCCAGGAAAGGCAAATGTAGTGGCAGATGCTTTAAGTAGGAAGTCATCAAATAGCCCATGTTCAAATAGTTTATCTATCGTTATTGGAAGAGATGGCTAAGCTTAGAATAAGCTTGAAACAAAGGGAGCCAAATTGTATTATTGCAAATTTCTGAGTGAGACCGATGCTCAGGGAAAGAGTTAAAGAGTGCTAAGCACAAGATGCAAAATTGAGTAAACTCTGAGAAGAAATGTAGGATGGCAAGAAATCTAAAGTGTTAATGAGGGAGGATGGACTTATGGTTATGGGTAATAGACTTTATATCTTGAATGTCGAGGAAGTAAAGGATGAGATACTGAATGAGGCACACAATGGGCCTTATGCCATTCACCCAGGTAGCACTAGGATGTACAAAGATCTGAGAGAGCATTTATGATGGAAAGGCATAAAAAGGGATGTAGTAGAGTATTCGAATAAGTGTCTAGTGTGTCAGCAAGTCAAGGATGAACACCAGGAACCTTCAGGCAAGTTAATGCCATTGTCCATTCCTGAGTGGAAGTAGCAAAGAGTGACCATAGATTTTTTGATGGGTTTGCCCAAGACCAGTAAAAAGCATGATGCCATATGTGTTATTGTTGATTGGTTGACTAAGTTAGCCCATTTTCTGGAAATCAAACAAACTGATTCTCTGCATGTGCTAGCAAAGAAGTATATTGATGAGATAGTAAGAATATATAGGATTCCAGATTCTATAGTTTCTGACATGGATCTTTGATTCACTTCGAGATTCTAGGGAAGCTTATAAGAGGCTCTGGGGATCAAGTTGAATTTTAGCATAGCTTTTCACCCCCAGACAGATCGTCAATCTGAAAGGACCATTCGGACACTTGAGGAAATGCTTAGGGTATGTGTGATGGATTTCAAAGGGGCTTAGGATGAGCATTTGCCATTGATCGAATTTGTTTATAATAATTCGTACAAATCGGGCATTCAGATGGCTCCGTATGAAGCACTGTATGGAAGGAGAAAGGAAACTAATAGGACTAGAGTTGATTCAGATGACAGTTGATAAGGTCAATATAGTTAAACAAAGACTTAAAGCGACCCAGGATAGAATGAAAAGCTATACTAATGCACACCGGAAGAAGATAGAGTATGAAGTTGGAGAGAAAATTTTCCTTAAGACATCTCTATGGAAAGGAGTGATGAGATTCGATAAGAAGGGCAAGTTAAGCCTAACATATGTGGGTCCTTATAAGATTCTTGAGAGGATTGGACCACTAGCCTATATATTGGCACTGCCACTGGAATTATCACAGATTTATGATGTCTTTCATGTTTCCATGTTGAGGAGGTATAAATCGGATCCCTCCCATATCATTCAAACCACTGAGGTTCAGTTAAGAGATGATCTGAGTTATGAGGAGATTCTAGTGGAGATCTTGGACACCAAGGAAAAGGTCCTCAGGAATAAGACAATTAAGCTAGCTAAAGTCAAGTGGAGAAACCATTCCATGGAAGAGGCCATATGGGAGCCCTTGGAAGCTATGAGGGGGAGAAATTTTGATAACTCAAGTAATAATTTCGAGGGTGAAATTCTTTTAAGAGGGGAAGAAATGTTAGCCCCTGAATTTTTTTTATAACTAAGCATGATAAAAATGACTTTAGGGTCTCGTTAGATTTTTATATGTTGGAATTATTGAGCTTGCTAATGTGGGTAAGATAATACGACATAGGTTAAGGGAATTGAAATATTAAAGTAGTAAGAGTGTGTAAGGGCAATTTTGGCAAGTCACATAAGTTTAGAAACAATAAGGCTTTAAATGAAGGGCAAAATGGACATTGTAAAATCATTAAGGGTATCAAATGAGAAGATAAAGGGTGGGCTTGATTTGGAAGAAGCCGAAAACATGATTGGAGAAAAGAGAGAGGAATGAAGCATGAAAAAAGAGAAAAAGAAGAGAAAGAAGAGAGTATGCTAGGTTTTGATTTTTTGTAGTCGTAAAGAGTGTTTTTTAGGCTGTGCAAGAAGGGAAAAAGGCAGAGAAAGATAAGAGCTTTCTTTTAAACTAAACATCGCTTCATTTGCTGAAGGTTTAAGGTAAGAACATTTTAATGCTTTGGATTTTGGAAGGGTTTTAGTTCATGAAGCTTAGAAAATGCATGGGTTTAAGTATTCTAGGACCTATTTTACGCATATGTTTCTTTGGGTTCTCATTTGGAATTCCTATTGCTTTTGAGATTTGTATCATTGTTGAAGAAAATTAAGGAAGGCAAGAGGAGCAAGAAGAAAGGCACATTTGAGCAAGTTATAAGCAAGGAAATTCAAGATGGGTTTCACTTTTATAATTAAGTAATAAGCCATTAAAGTTTCTATAAAAAAACGACAATAAATGATTTTCAACTACTTTATTCATGTGCATTTATTGTTTTGTATATGTTGTAAGAATCTGTTACATGGTTGTATATGAAATGTGTTGATGATTGATGAGAAACTTTGAAAAGATATTTCTCTTTAAAAAGATGCATATTTATGGAATCATATTTTCGAGAATGATTTTTTTTTCAAAATGTGTATCAAGTATATAAAGAGCAAGTTTTCAAGAAGTGCCATTTTGGGCAACAAGTTTACAAGTTATGAAATATGTGTTATGTGGATTTATGGAAATCCCTCAAGAATGTCACATGCACGTTGACCAAGTTATAGGCTTCTCCCGCCTGCCCACTAGTGGCACGGAGCTCCTTTATGGACTCTCTCATGTTTACGACTACACAGGATCATTATGTAGAAATGTGCAATGCGTCATGTTTTTGGACCTACCTAAACCATTCTGTTGTGCTTATGTCATGTTAATAAGTTTAATACATTCATGTTTTGTAACTTGTGGATTTTTTGGCTAAAAACCTAAGAAATAGACATTTAATGAACTCATTGAAAACTTTTCCATGACAAGAAAAATGTTCTCAAAAGTTTTGCTTATTCTTGTTATAAAAGTGTTACCCATGGGCTTAAGCT
>JANSVA010000009.1:13420868-13459401 GCA_025504915.1 Erythroxylum reticulatum
TGTTCATATGCCCTGAATTACAACGTTACAAAGCTTCTATTCATCTATCTTCTTCCTGCTTTTTCCTCCCCCATCCTCCGTTCTTCATACCACCCTTCTTTTAATATTACTTTGCCTTTTCAATGATTGTCCACGTCTACTGAATTGTAGTAGCTTTCCCCCATGTTCTCGCACGTTAAGGACTGCTTTTAACAGTTCACCATTGGTTTAAACACGTGAGGAATGTTACAAATTACAATTGCATCCGTATGTCAATAACCTATCTTGCGATTAGACGTCCTAAATGTGATCGCACCATGCTGACTTGCGATCACACCCGAAGCTACATGAAGAAGACCTATTGATATTGTGATCGCACTGAAGTGGCTTTCGATCGCACCTTAATTGCGCTCGCACTATCTCTCTCACGATCACATCAGATACAATTGCCCTTGTTTATTTCATCAATTTCTATCATTTTGCTCCCTTGTTCCATCACACTCAACAAAACATCAAACTTGCCTAAAAACTTAAGTAAACTACGAAATCAAGAATGAAAAGTACCACAAATATAACTAAAAACATTAACACTCAGCAAGTAAAAGCACACACATCAGTGACTTCCAATAATCATCAAGTATAAGGCTAACATCTATGATATCTCACCTTGACTAGAGGAAGGAACCAATCAACCAAGCACTCTCCTTCATCTGAGATTCAATTTTACACAAAGACTCAATAACTTTTTCCCTCACACAAGTCTACTCAACTGTGCAAAGGGTCTCAAAAGGTGGGAGCAAAGCATGGACATGATCCACTCCTCTTACGTAAGGAATAAACACCCCTAACTCCTCCGCCCTTACCAGGAGCACCCCATTATCATAATCATTATTTTCACTTAGAAATGGAAATAATTCCTTCCTTGTTTGCCCCTCACCAAGAGCACATGCAATTGTTGATAATCTATGTATTGAATTCAGCTGTAACTTTATATCATCATTCTTTAGCTCGTTATGAGAATAGCTATAGGATACAATGGCTCATCAACCATAAACATGGTCGCTCACAGCTTCTTAAATAGAAACTAAAAGCAAAACAAGCACATCAAAGTGAAAGCATTCATGAGATGTATCTCTTCCAAAAAAAGCCTCTCTAGCTATAAAAACAAACTTCTACATGTTGGAGAAGACAACTTCGATAATACAGAGAGGCCAGCAACGGACAGACCAACATAATCTACACGTGGGATGGATTCCTTCAGCTCATACAAGCCTAAGATGTATTTCAGTAGACTTGACCCAAATCCAGTCATCATTCTTCTTCAGCATTCTAGAAGTGTTCCATTGGACCTGCATTTCATCATATTATAACAATGTTCCAACTGTCCAAATAGTTGTCATTGTTATTGTGAGAATTATGTTGTAAATAACAGCCATTAGATCAAAACAATAAAAGGACAATGGTCCAAATTAATAGTTGAATTGTGTATAAATGTACACGTTTATCAATAAAATATATCATCAAGTATTCTACATTCGTATTCTTTCATATTCTAGTTTTTACATGGTATCAGGCCTTTTATGACTAATTGTCCAATGGCATCCTCAATATCCTCTGATACTAGCAATGTCACCTCCTCCACTGCCCCTCTTAAGTTTTCTGCTCTTTCCAAAACTCTAAACTTCAATCTTCCCCTCAAGCTTAATCAAAATAATTACTTAAACTGGAGGCCACAGATCTTAGCTACAATTAGATCGCTAGATTTAGAGATGTATATCTCTTCTGATCATCCTCCCCCATTAGCCATTTTAATCACCTCTGCATCTGATGCATCCTCTCTTCCTCTTTCCACTCCCAACCCAATCTATAAAGCCTGGAAACACATTGAGCAACTCCTTCTTTGCTAGTTACTCACTATAATTGGTGATTTTATGATTGGCCAAGTAAATCATGATAGCTCCTCTAATGAGCTTTGGTAGGTTTTGATTCAACTTTATGCGCAAACCTCTCTAGTGAAGGCCTTGCAGCTCAAACAGAGACTCTCATCTATGTAGAAAGGTGACTCTTCTATAGCTGACTATATTCAGCAGATCAAATCAATTAGAGACTCCTTAAAAGTCACTGGTCATGCTGTCACATAACAAAAACTCGTTTTAAGTGCACTAAGTGATCTTAGCAGTGAATATGATTCTGTTATGGTTCTTTTAACAAGTTCGCTTAGTATTTCTTCTCTACAGGAAGTTCTCTACACATTGATGATGCATGAAACACGGCTTGAGCAGCAACATGCTCACTCTTAGGTCTCTCTTCCTACTGCTTCTGCACATATGGCCTAGAATTCTCATAATCCTAACAAGGCTCATTCAAATGGTCGTGGTTTATATAAAGTCAAGGAAGTCACGGACGAGGGGGCAGAAACAATCGCCTCTACTGCCAATTTTATCTCAAACTAGGTCATGATGCCTTGAAATGTCACAAACAGTTTGATATTTACTGGCAGGGTCATCGACCTACTCCACCTCTAACCAATCAAGGGCATCCATCCCTTCCGCAAGCCCATTTGGCTCATCAAACTACACAAACCTCTACTCTTAATGAATCACACTCAGTCTAAACCGGTTCGTTGACAGTGGTGCTACCAACCATGTCACTACAGATCTCTCCAACCTCACACTCCACAAAACCTATACCAGCGAGATCAATTAATAGTTGGTAATGGTAATTATCTCCCTATCTCTCATAGTGTTACCTCCTCTATACCTTCTTCCACTACTCCACTTAAACTCCATAATGTTCTACATGTCCCTCAAATAAGCAATAACCTCCTTAGCATATCTCAGTTAACTAAAGATAATAATATTATTGTGGAGTTTACTAACTCTTGTTATGTTTTCAAGGACAAACTTACAGGGAAGATCCTACTCACAGGACTGCTCAATAATGACCTATACAGCCTTAAAGCCTCCCTATCATCCAATTCTATCAATCCCATGTCTCATTTTACTTTCCTTAAAACATATACTACTTTACTCTCTGAGTTCAATGTAAATCTGTAGCATGCACGATTAGGGCATCCTAATGCTACTGTACTATAACATGTTTTGCAAACAATGAATCAAAAATTTTGCCCTCAATCTCTATAGTTTTGTGACTCCTCTCAATATGGTAAACACCATAAGTTAACCTTCCACACAAATCACATCTCTGCTACTACACTACTAGAAGTAATTCACACAGATGTGTGGGGTTCCAGTCCTTATCCTTCCACAGATGGACACAAATACTACATAATTTTTGTTGATGCCTTTTCCAGATTCACGTGGCTTTATCCACTCAAACACAAATCAGAGACATTAGCAGTTTTTACACAATTTAAAACATCTGTTGAATTGCAACTGAATTAGAAAATAAAATCCCTACACAATGACATGGGTGGTGAATATACTGCCCTACTTCCATTTTTTGCCACCCACGGAATCCAAACTAGATTTAGTTCCCCTTATACCCATCAACAAAATGGTATTGCGGAACGTAAATACTGACATATCACTGAAATAGGACTTACAATACTCTCCCATGCCAAATTAGATCTAACATATTGGCTTGAAGCTTTTCAAACCGCAACTTACTTCATCAATACGCTACCTACACCAACCCTTCATAATTAGTCCCCATTTCAAAAACTATTTCACAAAAAACTTCCTATGATCATCTCAAGGTCTTTGGTTGTGCCTGTTTTCCCTTTCTACGTTTTTACAATAAACACAAATTTGGCTTCCATACAAGTATGTCTTTCTTAGGTATAGCCCCTTTTATAAAGGCTACAAGTGTCTGCATCCTAAAGGATCTATTTACATCTCTAGACATGTTAGATTCAATGAACAGGAATTTCCTTTTCCAGAACTTTTTTCTAAACCCCCATTTTATTCTACATCATCTCCTAGCCTACCCCTTTCTGTCCTCATAGATGTTCTACAGGGTCTTCCTGCTCAGTCTCCATTAGTGGACTCTTCTATGAAATAAACTCCTTCAATCCCTCTAACACAGGTAAACTCCTCTAATAATCTTCATGTTCATCCTTTATCATCCGCATATGTTTCTCCTATACAATCTCTCGACCAGCCTATCCCACCTCCTATTCCACACCCACCTCTACACACTATCCCTAATTCTTATTCCATGCAAACCCGTTCCAAAAGTGGAATCTTTAAGCCAAAAATTTATACTTCTATACTCTCCTCACCCACTAGATCCGAACCACAAACTCCTACAGAAGCTCTCAAAGACCCTTTACGACGCTAGGCTATGACAAATGAAATTCAAGCCCTAAAATTGAACCACACCTGGCATTTAGTCCCTTATAACTCCTCAATGAAGCTGATGGGTACCAAATGGGTGTTCAGCATCAAATACAAGTCCACTAGCGCCATTGATAAATACAAGGCTCGCTTTGTAGCAAAAGGGTTCAATCAAACCCCAGGTCTTGATTTCACCGAAACATACAGTCTTATTATGAAATGATCAACCATCAAAGTCATTCTCTCTCTAGCAGTTTCTCACAGTTGGGACATCCAACAAATAGATGTCCACAATGCATTCCTAAATGGATCAGTACTCGAAGACATCCATATTGCTCAACCAGCTGATTTCATAGGTCCTACACAGCCTACACATGTATGTAAACTAGACAAAGCTCTTTATGGCCTCAAGCAGGCTCCGAGGGAATGGTATAACACTCTCAGGTCTACATTACTTCAATGGGTTTCACTAATTCTCTATTTGACACCTCCTTGTTCTACAAGAAGCATCATGGTTCCCTATTGTTATTACTTATATATGTTGTCGACATTTTAATAATAGGGAACTCAACTGCAGATATCTAATTGATCATTCAACAACTAAATAGCAAATTTGCTTTAAAAACTTTAGGAAATATTAATCACTTTCTTAGTTTTGAAGCCTATATGGATAGGACAGGATTATACCTTTCCTAGTGGCAGTACATCTTGGATCTTCTTGCTCACGCCAACATGACCAAATGCTCACCATGTCCAACCCCTCTTGCACTTGGCACCAAGCTATCTGCTCATGATGGAAATCCCTTTGCTAATCCCACCTTGTATCGCAGCATCCTCGGTACACTTCAATACCTGTGTCACACACGCCCTAACATCAGCTTCACTATAAATAAGTTAAGTCAATACTTATCGAAACCTCTCGACACACACTGGATTGCATGTAAAAGAGTACTTCGATACCTAAAAGGGACTACTTCATTTGCCCATCATTTTTGTCCCTCACCCCAACCTCTATCCCTACACGCTTATAGTGACTCTAATTGGGTAGTCAATTCAGATGAGAGGAAGTCCACAACTGGTGGTTGTGTCCTCCTTGGGGGAAATCTAGTATTTTGGAGCTCAAAGAAGCAAATTACCGTATCCTACTCCAGTACTAAAGCATAATACAGAGCCCTAGCTCAGATTTCTATAGAGGTCCTATGGCTACATTCATTACTACGAGAATTAAGGTTTACTCTACAACACACACCAATTCTTTGGTGTAACAATATTGGGGCTCAATTACTTGCCTAAAGTCGAGTCTTTCGTGCTCGTACGAAGCACTTCAAAGTCGATGTACATTTCATACAAGATAAAATAACTAGTGGAGAATTAGATGTGAGATATGTAAACACTGAAGATCAGCTAGCCGACTTACTCACAAAACCACTCACGACAACCAGAACGTCGATGTTAATCTCCAAGCTTCATGTCTCGGTTCTTCCTCACTCTCACTTAATGGGGAATGTTGGAGAAAACGACTTCGACAATACAGAGAGGCTAGCAATGGACAGACCAACATAATCTACACGTGGGCTGGATCCCTTCAGCTCATACAAGCCCAAGATGTATTTCAGCAGATTTGACTCAAATCTAGTATTCATTCTTCTTCAGCATTCTAGAAGTGTTCCATTGGACCTAGTTAAGAATAAATAATATCATTTATTATATTATCTATTGTATGTTTGTATCACTAAAATGTTCCACCTTAGGACACATGTCATCATCTACTTGTACCACACCTTATATAAATAAAGGAGAGTATGCCTATAGGCATTATTCTGGAGCACTCATATTTTCCAATAATATTGTCTTAGTATCAGAGCCATAAAGTCATTAATGGCATCAACTAGGAACTAAAGCCCTACCACCTCTCACTTGGAAACTTTCGTCACCACTGAGAATTATAGCCCTCTCTCTTTACCAGTAAACAGCCGAACCATAGAAGAATCAGCTGTCTCACTCAACCCCACCATTCCCTTTCAGTTTCTGCAATCGCCCTGGTCCTTCTCTTTTGCCCCACCAATTTTCTGTACCATCTACCCCTCTACCCTCCCGTATACATCGATCCCTATTTCCTCCCATCCAAATACCTCTTCGATTCACTCTTCACTGTCTCCTCCAAACTTCGCCACTCCTTCAATGTTCCCAAATTCCAGTCCCACACCTACCCATTCATCCCAGTGGCTCATCAAGCACCTAGTGTGCTGACGAAACTTGTTCCTTTACTAAGCTCCCTAAATCAACTCAACTCCATCAAGTTGGATGGAGATAATTCCATCACATGGGAATCGATGGTCCTTCCTATCATCAGAGGTCATCATCTTGAAGGATAACTCTTGGGTACCAAAGCGAACCCACCTGACTTCACTTTCAATGAAGCCAAAGATTATACCAAACCCAGCATTTGAAGACTGGCAAGCAACGGACTAACTTCTTTTGGGTTGGCTTCTTAGCACACTGACCCTAGAGATTGCCTCTCAGATGACGCACTGTAAGACATTGTCTACTCTATAGAAGGCAGTAAAAGAATACATTGGTGCAAACATAAGATCTAAGGTCACCCTTTTGAAGAGTGAGTTCGAGCGCACAAAGAAAGGGAGTCTGAAGATGAAAGAATTCTTAGCCAAAATGAAATCCATCTCAAATAATCTTACCCTTACTGGTGCTCCCCTGTCTATCGCTAATTTAATCACTCAAACTCTCGCTGGTCTTGACACAGGGTATACTCCAATTGTTGTAATGCTCTTTGAAAAAGAGAATCTAAGATGGAGCGACCTTCAATCTAAATTGCTCATTTTTGAATCTCGACTTGAGCAACTTCAATCTTCGTCTCAATCCTCCCTTTCTAATGCCTTCGCAATTTTGTCTTTTTAGCAACATGCTCAGAATCATTTTGATGCCTCTAGAGGTAGAGGAGGATGACGAGGACGAGGTAAAGGTGGTCGTGGAAATGAAGGCTAAAAATAATCAAATAAGTCTAATAAATTTTGTCATCTTTGTAAGAAACTAGGACATGAGGTAGCGGATTGCTGGCACCATTATGATCGTAACTACAAAGGACCTCCTAAGAAAAATGAGAATGCTTTGGCTTACATGGCAACCTCAGATACTGTAACAGACTTAACATGGTATTTAGATACAGGAGCCACTCATCATGTTACTCATACTTCTGAAAATGTGGACTCTATCAACGCTAATTCAGGTATAAATTCGCTTTTTGTTAGTGATGGTGCTTCTCTTAACGTTGTCAATTCTGGAAATTCGAAACTGATATGTGATAATCCCAGTAAGTCTTTGAAACTCCAAAATGTTCTTGTGGCTCCTAAAATCAAGACAAATCTTATCAGTGGATATAAACTCACTGATGACAATTCAAATATCTTTGTTGAAATTCACTCATATAGGTGTTTTATGAAGGAAAAGAGTAGTAATAAAACTCTGCTACAAGGTGCTACAACATATTAGTCTACTCAGGATCTCTATCAGATCAAGAATGGTATGGTGCCTACTAATGTTGCTACTGTTAATTTTATCTTTGGTATAAACAATTCTGAATTAGAACAAAAATATCAGTCACATGCTTTCCTTTCTGTTGTTGAGACTTGGCATAAAAGGCTTGGTCATCCACATAGCCAAGTGTTGAAGAAAGTTCTTACTGATTATGATGCCGATTTGAATTTTAATGAAGAATTTACTTTTTGTGATGCTTGTCAACTTGGCAAATCCCATAAGCTTACCTTTCCAGTTTCTCAATCTCATGCTTCACACCCTCTGGATTTAATTCACACAGATTTATAGGGTCCTTCACCAATTAAATCCACATCTGGGCATAAATATTATATAAATTTTTTAGATGATTGTACACATTATCTTTTGGTGTATCGTTTGAAACTGAAAGAGTAAGCACTGTCAGCATTTGTTCATTTCAAAAACATGATTGAAAATCAACTGGAAAGAAAAATCAAAATGGTCTGAAGTGATTGGGGAGGAGAATACGGGTTATTTAAACCTATATTAGATAGTCATGGCATTATATTTCGACATTTTTACCCCTACACCTCTGTTCAGAATGGTCAAGTTGAAAGAAAACATAGACATTTAGTTGAAATGGGTTTGACCCTTCTTGCTCAGGCCAAAATGCCACTCTATTACTGGTGGGAAGCTTTTTCTACTACTGTGCATCTAATAAATAGGCTACCAACTCCGGTTCTAAGTAATATATCGCCTTTTGAAAGTCTATTTGCAAAAAAGCCTGATTACAGTGGCCTTAAGACTTTTGGATGTGCTTGTTTTCCTTGCCTACGACAATATAATCATAATAAATTCCAGTTTCACAGTACTAAATGTGTGTTTCTTGGCTACAGTGGGTCACACAAGGGATATAAATGTCTAAGTTCTACCGGTAAAGCATATATCTCTCTACATGTTATATTCAATAAAGAAGATTTTCCCTTCAGCAATGGTTTCTTGAACTTGAAACAACCAGTGGTCTCTGAGTTGTAGAACTCACTAATACATTTCCTATTTTATTGCAGCACTCTAATCCTGATAATGAGTTATAGGGTCAACAGATGAATTCGCCTCATAATTCTTCTCAGTCAGAATCTTTGAAGGAGACCATATTAATGGTGACTCTCCTAAACCTTAAGAAACTCTTAATCCACAACATATCTCACCAAATGCCGAACTAACCACAAGCCCTCCATCAGAATTTTTTCCAATATCCTCACCTACCTTTGCTAAGTTGAACACTTCTCCCCTACTTCCCAACAACCCAGATAGCCAACTAGTCGCATCTTCTTCATCCTCGTATAACACCAATCTAAGCCCACAATCGTCTTTGCCCACATCAGAACCAACCACCAATCCTCTTTCCACCCAGTTTTCTATTACCTCAAATACTCACCCCATGCAGACTCGTAGTAAGCACGAAATATATAAGCCTAAAGTACCTTACATTGGTTTAAATCAATCTGACATCTCTGTTCCTCGGTCATCTAAGGAGGTGCTGCAATCACCACTATGGAAGCAAGCAATGATCAATGAATTTCTTGCACTAAAAAGGACTGAGACTTGGACCCTAGTTCCAAGACCCCAAAAGCAAAGAGTTGTTGAAAATAAGTGGATCTTCAAGCCCAAGTTCCATCAAGATGGGTCTCTTGCCATAAGGAAAGCATGGTTGGTGGAAAAAGGCTTCCAACAAACAGAAGGTATTGATTTCTATGACACTTTTAGTCCGGTTATAAAGGCATCCACAATCAGAATCAATTTAGCTCTTACAATTTCTCTCAACGAGGAGATCAAACAACTTGACATTAATAATGCCTTTCTAAATGGTTTTCTCACTGAACCTGTATTTATGGAACAACCGAAAGGTTTTGTTCATCCTGCTCGACCTCACTATGTATGTAAACTATCCAAGGCTCTCTATGGCCTCAAACAAGCCTCGCGGACATGGTTTGATAAGCTTAGAAGTGTGTTGCTATCTTGGGGGTTCACTAACTCCAAAAGTGACATTTCCTTGTTTATCTATTCTGACAAGTCTCAGATTCTCATGATACTAATCTATGTTGATGACATACTAGTTACAGGAAGTAATGTTTATAGCTTGAAGTGCTTCACTGAAAAGCTGCATAACATTTTCTCTCTCAAAGATCTCGGATTTCTTCATTACTTCCTCGAAATTGAAGCGTATCGGGATAGATATGGGCTGTATTTAACCCAAGAGAAATATATCTCTGATCTACTGGAAAGATTTCAAATGAGCAATGCATCACCTTGCCAAACTCCAATGGTTGCACATAAATCCTTATCAATACACTCTAGAGAGCCACTTGCAAATCCCTCAACATATAGGAGTGCAGTCAATGCATTATAGTACTTACGTAACACTCGCCCAAATCTTAGTTTTAGCGTTGGAAAGCTAAGTCAATTTCTTTCTAAGCCAACAACAGAACACTGGAAAGCAGTCAAACGTGTCCTGAGATATCTTAAAGATACCATTCACTATTGAATTCATATTCGACCATCAACTTTGCTTGACATTGTGGCCTATTCTGATGTTGACTGGGCGTCATGCCTTGATGATAAAAGATCAGTTGGGGGGGTATTGTGTGTTCCTTAGGGAATCTCTTGTGGCCTGATCATCTAAAAAGTAGAAATTTTTTGCTAGATCCAGTACCGAATCGGAATATCGCTCTCTGGCCAATACCTCTGCTGAACTCTGTTGGATAAAATCTCTTCTCTCTGAACTTCGCTTACGACTTAAGCATATACCTGTTATATGGTGTGATAACACCAGTGCAGCAGCCTTGGCCTCAAATCCGGTGCACCATGCTAGGACCAAATATATTGAAATAGATGTTCATTTTGTAAGAGATCAAGTAATGTCAAAGCACTTAACGGTCTGATATGTTCCCATTGAGTATCAACTCGCTAATTGTCTCACAAAACCTCTTCCACATGCTCAATTCTGGTATTTGAGAGACAAGCTAAGGTTAACAGTGACTCCATCAAGAGCAAGTCAAACAACCGGCGAAAAGTAGAGGAAAATACAAGAACTTGGAAGTCAAGGAGGGAGTTAAGAATAAATAATATCATTTATTATATTATCTGTTATATGTTTATATCACTAGAATGTTCCACCTTGGGACACGTCATCATCTACTTGTACCATACCTTATATAAATAAAGGAGAGTACACCTACAGGCACTATTCTTGAGCACTCATATTTTCCAATAATATTGCCTGACCTGCATTTCATCAAATCATAACAATGTTCCATCTGTCCAAATAGTTGTCATTGTTATTGTCAGAATTCTGCTATAAATAACAGCATTAGATCAAAACAATAGAAAATCAATGGTCCAAATTAATAGTTGAATTGAATATAAATGTACACGTTTACCAATAAAATATATCATCAAGTATTCTGCATTCTCATTCCTTCATATTCTAGTTTTCACACTACGAGCATGTAAAAACAATGGAAGCAATAACGAAATCAAGCATATCTGTCCACACTTGTTCGCAACTATTTCTAAAAAAATTAACAGGAACTACGAATTTAACATTTCACTAGAAACCTAAAACCTCAAGATATGAAAAAAGAAAAAAAAACAATTAATTCAAAACCAGAGACTCAGATGAACCAATCTAAAGCCAAAAAGCCTCTCGATAGTATAAAATTAACAGCTAAGATCAATCAAGAAATTATCAATATCAAAAATGAATAAGTTTGATACAGCTACTTCATCCAAAAAAAAAAAAAGAAGAGTTGAAACGAAATATGCAAATACTCGTATCATCGAAAGATTAGAAATTAATTAATTAAACACAGAAATAAATTAAGAAGAGCCTCTTACCGATCTCAATATGTTCACGCCAGCAACCAGAGAAATTCTAAGAGAGAGGGAGTGCGTTTTATAAGAAAAAAGTTGCGTTATTATTGAGAGTCCCCTAACGCACAGGTGCAAGTAAATGGCAGAGAATGAGGACAGCGTAGAAGCTAAGAGGCGATGCATAGAAAAAAGGATGAGGGCGCGTTATACAGAGACTGGAGAGAGGACACGAATGAGGGCGATGACAGCAATGCACAACAATGGCGGATACGATGTCCTTCATGACTTTGTCACAGCAAAGGAGAGGATACGACGTCATTAATTAGTCATTAGGACAGATTTGAGTTTCTGAGCTAATTATATTTAGACAAGTGATAAGTCTATTTTCGTGCTTAAAACTTGTTGCTACGAAAAACGTTATTTACTAAAAAAATTTTGGCTACAAATTACAAAAAGCAATTTGAAGTTAAAATAGACTTATCACTTGTCTAAATATAATTGTTTTAGCTACAAAATTTATTTTTCATTAAATTATGATTTATAAAATTTGGGAATGATCATAAATCGATCGTTTTGTTAATTTTTTCAAAATAATTTTTTAAAACTGAAAGTATAAGTTAATATCTTTTTTTTAATTAAGTGTAGGTCTAAATTGTCTGAACTCGGGCCTGTCTTAAGCCTAACTCTTCTAAACAAAATAAAATCATTACAAATTTATCCACAACCAGTGAATAATTAAGAGAGAATAAAGATGTAATCTCAATAGTTTCTTTTTTATCTTATTAGATAATCTATTTTCTGGTTTTGGTGCAACACAATTACCGATTCTTATTTATGTTCGTCTTCTCCACAACTATAATATGTGCATGTGTTCATGCTTTTTGCTAGGTTTATATCACCATAATCACAATTGGTGAGAACATGTCAATTTGGAAGCAATGCTTAAGATAAAGAATCCTGCTTCCATTGCATTATTAATTTACACCTTCATTTGTTGGTAGCCTTATTGTGTTCTATACGTATCTCATCAGGAGAGGAAGAATCAGGGGTGATTCACACCTATAATTCTCTCCATATAATTTAGTGTTATCTCCTGTATTTATAATTTATTGTCCCTAAATTAACGTAGCATCATTGTTTTCATATTTCTATATTTCTCAGTTTTTTTTTTGTATTTTGATATTTTGACAGTTTACCTATGAAAACTTTAAATGCTGAAATGATAGACTGCCTAATCCATTTGGTGACGGATGTATCAAGAACTTCAAAGATGTATTTTTCACAAGTATTCCTCAATCGAAGAATAATTTCAGGACCAAGGTTCTGAAGAGACCTCATATGATGGTTGATTACTGTTTTGTTAACTCAAAAAAAAAAAGTCAATAGGTGACTTAAATTGGATGGAGATAGCCGATTAGATGATGTTTTCCTGGAATTAAGCAAAATCCCTCTTCTACAAAGTAGGGAAGGGTGGAGTCTCGTATGGTCTAAGCATTCTAGCTTGGGAAGGATAAGTGGAAACTAGGAAATGTCACTTGATGTTCTATTTCAATAGCTAAAACTGGGGCAAACCAGTTGATCTAATGGTAACTTGAATTCCAAAAGTCAATGTTCACAAGTAAACAAAAGGACGTGACATAGAAGGAATGAAGAAATTATTGTTTAAGCTAAATTAGAAACCAAAAGGACAAAGAAAAAGATCGAGGAAGTGGAAAAAAATTCCTGGGTAGGTTATGCTTACTATTTATTAATTTTCTCTAGCAATCAATTACTTTCTTTTCCTTTTTCCTTCTTCATTTTAATTAAAATGTATCTAAACATTTCACATTATTATTTTGTATAGCATCACCATCATGAGTCTTCATTTAAGTGCTTGTGATATGCAAAGACCCTACAAACTTCTAAAATCTTAGACCACCTAGTATGTCAATATGTGATTGGCGAGACCTCTCTCAAATTTTATCATTTTTTGAAAAAATTTGAAGCTTACTCAAATGATGAATAGTTAGTTTTTGTTATGTTTCTTGATTGTTTCTCGATTACAATCAAATTCAATACAAATATCAATATGCAATTCATGATTTTTGCTATCAATAGTAACTTACATATCAAACAAAACGATCAATCACAAGGGAGAATTTGAAACTTGAAGCAATGCCAAAGTTGCTCTGTGACACTATTACTTATCTGCGACACTATTACTTACTCTTTAATTTGTTCCGAATTCATAAGCTTTCAAGTTTCTAAGTGTTGGCTTAGTACTCTTCCACTTTTTTAGTCTCATCGTCAAAGACTTCCAAGATGCACCCCTTAGCATCATTTAAAAATGACAAGTGCTTCAACTATATTGGTAACTTGGAGAACATGTTATTGTTTCGCATGAAACTTGAGGAATTACAAATGTTAGGTGATCAAGTTAAAATAGCTTGTAAGCCTACCACCAGGATCCTATCTTTTAAATACTCTTATATGTCTATGTTCCAACTAAAATCGGTAGTAATTAACTGCAAAACCATAACTTCTATCATTCTTTTGACTAAAGTGAAAAAAACATGAATTTCATTAACATTTTGACATGAAGAAATGGTATTCTATAGGGAACCGATCAAATAGCTAAATGAGTAGTTCAACTAGCCATGCCCTTCCACTCCTAGTTTTAGCTTTCTAAAGACATCAACAATCTTTACCTTGACATTCATGTTTTCTCAATGGGTAAAAAGAATAAGAATCTTTTAGCATATGGAACAACATGATGTGACTGGAAGTTGGAAAGGAAGATGGAAAAAACTTGAATCCAAATCAATCATATCTTTTTTTAGTCCTCGAATAAACTGAGGACCAATTCTACAGTATTTTGGATATAAAAATAAAATAATGTAAGAAAAACAAATATCAAGTGATATAAACTCAATTAAAATAGAAGGACAATTTGCACTTAACCAAATTTACTAGCCTTGCTTGAACATCATTGTATAAACTAAAATCATTTCATGATCATAAGGCTCACATCTATATATCGTTGCATACAATGCAAAAGGCAAGAGGAATCACTAGAACTATACATAATCTTAGGTGTATCAACAATGCCCTTGTCTTAACATACACCTGCTAGTTTCATCACCATCTTATTAACCACAGCTTTTTCCTTCTTTTATTGCATACCAACCAAGTCTTTATGAAATAAGAAACAACAAAATCCCAAAAACTCCTCACAATTATAAAATTACAACAAATATATGTTTCTGTTACTCTTTTCACATTTGGATTGAATCCAAATCTTTTAGGATACCTAAAATAATAATAAAAAACTTCTTTCTTTCATATGATGCCATTATTTCCACCACCAATTCATAAGCAACATAAGATTCGAACATAGTAGTGAAAATGCCTTCCATACTAATGACAAACTTGAACTAAAATCTTAAAAAGATTCAAATTGTATAAGCACTATACCAAAATATTCAAATTTTTAAGATCTAACAATTGTAACATACCAGTAGATTAAAATCAATTTCTCAAATCATGTAGATCATGAATTTGGTGAGCAGAAAAGCTAGAAAAAGAAACCAAAAAGACAAAGAGAATCTAAATTAAGGCAACATTAGACAAGTAATTGAACTCACATTGAGGAATCTACGCAATTCATCATAGTTAAGTAACGAAGGATCTATTAGCCAGTGGACGTTAGTTTCTTTAATTGCTAAAACCCTAATTCACTTCCCCAAAGCTCTCAGTAAATCCTTTCAAGAAGTGTCATTCTCTATAGATACTTAAGCAAAAATGAAACCAAGTTTAAGGAAGAAGGAATCTTCATAAAATAGCAAAACATATGGAATTAATACAAATAAGGGCTTTTTGACACTTCTTACTTAAGATGAAAAAATCTCCTCCGTCTGCTCGACTATTCTCCTCCATCTGCTTCATCTTTTCCTCCACCATCTCTCAATTGTTCACTGGTTATGTAGAATTTTAGGAATTTTGGTGATCAAAAGGATCAAGTGGCAGTGGCAATTGATTGAGTGCAAGTTAGGATCGAGTTAAAAGATTGGGTCAGATTGGTCTATGTCACTCGATTTTGATTAGTCCACAGACCAATTTTGACATATGAGAAGTTTCGTTAGTTCTTTTAACGAAAGTTAACTCTAGGCAGTTCTTTTATATAAGTTTAAACTACAAGGAATTTTCCAATAATTCCAAATGATAGGGTTTTTTTCAAAACTTTTCCTGAGTACAAGATGTATCTTTGTCTTTTACCTATAAGTATATTATACTTGAATTAAAGTTAAACCAATATTATCAAGAATTACTCCAATAATAATCATTATATGCTTATTGACTTGTCTTCGATGCACAAAATTATTATATGTATATGCTCACTATAAGAAATATATTTTAAAATTTAAGGTTATGGGGAGTCACACGATTGGATACACGACTATTTTAGCTTGGTTTTAAATCTAGAGAGCTTGTTCTAGGTTATTCGATAGCTAGGTTTAGTTAAAGAGCTTGTTTTTAACTAAACACAATCTAAGGAAAACCAGGGTTAACAAAGCTTGTTGTAAACTTACGATTAATAGTTTATAAAAGAGGTAAGAAAACAAAAAGGAAATTAAGTGTGTTTGATTACGTGTAAGCTGAGATTAAACCTAGAACCGAATTTTAAATCATTCATCAATTTTCTCATTTTTATGCTCTTTAATTTGATTTGCTTTCATTAGTTCAATTTTAATTTATTGTTATTTAAAATCAATCAACCCGCTACACCTAAACACTAATTTCTTTCATTGCAAAAGCTTTACATACACTCTCTATGGAATCGACCTATACTCATCACTAGTTATAGTTTTAAGTTTAGTTATTTTATGTAGTGTCATGACGCATTACCACCTATCCCTAAAAAACATTTTGCAAACTTTCTAAAAAACTATTAGCCATGATTAATTTATTGTCTACATTTGTTTTCAAGATGTAATGTTATTATTTTATCTATAAATTATTTTTCATGGACAAAACAATTCTAATGGATTATAAACTTTTTATTTGCACAATAAATTTGTTCAAATCTTAGATTGTTAATCTCATTTTAATATTTTTCCCATTCTATAGAATCCTCTTCCTCTTTAACACGTATATGTTCCTCCCCATTATCAATTAATCCTAAGTAAGAATTCTTCCTCTTTAAGGTATATGTATTACTTTCTAACATCAATGAATCCCAGATAAGAATTTAGTTATCTCCAAAGAAAAAAAAATCCAATTGAGTTTTTAGTCCAAAAACCATATTCAGTTACTATTCCCTCTAAAAAATTCGTCCTTTCATAAGCCTAATTTAATTCAAGAGTAACAAGGTGTTGTTCTCTTACAATCACCAAGGTGTTGCTTTTTTACTATCCACTTGCTATACCTTGTAAAAAAACACATCTCTTGTAATAGTGCCTTGGACAACTTGCCCAAGTTTTTCAGAGCTACTTGGTCTCCAAATGAAACTATCTAGTGGAAAGGTGCTTAGTTTCACAAAAACAAGGTTTAGATTGAGTTAGACAACAAGAGTGGCAATTAATATTGTGGTGGCACTCTGATTGACCTTTTTGTGTTAGTTAATATTGTAATATCGTAAGTGTACGGCATAACTGTAGCTAATATCGACAAGTATAGGTCGATCTCACAAAGACTGTGCATACTAGTACTTACCTTCCCCTATTATCTAGCCTAAGGATTGATTTTATATTTTTGATAAAATAAAATAAAAACTAAAACAATTAAAGAAATAGGAAATGATAATGAATGAAAAGACAGTGGAATTCACTTAAAAAAACTATCATTATCAAAAATTAGTATTTAGGTTCGAATCCTCTTAAAATTTGACATATTGGTCTTTTATCGTGCAATTGTTTTGTTGATGTATTAGATCGTAAAGACTCCTATGGTATGCTAATAGCTGACCTTGAGTCTCTTAACAACTAATCCTAAGGTCTATAACCGAATTACTCATGTTAAATATTATAGGATTATGTTATCGATTTATGAGTCCCTCCATTAGGTTTGACCCTAATTTGGAAGATTTATGTCATCCTATCTTTAAGGTTGCAATCAACTCCTTCTAGTTAAGGTGGATTTATTCACACTAGGATTTCTCAATATTTAAGTATGAAATCAAATTATGATCTAATACTCTCGGGTTATTAGAATATAAATAAAATGTGTAATTAAATCACAATATATCAAACAACCAACTACATTGATAAAAGAATCAAATCATATCAAAGTATTAACATAAGGTTCATCTAACTTAAATACTAACTGGATGTTTAGTTACACATGATCGATTACAAAATCAAACATATATAAACAGAAATACAAATAAAAAACAATAGGTTCATAATTCTAAATATCCATTATTAACTTCTACCGAATGTTCTTGCGATGTAGAGGTTTGATGTTGTATTTTGATGGATCTTTCGATGATTTCTCCTTGTTTTCCACTTCTTTGGACCAAAATCACACCTAGAGAATGAGTTCCACTAAAATTGCCTCCCTTCGTCTCCTCTAGGACTCCCTACTGACTATCTTCGTATTCACCTCCCAAAACGTTCTTTATAACAAAATTTAGGGTTTTAGGGAGATGAATGGTCTGATGCACGATCCTAATAATTCTGGTTATGCATAGTCTAATGCACAACCTCTAAGGAGATGCATGACCTAGAGAATTTTGGTTATACCATGCATCAGATTGTGCATAACTAGAATTCTCTAGATATTATGAAAGTGCATGGCCACAGTAAAGTGCACAAGCGTACGCACAGTTATGCATTCCTTTATATTTGTCTATTCTTCATTTTACGCTATGTTTTCACTAAAACTCTTTTCCTTTAAGTCCATGAAAGCAATTATCATCTACATACACACTTGGAGAAAATTAAGTACCAAATATACGATAAAAGTATACAATATCAAAAAAAATACACCCAATATGTTTGGTAAAATATAGTCAAATTTCCATCTATCAAATATCCTCACATTTAAGTTTTTGCTTATCCTCAAGCAAACCATAATCAAAATTACAAAGTTACAACATCAATCCATCATTAATTACAACCTGTGCATTTATACTATACATCATCATATCATATCGAATCAAATTAGCTTCCAATCAGAATGAAGTTGTCCAAAAATTAATTCTTAAGTAATATTAATAATAATCACATCAACATTCACATTGAAATCAAACTAAGATTTCACTCAATACACTCAAGAGCTTAGGGTGAAAGGCATCAAAATTCTCAATCAATGCATAGTGGAACTCTCATAGGCTTGTAATAAAATCACATCTCCACCACTTATATACAAACTAGAAACAAAAATCAAAAGGTTTTTGTGTAGGTTATAATAAGGCTTAGGTAAGGTGTTAATGGGATAATAAAAGGGGTTAATTGAAGGAAATTTACTCAAAGAAACATTATAAGACTTGTTTACAAAGCATATAGGTCCTTTCATCATAAATCTAACGATACTATATACTTATACTTTTTTTTCTTTTTTTCTTATTTTTCAACATTCTAATTAGTACCACAATTGAACAAACATTGAACCTTTCACACTTTTAAAGTCTCAATAAATAAATAAAGTAAATAACCTTTAAGGTTCAAAATAATAATAAGTTTTCAAAGAAAAAATATGATAAAGGTTAATATGTGGGTTTAATCAATGAAAAAGGCTAAGGCTCAACTTGGTTATTCCTAAAACTCAAATTAGGTATAGTAATTTTCAAAGGAAAAAAGGCTAAAGCAAGTTAGTAAATCTAAGGGCCTTTATCATATTAATGCTTCTAATTTAACAAATATAGTCTTAATATGCATAATAAAATTTCTAGAATCATCTTAGTATACACGATATCCCACGCATGAAAGAATAAAAAGAGCTTTTGAAAATTTTGAAATTTTGCTTTTTAGGTTCAAAAGCTCACAAAAAAATATGGGTATATTTGTCTAAGCAATATGTAATTTCATTCAACTTGAATATTTCAATGATTACGAAAAATATGACATTGAAAAGTAATTTCATTCTAACCATCATCTTTTTGCACACCAATTCAAATCAATATTCAATAATAACATATAGTATTCATGCACAGATCTCAACCAATTCAAGATGTCAGTTAATAAAATTTATAATCAAGATTATAATAAACTTGAAAAAATCAGTTTAAAATTCAATAAACCCATCCCCAAACTTAAACTTGTACATTGTCCCCAATGTACACAATATTAGCATTTATGAAAAAGTGAGAGGGTTATTGGCACTTTCCTGATTGTGACAATTTTCTGATGCAGATCCATCCAAGTTTAAACTAACATCCTTACAAAATATAAAAGAAAAGGATAAAAAGAAATAACATAATAGAAAATAAAATCCTATACTAATACGAAAGGAAATAAAAGATAATATCAAAATTAAAATAAAATTAAAACTAACTTATGGGTTGCCTCCCATGTAGCACTTCTTTAACATCGGTGGCTCAACGTAACCTTTTAAGCTCAACTTTATCCTGGATCAATAATTAGTGGCTTGCTTCCAACCTTTTCTCCACAAAGTGGTTTCATAGCCTATAAACAAGCCACATGTTGCAAGATAATAACAAAAACATAATTTATCAAATTAATAAATCCAATTTTAAGCAATAATGCCCTTTTTAATGATAAACTGTCAACAAAGTGAGGGATAATGAAACTCCTTGTATCATCAACTAACTCAAATAGTTTGTCTTTAAGGAAGTAGGAACCCTCCGTACTTAAGGTCATTACTAACACCTTATCAGTAGTTTCCTTACTTAGTTCCTTGGCTAGTTCTTCCTCAACTACCTCTTTCCACTCTTCTTCTTCTTCTTCTTGGATAGAGGTTGTTGACTCCTCTTTTTCAATTATCTTCTGTTGCTCCTTTACTTTTCCTTCTTGGATGGAGACTTCTTCTTCTTCCAGAAGCTCTTCTTGGAATGTCACTCCATTTATGAAGCCAACCTTTGCCTTTTCTTCACTCTCGAATTCACTTTGTTCAGCTTTTATATCAACAAGTAGTTCTATTAATTTATTTATAATACTTCATCTTCCTCTTCTTCTTTTGAGAGCTTATCTTCACTACTAAGGATGATTGCCATTCCAAATTCATTAGGATCTGTTTCATCAAGACTAGGCAAACTCCTAGTTGTTCATTAAATAATATCTCTGCCAGTTGATCAATTTGATCCACCAAATTCTATATACGGGCATTTGTTTCCTGATGCCTCATATTGG
Source organism: Erythroxylum reticulatum (assembly GCA_025504915.1). Lineage (NCBI taxonomy): Eukaryota > Viridiplantae > Streptophyta > Magnoliopsida > Malpighiales > Erythroxylaceae > Erythroxylum > Erythroxylum reticulatum. The sequence goes on from JANSVA010000009.1 coordinate 13,441,816, forward strand.
ATTCTTGAACAGACTCAATCATTATATCTTTTAGAGTAGCATTTACCTCCTAACCTTCTTAAAATGTATGTTTATTCATGAAATAAATTGTTGTCTCTTCTTCACTCTATGATGGTTGGAAGCTCATATTATACTCATCATATACAAAGGAAGGAAGAATCTAATCGAATTCACGTTCACTAGTTGTTCTCTTGGAAAGGCATTCCATTAGTCGATCTGTAATACTTTCTTTTTCTTGTTGAAGTCCTTTTTGAAATATCCCTCCATTCATGAAACCCACCTTTATCTTTTCTTTACTTTTAACTACACATCGATTAGCTTTTATTTCAGCAAGGGTTTCCATTAATTTATCTTCTAGAGTTGGCTCATTAATTAGAGGTGCTTAAAGTCATAAATATCTAGCTAAAGCGTAACTATTCCATCCATAGGTATAAGAATTGCTCAACTCTAAATTATAGTTATTCTTGTATATTGCACCTTAAGGTCGATTGTATATGCTAGATTGCTCCCATATATAAGTAGGTGCTCGACATTCACAATTGTACTAATAACTCCCACCATCGTCATTGTATGGCCTAATTATCGATTGAATTTTAAAAAACATATGAAAATACCTCACTCTCTTATATGGCGATGTCATAGTTCGCAATGGCATTTTCTGGCTCCTATAAAAGTCTTGTCTGCTCCATCTTTCCATTGTGAGTTGTGGCTATGACAATGAATCGTAATTTCTACGGTAAACTATAAAATCAAGATCAAGTAAAGAAATTCAAAAGATAATTAAATTGATAAACCATGAATACAATAAGATACAATAAAATAAAAGAAAATAAATACAAAAGCAAAATAAAATGAAAATGAAAATGACTATAGTAATATCATTTATATGCACGGACATATGCACAGTTGTGCATTCCTTTAGATTTGTTGATTCTTTGTTTTACATCGTGTTTTTTCCCGAATTCTTCTCCTTTAAGTTTATGAGGACAATTATCATTTGTATACACACTTTGAGCGAATTAAGTACCAAATATATGATAAAAGTATAAAATATCAAGAAAATACATCAAATATAGGTGGTAAAATATAGTCAAATATCCATCTATCACACTCTACATATTAATGTAAAAAAGTCAAATAGGTTTGCTTTTTTCACTTATGGGGTTGTTATTGTTTTTATGATTCTAGATTTTATTAGTTTTGATAAACTTAGAGGACTTGCTATTTAGGTTTTGGTTGCTTTATATTATTAATGAGTTTAGAATCCTACAGTCACAATGTGTTAAAGAAATGATGTTGTCTATGGGTATTAATTGATTATTTGTTTTTCAATATTTAGCTTAGAAGCGCAATCACTTGGTTTATTCTTTCGTCCTGCAAAAATTTATGGGATTAATTATTTGACTTTTAGCTAGTTAAGAGTGCTATGTGGTTTATGTTTTCCAGTGATTACTGAAATTTGCTTCGAGTGTTCTTAGTCAATGGTGATGATTAAGCATAGGTGCACTATTGAGCTCCTAAAGGTGTTATTTATATGGTTTATTGATTTTATTTTGGTTTTAAAGCTTATTATGATCCTAATATGTGCAATACAAAAATGACAATAGGAATTGAACTTCTAGTAAATATTCTGCTTGTGTATTTCAAGTTTTTCCAAGTTTCTACAATTATATTTTTTAATTTCCTTTGGTTGCCTTTCCTTGAGGGATTCTAATGGAAAATTATGGATTGGTGAGTTAGGACATGAGAATGAATAGGTGATTGCATCTTGCAATAAACTTAAGTCACAAGTTTCTTTTCTTTTTATTGTAATAATTACATAGAAATATTGAACCTTACACTACCTTTGACAATTAGCAAAGGTGTAAGAACTTTAATTTGTTGCATAATTACATTTGAAGAGATACACTAGTTTTAATTTTCCTTAAAGACATTCTATCCAATTTACAACATGTTCTAAGTTATTGCTCAAACAAAGAGGTTTAGTTAGAATTCAATCCTAATAGTCTTGATATTATCTATAAAATTGTAAATATTTATCTAATTTTTTAGAAAACATTACAAAAATGGAATGGCTACATTTTGTTTGCCCGTCATTGATTATGCTTACATAACTATGCATTTATGGTGTTTTTGGTATAAAAATAATTTATGGCTAATAATTTTACTTTGTCTACGATTCAAGAATATATTGCCTAAATTGTTCTACGATGAGGAATGACATTTTGAATGATGGTTTGATAATGTCACCAATATATTGAGCGGCTTTTTTGGATGAATTACCCTTTTTGTAGACTATTGCTTAGTTTGTTGTAGTGGCTACTTTTTTATAAACACTTCCCAACAATCAATTTTCCATCTCATATCTCATATAATATTGTATGTCTCCATCCTATTTAATAATTAGAGAGTAAAATAAAATTGAAGAACATGGAGCATTTTAATCCTAAAACAAAGTCTAAAGGAATGGATAAAAAGTTAAAAAGAATAATAATTCTTCATTTATAATTGCATTTCATAATAATTCCATCAATAACAATGTCAAGCATTTCATTGTAACAACGACAACTATGTACCTAACCACATATAAGGTAAGCACCGTCTAAGCCTCTATAAATACTTTTTCTTTTCCTTCAAAATAAAACCCCAGGAAAAAAGTAGGGAGTAAGAAAGGTTTCAAATTTCCTTCTAAACAAATTGGAAGTTTGTTCCTTTATTTAAATAAAACCAGAAAATTCATACCACTTGGATTCAAAGCCCATATAGAAAATGAAGGGTGTATGGTTTATATTTTTCCAATTTTAAAAAAGATTTGGAGCATAAATAAACACAACAAAGCTCTAAAAAATGTTGGGGATGTGGAAGCAAATTTTCCTAAGGGAATTGTAGATTCTCTTATGGTTATTCAAAAGAAAGGTGGAATGATATATAGGAATTGCTAAAGGATTTTTTTAAGGGGGAGTAGGGCCAAGTCAGAGTAGTCTAATTTTAAACATAACTCGATGCTTGATTTAAAAAGAAAAGCTCAAGGCCTGATCAACCTGAGCCTAGCCCCAACAAATCTAAACTTGCACTTTCTATATTGTGAATAATGCATGCAAAGTGGTGCACCCTGATTAACAAATACTAGCATAAAAGCAAATTATTTGGTAGAAAAGTATGTATATGGGCTTGCAAATCTATGTAAGGTATATTGACTAATAGTTACTTCGTGTTTAGCTCAATGTTTTAAAACTAATTGAAGTTGCTATATCATAAGTATACATCTCTTATAAAATAGTATAGCAGGTTATCTTTCCTTCAAGGATTGTTTAGTCACCTTATAATTCAAATTGACTTTTGTTTCAATAAACCAAATAATGAGAGATTGAAATTGCAAGTTTTCACAATTTAAAGGCTTGCATATAAGAACATAATTTTGGTTTAGAGAATCAAATTATAACGGTTAGGGTCATTCTGTCCATACCATGTAATCCCTCACTTTGGTAATGTAATCATGCTTAGTCCTAGGCATGCTAACTTGTTGACCCCTTCTCTCTCAATACTTGAATCACTTAAGCTCCAAAATAATGATTAAATTTTGGTATGTGATCTCTCATCCTACACACTTTACTTAACCGTTAAGTGGATATGAAGTAACTTATTGGACAACCATCAAACCATCCATGATATCTCTCTAAATGTCATGTTAGCTTAATGTGTGAAGTCTTATCAAGGACGATGGTACATCCAAACTAATTTCCTAACCCTATTTCTCAATGTAAACAAGGCATATAAAGTCCATAAATCATAAGCATTAAAGCAAACCATACATTAAACAGAAGTGAGTTCTCACATATTATGGTAAAAATAACCCTAAAATCTACTTAAAAATCCATTACAATCATCAACAACATCCTCACAACAAGTTCATATATCTCCTCCTTGCAATAAATAAACAAAAACAAATGAGAGAAGAGAGAATAGAAGGTTTGTAAGTTGAAGAACAAAGTTGGAACTTGGTGTAACAACTTTGAGATCTTTTAAAATCACTTGATTCTCCTTGAAAATCCACTAAAAAATGTGTCTATCTTCCTTATTTTGTATGTTGAACAATCATTCCTCTTTTCTAGGGATTAAAATAGGGCTTCTATATCCCTTTAGGTGCTTAAACTGACATAGGAATCAAGTAGAGCAATTTGGAATTACTAGTTGGAAAGTTAGAAAATTCAAGCATCGTGACTTATTGTTTTCTAGCCTTATTTTCTTCTTTTGTTTCTCCTTTGATACCTACAACCAATCCATATGCAAGTAAGTTGATAATCAACACAAATAAGGTCCAAATCCTGCTCAAACATTGGCATACAACTATGCAAAAAGTGTGTACATCAAAATACATGAAAGCATGCAAAACCTAAGCTTAAAAACTTTCATTTATAACCTCACATACAGTTTTTTCATATACAATTACCTACACATACAAGTTATATGAAAATAACTCAAACCTAGGCCAAACATCCTAGTATGTATACTAAACATACACATTATCACATAAAATGATTTAGACAATCCTATAACAAATATCCCTTATAATAGTATGTATATGGCCATGGAAAGCCATATAAGGTATATCGATATAATAAATGATGTATAGCATAAAGAATAGAAACAAAAAATTAGGAGGCATAAATAGATAGCTATGAAATATAAGCAAAGTTTACAAGATATTCAATCTAATGCAAAAAAGTTTCAGTTAGCATGTTATATAGAAACAAGTTAGATATAAATCAAATAAATAAATGAGAAAATTTTATGAGTAATCATATTTCCTTATATAGATCTTCCCATATTTTGTAACAAAGGGACGTCTAATTGCTTCAATATGCATATAGTTACAAATTATACAAACTTTGGCCAACATAAAGAAACTATTATCAACACTCTACATCAATAATATGTGATTGTTGACTAAGCAAGGAAAAATTACAAAAGAATTAAAGATCATGCCAAACATTGAAAGTTCCTCTTGAGCATTTTCATAACCTTACAAGAACAAGCTTTGGGCAGAAAGGGAAAACCATTTCATGTACTTTTATAAATTAATTTCATTCATAACTCCACAAAATTAGCACAAATTAAGCCATTGGATACAGGAAAATATGTTGTCACCTTATATAAACTAAATGTAGCCCCTTTTAGGATTACATTTAATTCATACACCAAACTCCCCGAAATATAATGCTACTAGAGTTTAAGATAACATGTTTCTAACTTTCCAATTGTTCAAGTACAACCTACTACTTTCCCTAATTGAAGTTATATAATAAATATTTTTAACATGACTCCAAAAAACTAGTTGACATTCAAATGGCACTAACCATTTCATAAAGACAGGATTTTATTGCATCAAATATCTCAAAGGTAACAACTACCCATTTAATCCTTAGCTAATTAGATGATTACTAAAAATTTAAGTAATCAAAGGATGAAAAAAATTCATTGATACAAATAACAATAGTGAACCAATTTTAAGAAATCTTTAATGAACAAAACTTGAACACAATAAAGTTTGGCTTGGCTTGATTCATTTTCATCCATATAAATTAGTATACCATTAAAAAAAACAATTACTAGTGATGAAATTCTTTAAACAGTACCCATTTTAGGTACTTTAATAACCAAGAGAAGATCAAACAAATATGTGTAAACCTAAAATTACATTTAGAGGCTTTAAGTTTCAAAATTTTGGAGAAAGTGATGTATACCAATGATAAATACTTAATAGACCATATTTCTAATCTCATATCTAGTGCATATTGTTTGTTTATTTGAGATTTTTTTATTATACTTGGTACTTAATGCATTCATATTATGTTTTTAAGTCTTAATTGCCTTTATGGGTTAAAAGGAGCAGAAATTAAAGTCTAGGTACCACTATCTTCTTTGATTTTTTTAATGAGTTGATTCTTTGTTCAAGCTAGTCAATTGTGTTAATTTATTTCAATTTATTGTTTTAGTTTTGAATTTGATTAATTATAAGCACTATAATTTGTTAGACTATATAATAGAAAGACAGTAAGTACTAGTAATTCTAGTCCTTGTAGGATCGATCTATACTCACCAGTGCTAGCTACAGCTACATCGTGTGCTTATAGTTAAAACTTAATCATATCATTAAGTTATTGTCACCATTGTCGATGACTGTAATATTAGGAAAACCTTTTTCTGTTAATCTAGTCAGTTTCCTTTTCTTTTTAGGTCATTTCATTTCATTTATTTTCATATTTATTTATTTGTCTTTATATATCTCTTTCTTAATCTTGCGTTTATAATTTATTTATAATATTTGGGTGTTCATCATCATAGTCATCAAAAATAATAAAAGGATGATGAGGACAATATTCTTAAGGAGATTATGTAGCTTAGAATAAGAGACATGGTGATATGTACTTAAAAGTTCAACCAATACTTATGACTTGTTATGATATTTATGGGGTTATTATCCTAGTCATCAATATTAGATATAAAACTATATATAGGAGCATCCAATTTACATGGAGAACTAGCCTCAAGATACCTCATATGAGAATACTTATAATCTAAAGTGAAGTAGTTATTATAACTTTTCATAGAATGATCACACTTCAATAGGATTTTTAGAACAACAATAGCAAGAGGACTATCAATGTCTTAAGGACCTCCTCATGAAATTCATTACATCAATTGAGGTTGCCTTTATAAAAATAAAAAATAAAGTGTTTTATCTAGATACGTTGAGCCAAATTTGATGGAACATATGAATACGATAACATTATGGAATGAATAGGAGGTAAAGGTTGAAGAAAAAGAGGAATTTATTTTTAAGAAGAGAAGGAAGATTAGAAAAGAAAAGAAAAAGAGGAGTGAAATAAAGAGGCTATTAAGGAACGATAAACAATCATCTTAAATATGGAGGGCTCCTACATCCTAAAAAATGTCAAATTCAATTAAAGATCAAGGGGGTTCTATTATTCCTTATTATATTAATAGTTTGTTAATAAAATGAACATCACTAGATGCACTTGTTTTTATTAATTTGATACTTTATGTTCTTCTTATTCTTGTAGCATGTATCCTATTTATAGGTTAGTGAACCCTTTGGTAGGAAAATGGGTGAAAGCAAATCGATGATTATAGATCCAAGTTGAAGAAGGACTTGCTAAGAATTCCAGCTATAAGGATCATAAAGAAGTGTTGGTTGAGAGGTAAGTTAATAATTAGGTGTTTTTTATTTTGATTAAGTATTTTATAGGATTTTAATTCATAATTTAGTTATTTTATAGTTTTAGTTTAATGGACCTAATTTTATACCTAAAATTTGATAAAGTTCCACAAATTATGAAGGTGACATCATCCCTTGCATTAGAGTAAAGAAGATTTCACCAGCATTGGATGGATGTTGATGACATTGGATAAGTCTATAATTCTTTTTCTATCAGGATAGTGCCAGTTATTTGCAATCCTCTTCAATTTTTCATATTTTATGAATTATTGTTACATGTTTTATACATTAAGGACAATGTGCAACTAAGTGTGGAAGAGGCACTTAGCAGTTAAGTTTGCTAGCTTTGTTATAATTAGTTTAATAATGAATAATTAGAAACAAAATTAGAGAGGATGTTAACATAGATGATTCATTATAAGTTTGGTTATGGTTACGGTTTGATTTATGTAGGCAAATAGTTATAAGTTTTGATAATTAAGTTGATTTCAATTTAGTTCATTAATTTTAAAATTTTATTCCTATTTGTATGGACAATGAGTTAAAATGAATTCTTTTTAAGCATTTTTATTATTCCACATATATAAAAAAGAGAAAATTGACAAACAAAAATAAAAATAATAGTATAAGAATAAACAAGCATAAATAATTTTACCCCCTTGGCTTTATACCAATAAAAAGGTCAAAGTTAATAGTGGTGCTAGTAGCAATTTGAGATAATGACTAAGTTAAGTAATTGAGAGTATTCATGACAAGGTGTTTACTCTCACGCTAAAAGACAAGGTAACTTAATAAACAAGTTTATAAATGTCTTGTGTTGTTTAACTTTAGTACTTATTTTTAATTAGGGTATGAAACTATTTAAAGGTTTTAGCATTTTTCTTCTGTATGTTCACTTTATAAATTAAGTAAAATATGGTGAATTAAGTTGAAATTTAAAGAATTATAGAGCTGGATTGATTTATAATTTGATGCAAGTAACTAAGTACTTAACAATTCTATAAAGTTTGCAATTGAATGAATAATAGAGATTTTTATAGATATCTTTGATTTGTTTAATGCTTTCCTACAGTCGTCTCTTATTAAGTTAAGAGTAATGAAATTGATTTACTTGAGGACAAACAAATGCTTAAGTGTGAAGGAGTTTGATAAATACTTAATAGACCATATTTCTAGTATATTTTGTTTATTTAATTGGGATTTTTTGTTGTGGTACTTAATTCATTCATATTATGCTTTTAGGTTTTAATTGCCTTCATGATTCGAATTGAGCAAAAATAAGACATAGTTGAGGCAAAAAATTAAAGGATTAAAGTTGTACTTAAGGGACAAAGGTGAACACGATTGTGTTTTAAATTGTGTAGGCTTTCAAAATTATGTCTTTGTGTGATTTTTTTAAGAATTGAAGTGAGATTGAGGGACATGGTCATTCACATGGCCGTGTATATGACTATATCCACTTTAGAAACCTTAATTTTTGAGCTATAAAAGGGCAAAACTAGGAGACAAAGAGGTTGTAGAGAGGCTTATGGAAGGATCGGGAAAACACAAATTGATGACCTAAGATGATAAAAAGAACAAAGTACAAGCAAGGAAATATAGTTGGAGTGGATCATCATCCATCTAAAGTGGATTTCATGAAGATTACAAAGAACATCATCATGTTTCTTTTGATTTTTTTTTCCTTTACTTTTGATTTTATCTCTTCTATGGTTAGTAATTAAACATTTGTTGGTACTTGGATCAAATGAATCTTATAGCCTTTGTAGTGATTTTATTTTAATTTAATTCATTCGTTAGTTTAATTAAGATTCAATTATGTGTTCTTAATTATTCTTTAATTAAATTACTAGCATGTGATTCAAGTATGATTTCATACCACTAAGCTTGAGAAATTCGATGTATAAATAGATCTAGCATAATTGAAAAGAGATACAAGCAAGCTTAGAGATAAGTTGACATAAATATTTCAAATTGGGGTCAAACCTAATAGAAGATTTCATAGATCAATTAAAGCAATCTTAGGAGTTTTAACTAGAAAAGGATTTTAGTTAATCAACCGAGAATTAGAAATTAATAATCTTAAGAAAGATATTAACATAGTTAAGGAATTTTCATGGTTTAATAAATTTATACTAAATTGAGTAGTAAATATAATTGTGCCATACTAGCTAAGGATAAATGTCTGCTCTTCCAATTAGAGATTCTAGAGTTGATTTTGTCAATAAGAAAAGAATGCTCTTTGTAAGCTAGTATTAAGTTGGAAATAAGGACCCCAAAATACACCATTGGTAGCTACTGCAAATTGAAGCCTATGATTGATTTAATGTTATGTTCCATATGATTGACACTCCTTAATAGAAAATGGCACTTTTGGTACAATTAAATTCAAATCCTATAACTCTGTTGAAGGTTTTGAGGGTATTCAGTTAGGGTTTAATAGAAATTTAATCAAAATTAAATAATTGGATCAACTCATCAGCAAGACAAAGATTAGATAGCCCAAGCCTTTTGCACTTTGAATAAAATCTAATCTATTTGGTGCTATCAATAACTCTTTTAAGAATTCTATTAAAGACTTCCATAGGAAGTGCAAATGAATAGGTAGATCATTTTAAGGATTCAGTTCTTCCTACTCTTCTTCTTGGAATAATTTCTAATTAACTACTGCAGTAACATTATGTTGTCACCTATAACTCTACCTGGGATATAATCTCTGTAAGATTGATGGGGATCACTTCTCTTAATTTGTCAGCAAGAATCTTTGAAATAACTTTATAAATGGTGTTGCAACAAGCACTTAGTGTAAAGTCCAAAAAGGTCTTGTACTCCTTACCTTTAGCAATGAGATTACTGAAAGTTTTGTTAAACTTAGAAAGAAGTACTCCATTCCTAAAAAAACTCAAAAATTACATCAATAACAATAGGTTTCATGATAGACTAAGTCTTAACAAAAAAGTTTCCATTGAAACCATCAGGTCAAAGAGCCTTATGAGGATTTAGGGATTTTAAAGAGTTTTCAACTTCCAAAATAATGACAGGTCTATTTTAGAAAGGGGATTAAAGAGCAAGCGTTAATGAGGGCATTCATCAAATTAAAGAAGAAGTCTACTGCTCTATCCAAAAGAAGTTAATGACTATTCAATCTCTGTTCACCATGCTCCAGACAAATAATTATGTTTTTACATTTCCTAATAAGTACAACTTTATAGAAGCAAGGAGAGTTTCTATCCCCATCTTTGAGACATCTAATGCGAGATCTCTACCTTCATCAATGAGAAATCATAGTTAATAGGCTTAGTAAGATCCTTAATGGCTTTTTTCTCCAAATCTTGTAGATGTGAAGAGGTGGGATTAAAGCATAATTCAGATAAGATCTCTTCTAGCTTCCTTTTAGGAATGCTTAGTAAATAACAAATGTTACCAACATTACACAAGAACAATTTCTTCATTTCTAGTTTAATCAATCTAATCATTCTTGCAAAGATGAAATGTTTGGTTCCTCTAATTTATAGACTTACCCTTTTCCCTAAGGCCTCTTGAAAGCCTACTAGATCAAATAAAAAATTGTTGAACCTAAAAGGCAGTATCAAAGATTCAGAGTCAGTTTGGTAAAAATAAGTTAGTGATCTAACAACTTGCTATTTTCAAACAGAGTGAAGCTATAAGGAAAAAAATTAGAGGCAAAGTTTATTCCCTAAGCTTTTGTCAAGCTTTTTCCTGATAAAGAACCCATCATTTGATTATTTTTCCAAGTGAAGAAGGATATTCATGAAGGAAGATCCATGAACTGTATGTCTTCCAAGCACTTTATGAGGTAAATATAAGGCATGCCTATTGATCTCTGACCTTCAACTTCATCAAGACTGATGATTAAGTTAAAATCCACTACAATCAACTAGGGAGTACTGATGTTCTTTGCAATTTCATTAAGAGTATTCAACAGTGCAAGTATTTGATAAATAGTGTTATGAGCATAAATGAAAGAGATACATGCCATTGTGTTTGTCATCTTATCTTCTACCTTCATATGCATATGATCTGATCAGTTACAAATTCCACATATGCTTGAACCAGAGAGTTATCAAAGCATACTATAATTCTACCATTAGGGTGTTGAGAGTGATTAGTGACATGTTGTCAATTTTAAGGAAGTAGCTTGATGATATTACACTTCTTATGTTTCAATTGAGTTTCTAAGAGGCCAGCAATGAATACTTTATTTTTTAAGATCTGATCCCTAACCAAAAACTTTTTATAAGATGCATTTATAGCTCTAACATTCCAAGTTAGAATTATCATTTACGGGAATCCCCTAAAAGGGATTTTTTTCCTATTAGACTTTCTCCTACTTATAGGCTCAAATTCAGTTATGTTACTAACCTCTTCATCTACATTTTCTAGGGAATCATTATGAGAAGTGACTATATCATGTATTGCCTCTTCTTAACTTACCTCACTTCCAACAAGAGTGACAGGTTCTTTCTCAATCAGTTACTTATGATTATTTATTTTGTTGGTTTCAGGCAAGGGGTGTTCAAGATCTTAGATTTATAGAGGACGTTAGATTCCTTTAGATTGGTTTTTGTTAACCAATGGAATTTTCAGGTCTTGAAAACTTTTACAATACACCTCCATATTTTCTTCTTTTCTATGCTATGCTTCCAACCATAGCTGACTTTAACAATATCCTTATTGCATTGCATAGGTTTACATATACTCGTCAAGCCTAATAATGGGAATTTCATTTGGTAATCTAGTTAAATCACTTAGTAGGATGCAGATTCTAGCATAATTGATCCTTTAAATTTCAATTGCGGGCTAATCCATGCAGATTGGTTTACCAATGAAGCTAGCCAGATGATTAAGACCAAAGGTGGTTTAGTACTCTTGAGGTACACTATAGATACAAATCCATACAGGAATGTGTTTATGTTTAATGTCTTCTATATTTAGTCCTAGTCTCTACATTTGAAGGAGAATTGGTTTTTTATACATGTGCCAAGGGCCAACTCTAGTATCTGCTTTTCATTTTCCAAGTAGTGAATTTGAACAAGAACACATCATTAGAATTAACAATGACCTCCTGCAGATAATGCTTTCTCTAATTTCTAAAAGCCCTTTCTTTCATAACAGGGAAGGAAACTCTTTTATTAAGAAAGTAACCAATAATGTGGCATTCCATCTTTGTTCTTCAACTTTTAAAGTCTTCAATGGAGGAGGCACTATTATATTTTCAGTAACTTCACTGAGAGGACAATAGCTAAGCTTAGCTTCTGGTTTGTTATTCCCCACCACTTGCACCCATGACCTCTTAATGATGGCTCAAGAAGCAAGAAGTTTAGTTTGAGGGACATTTGAGGCAGAGGGACCATCTTGAATGCTAGGATTTGAAGGCAGGAAGGATTCCATTTCCAAAGGTGAAGGTTAATGTCCAAAGGATAAAGACAGAACCAGCTGGATAAATAACTAAGAGGTGGTCTTAACAAAGGAGTTCAAAGCTAAACCCAAAAAGGGAATCAACTGGAGATAGGATATAGTACAAGGCTTCATAACCTAATAGAGGACACAAGGATGAAGAAGAAGAAGCAAAAGGAGTAAGGAGGCACATCGAGAGAATCCAAATACTAAGTTCTACATTTTAAAAGCACCTTATTCATAATTCAAACTCAAATAATCATCATTAAAGATTTATACTCAAATTCACATATTATTGCAAGTAATCATATAGCTCTAAATATAAACTAATAATGACCTTATATTAAATATTAATTATAAGAGATTTGAATGAAGATTCTTCTTGAATTCTTAATCCATTAATGGCATCTTATCATTATCATTACTCTCACTTAGTTCACCAATTTAGGAAGTCTTTATGGTTAATTTTAGGAGTTAAATTCTTCATATCCTACAATAACATCTTCAAGAATTTCTTGGAGGCAAGAATGTTAGATTCATTAAGATAAAATATATAAATTCTAAAAATAGTGCATAATTCAATAACTACTATCTCTACTGTATACCATTTGCTCTCTCTTTTAATAACCTTATAAATAAGGAAATCTATGTGTTTTAGGAACCCATATAAGCTTGGTTCCTTGATTGTTTGGTTCCTTCTTCTTTTCAACCTACACTTTTAAAGGTTTGCTCAACATTTTTTGTTTGATAAAGCAAAATCTATCAATATGTCCAAATCTTCCACAAAAATGGCATACCATGTTATATAAGTAATAATGATGCATAATGCATTCCTTGGAATTTTACGTAAGTATATATAATAAGGAAGTTTTCTTTGGACATTCAATGTATTGAATGCTCTCCTATGTCAATGAAAATTCCTACCATGATTACATGTATAATGCCTACTATAAATGAAGTTATGATGCATGCATCTATGTAGGTGTGAATGGGTTTTCATGTTATCATAAAATTTATGCCTATTCTTTTCTTGAGAGTATTGAACTCTATGCCGAAGTTATAAGGCATATATGAAGGCATGATTTTTGCAATCAGATCAATCCCTAGTATATGTGTTATAGGCATGTGTATGCTTAGATATAAATGCTCTATGCATATTTTTCATCATAGGAAATGGTTCCTTACTATGAAAATATTTAGTGTTAGAAGCACTCTCATAATTATATCCAATTATGTGCCTATCATTGGAATTATTTTAGGCTCTTAACATGCTTTCTAATTTTTCACTTCCTTTGGTAAACTTGGGCAAAGAATCCTTAAGGGAATCTACTCCCATTCTCAATTTTTTATTTTCACACCTTAACGCATCTGAGTCATAACTGTCATTAATAATAACATTTTTGGATGTTTTAATATTATGCAATTAATTTTTCATCTTTTCATTCTCACTCATACATGCATCCAACTCTTTTTGAAATTCCTTAAGTTTGGAAGACAATTTCTTCCTTTTCTTACTCATGATTTCTAAACTTTATACCAATTCATCGTATGTCGAATCAACCTTAGTACCACTATTACAATAATTAAGGTTGGATGTTACCTCATCATTGTCTATAGTAGTAAAGCATATATGAGCTATCTCTTCTTTTGAATGCTCACTTTCAAATTCGTTTGTGTCATTCTAAGTTGATTCTTTTAGTGCTTTCTTCTTATACTTCTTATACTTTCTCTCATACTTCTCGTCATATTTAAGTTAAGGACATTGTGACTTCTTATGGTCAAGTTTTCTACATTCAAACCAAGTAATATTAAAGGATTTGTGTTTTAAATCACTTTACCTTCCTTAAATTACTTTCTTTTGGAGTATTTATTCTTCCTGAACTTCTTGAATTTTTTAATGAGTAAGCCAACATTTTCTTCTTTGCTTTCACTAGTTAATGTCTTTTACTCTTTATTTGAACTTTCTTTTAAGGCTTTAAATGTTAAATTCTTTTTCATTGAAAGCATGGTCCCCTTTTTTGTCGTTTGAAGTCTTATTTTATACTTGAGGAGATATTCAATAAGTTCCTATTGGTAGTGTTGCTAGATCCTTGGCTTCTTGTATAACCACCATTTTAGCTTCCTACATCTTTGGAAGTGACCTAAGCAACTTTCTTACTAATTATAAGCCTTTCTAAGACCTTTGTCTTCTATTGAATATTCTTACAAGGTAGGGTTTTGATCTTGTATTTCGATATACCTTTGAATGATTTCTTTGTATTTTTCACTTCTTTAACTCAAAATCATCCTTTATAAATGATCTCAACCTCTGTAATTGCCTCATAATGTCTGCTTCCTCTATTTTTCCTCCAAACACGTATTTTTATCGTAAATTTTAAAGTTTTGGGAGATGCATGGGCTAATGCATGATCGTGCATCAAATTGTGCATAACCCAAAAGTCTTCATAATTCGTTAATATACACATCCTAAAAGAAGTATCAGTGTTGATGCACAGTCGCATATCCCTTCTGTGTTTTAAATCTTTACTTTGTGTCTAGTTTTCATTTGAATTCTTCTCTTTTAAGTCTATGAAGGCAATTATAACCTATAAACACAATTGGAGCAAATTAAGTACCAAATATACAATAAATGTATAAAATATCAATAAAAATACATTAAATATGGGGTATAAATATGATCAATAATACATCTATTAAACATCCCTACACTTAAATTTGGCTTGCCCTCAAGAAAACCATAATTAAAATTATCAATTTTACAATATAAATCCCATCAATTTCAACCTGTCCATTCAAACAATAAATCATCATATCCTATTGAATCAAATTAACATACAATTAGAATCAAATTATCCTAAAATTAACTTTATAAAGTCCACATTAATAATAATGACATAGAAATAAAAAATATACACCTTTATACCCTCACTAAGATTTCACTCAACGTGCTCCAGTGTTTAGGGTGAAAAGTTTCAATATTATCACATCTCCACCACTTATTTATAAACTAGAAACAAAAATCAAAAGGTCTTTATATGATTGCAATGGAGTTTAGGTATGGTATAGTTAGGATAAAAAGGGTAAATTGAAAGAAATTTACTAAATAAAAATTACAAGACTTGTTTAAAAAACACACAGGTCCTTTTAGTGCAACTATATTGGCACCATATACTTATTCACAATTTTTTATTATGATCGTAAATTTTTTTTACAATAATTCAAGCATTCAGTTCCACAATTAAAGAAATAATGGACCTTCCAATAATTTCAAGTCTTAACCAAGTAAAGAATGTAAATAACCTTCAAGGCTTAAAACAATAAAAAGATCTTCAAAGAAAAACATGATAAAGGTTAATATGTGGGTTTAATCAATGAAAAAGACTAAGGCTCAACTTGATTATTCTTAAAGGATAAATTATAGGTATGGTAAATATCAAAGACATAGGTAAAAATAAGTTGTTGAATTTAAGTGTTTTTATCATGTTAATGCTTCTAATCTAATAAATACGGTCCCAATATGTATAATAAAAGCAAGCTCTAGAATTGTTCAACTATGTATGATAATACACATGAAAGAAATAAACGAGCTTAACAAGAAAGAAAAATGTGCTCTTAAGCTCAAAAGCTCGTGAAAAATGGGTCACATGTGTGTAATAATATGCAATTTCATTCAACTTGATCATTTCAATGAATATTTAAAATATGACTTATAAAAGGAATTTTATTATAATTATCATCCTTTTGCATACCAATTCAAATCAATATTTAACAATGAAATAAAATATTGATGGACAGATTTCAACCAATTTGGCATATCTATTTATAAAATTTAATAATCAAGATTATAATAAGCTTATTCATAACCCCTTCCGCTCACTTAAAAGTTGTATATTGTCCTCAATCTACACAATATAACACTATAAAAGTTAAGACATTTAGTGACAATTTTTTTTGATTAACTATTGTTTCATCACAAATATAAGGCTTTTTGTGACAAGACAATTGATTGACACTATTGTTTGGATTAACTGTGATGATTTATTTTTTTTGTCACTAATACAATAGTAATTGTGACAATTTAGTATCTTTCACAATTAAGTTGTCACTATTAATATATTAATAGTGACAACTTTTCTTTTATCACTAAGTTTTGTCATTCAAATTCTATGCAATTTAGCGTCAAAATAATTTTGGCGGGAATAAATTGTAATTGTGAGAAATCATATGTTAGTAACTAATATTTTCTATTTGTTGTGACAAAACATAGTTTGGTCACCAATATTTTTTTCTTTTTGTTATGAAATGGTTAATCATCACACAATATTTTACTTGTTGTGACAAAAAGATTTGTCAATAAATATTCAATTAATTAGTGTCTACTTTATATTGTCACAATAACTAAACTATAACTACGGTCACAATTATTCGAAATTTAGTGACAATATTTTTGTGACTAACTATTTTTGTCATCACAAATACTTAATTTTTTAGTGCCAAGACAATTGATTGACACTATTGTTTGAATTATCTATGATGATTTATATTTTTGTCACTAATATAATGGCAATTGTGGCAATTTAGTATCTTTCACAGTTAATTTGTCACTATTAATATATTAATAGTATTAAATTTTATTTTATCACTAAGTTTTGTCACTAAAAGACTATGAAATTTGGCGCTAAAATAATTTTGGTGGGAATTAATTGTAATTGTGACAAAACATATGCTAGTAACTAATGTTTTCTATTTGTTGTAACAAAATTTAGTTTGGTTACTAATATTTTTTTCTTGTTATGACAAAACAATTTATCGTCACACAATATTTTACTTGTTGTGATGAAAACTTTTGTCAATAAATATTCAATTAATTAGTGTCTATTTAATATTGTCACAATCACCAAACTATAACTATGGTCACTACTATTTGT